>CAWUFW010019248.1:0-192873 GCA_963921515.1 Calotriton arnoldi | reverse complement strand
TGTTGTCGACACACTCACTACAGGATTCAGACATGAACTGTTGACTTGTATTTAAAAAGTGAAAAAGAAAATAATGATAACTGGCAAAAATTAGCTGTGTATTTATACTGTTACAATAAATTAGAAGATAATAAAATGCCTGCTAATGTAGAAAAACTATGAAGGGCCATAAACTAAAAAAAACAACATTTATGATTCTTTGCAGCATTGCGAAGGGCTGTTATGGACTGCTCTCCAGCACTCACTACAACTCCATAATCCATGCAGTATGATGCTATCCTGGAAAACGGAAAAACCAAATCTATAAGTTGAGATTAGACCTCTGAAGGGACTCTCTGCCCCGGTGCTGTTGCGGCTGCTATTGAAGTTGAGGGTCCTTTAGCCTCGCATTGTCTTCTTGCTGCTTTTAGATGATTTCTATGGAATGTTTTTAGATGGTAAAACATGTACGTAGTCGTGCAAGAATATTTTTAATTTGTACCCCTTGACAATGTCGTCACATATTGTGCATCGCAGAAATTTGGCGACTGTTTTTGTTTCTTCCAACGGAATCCTGAAGAAATCCCAGGCAATGCTTGATTTCTTCTGGGGAGGCCCCTCATCTCCAGATTCACCAGAATTAACCTCCTGGACTTCCTTAGACTTGCTGAGTTGTGAAAATATGCAAAACAAACACTCCTACAAATGTCAGTGAGCTGCTAACTTTGAACTCCTATTAAAGAATGTTCAAGATAGATAAATGGGTGTGTTCTTCCTTTTCTTATAGTTGAAAAGTGTATCATCCAATCATATTCCTTTATTTCCCGGTCACATGATCTTTGCAATGATCAGTGTCTTTTTGTACAAATAGTGAAAAAAAATAAAAAACCAGCACAATTTTCAAAATGAGTTTGGGTAACAATGGGTAGTTTTATGGGTGTTTGGTAGTTACGTTTTATTCGAGAGTTCAGATGTTGAAAGATATTTTTTGAGAATGTTGTTTTTTTACAAATGTGTTGTTAAAATTAAGTTAAACCAATATTTTACTGGACAGCTAGACTCAAACTTTGTGTAAAATATGTCTATATATCTATTTTATACTTTGTCATTTGTATTTGTATATGATGTCATTGCGACCTCCGTTGTTGCTGTGAAGAATGAAAATGCATTTTTGATGTAGGTATTTCGACACATGAATACAAAGGGGAAAGTTATATTAGTATGTTAGAAATGGGGGTCTCTAGTTGGCAGAGGTAGGTACCTTTGTCCAAATAGGGACCCTGGCTTCTAGTCAGGGTAAGGGGGATACACTTCTAAAATAACCCCTGCTCACTCCCTTGGTAGCTTGGCATGAGCAGACAGGCTTATCTCAGAGGCAGTGTGCAAAGCATTTGTGAACACATACAGTAATACAGTAAAAACACTACAAATGGACACCACACCAGTTTAGAAAAATAAGTAATCTTTACCTAAACCAAAACAAGACCAAACGACAAAAATCCACAATACAGTAATAAAAATATGACTTTCAGATGGTAGAAATAGTTCAGTTCAAAGCAAATCGCAGATGCAACACTTTTCACACAAAGTACCTGGGATGCGTCATGCAAACAGACAAAACGGGCCGCAGGGAAGGTGATGCGTCGGTTCCTTACACTCAGGGAAGGTGATGTGTCGGTTCCTTGCTCCGGGGGAGGTGATGCATCGGTTCCTTACTGCTGCGCATTGGAGGTGATGCGTCAGTTCCTTACCTGAGAGGAGGTGATGCGTCGGTTTCTTACTGTGTGGGGAGGTGATGCATCAGTTTCTTACTGCATACCTCAACGATGCGACAAACTTGACGCCTCGATGCGATGCGACGATCCGGGACGATGCGTGGATTCTTCCAGCTCCCTCTCTAGAGGTCCAAATCAACAGCAGGCACCTCTTTGCAGGTCAGAACTCCCAGCAAGGAAGTTCAGGGGAGCTGGTGGTGAAGTCTTTGTGTCCCTGAGACTTCAGAACAGGAGGCAAGCTCAGTTTCAAGCCCTTGGAGATCTTCCTCAAGCAGGGGACACAGCAAACTGCAAAGTCATTTTCTCCTTTCCTTGGCAGCAAGTAGCCACTGCAGGCCAACCCCAGACATCAAACATCACAGGGGCAGTATTCCTCCTCAGATTCTCCGGCTCTTCTCCTTGGCAAAGGTTCCTCTTGATTTCTCAGAAGTGATCTAAAAGTCTGGGGTCTGGGCCCCTCTTTTTATACCTAAAAATCCTTTGTTCTCTGAAGGCAGAGAGTGTCTGTACCCAGCCAAAACCAGTTCTGTGGGGCACTTTGCAAGTGCACAACAACCTCCATTGTCAGTGTGAGCCCTGGCTCCAGATACACCACAGGGGGGCGGAGCCATCATTGTGGAAGGCAGGCACAGCCCTATTCAGGTGCAGGTACTACTCCTCCCACCACTCCAAATGCAGACAAGGCCTATTCAGCCGAGCCCTGACTCATCAGGCTCTCTGGTGCCACTGCTCCTCCCCAGTCCCTGACACTCCAAAGCCAGACATGCAATACACAAACCTAGCAGAGGAATACTGGATGGTTAAGCAAGAAAATACCTACTTTCTAAAAGTGGTATTTTCAAACACAGAATGTAAAAATCACCATCACTAAAAGATGCGTTTTAACATTCTGAGTTCAGGCATACTAAACTTTATTTTTCATCCTCGTTCCCAGGGGTAGTTATGTTTATAGGATGTTATAAACAAACTTCCCATTCTGTCCTATGGGAACAGGTAGCTTTGCAATAGTGAAAAAACAAAATTGGCAGTAATTCACTATCAGGACATGCCACACAGTAGGGCATGTCCTACCTTTCACATACACTGCACCCTGCCCACATGGGTACCTTGGGCCTACCTTAGGGGTGACTAATATGTAGAAAAGGGAAGGTTTAGGGACTGGAAAGTGGGTACACTTGCCAGGTCAACATGGCAGTAATAGACTGCCCACAGGCTCTGCAATGGCAGGCCAGAGTTACATTTTACAGGCTGCTTCTGTGGGTGGCACAATCAGTGCTGCAGCCCACTGGCAGCATTTGATTTACAGGCCCTGGGCACACACAGTGCACTGTACTAGGGCCTGACAAGTAAATCAAATATGCCAATCATGGAATCACTAATCCATAACAACGATTTACAAAGGAAGAGCATATACACTTTAGCACTGATCAGCAGTGGTAAAGTGCCCATAGTCATAAAACCACCAACAACAGTTCAGAAAAAATACAGGAGGAAGGCAAAAAAGTTCTTGGATGACCCTGCAAAAAGGGCCAAGTCCAACATAGTATCTTACTAAATAGCTACACTGAAACTTTATGTAAAATATGTCTATATATTTGTTTTACACTTTGTCAAAGATGCATGGTATTCACAGTGTGTCCTTGGCAATTGCACTCATAGAGTCATGCAGGCACTACTTATGCAATCATACAATCACCCAGGCACTACTCATGTACTTACGTAATTACCCAGACATTACACACTCACTCACAGATATATACAGTCACTCACACACCCAGTTACCAACCTATACAGCCACTTACACACCCACTCTCAAAGTTTACTGGTTACAGTAAGGAAATAAAATTAAAAATACCTTCGAAATTCACTGAAAAAAACAAAGGTTACAGGGACATGATAGTTAGGAATTAGCATTTCAAAAACTATAGAAATTCACTGAAAAAAACAAAGGTTACAGGGACATGATAGTTAGGAATTAGTATTTCAAAAACCTTAGAAATTCCCTGAAAAAAACAAAGGTTACAGAGACGTTTTAGTTAGGCTCAAGTTTCACTTGTACAAAACCAGTGAAATTCGGCAGTTATAGCTGAGCTAACTATAACTCGCGTCCCCGCTATGCACTACTTATGACCTCTAATATTACATCACTCATGACATGTTCAGTGACATCACTCATGACATCACTGATGACATGTCAAATGACATCAATGATGACATCTCTGATAACATCATCTGGTGACTGTGAGTGTTTCTAAAAAGTTTATGAATGTTAAATATATATATGCCAAGGTGTATTGATGAATGAGTGGGTGTATGAGTGCCTGTATGGATGATTTAGTGGGTGCATGAATGACTGTATAAGAGAGTGATTATAAGTGTCTCAGTGAATGTATGGGTGAGTGACTAATCTGATAAGTGAGTAAGTAGCTGTGTGATTGACTCTATGGGTGAGCGAGTAGGTGTGTGAGTAGCTCTATGGGTGACTAATAGCGTGTGAGTGTCTGTATGGGTGTATGAGTGGATATATCAGTGGCTGTATTAGTGAGTGAGTTGGTGTATGAGTAGCTGTATGCGTGTAAGAGTGGATGTGTGTGTAGACCTATGAATCAGTGAGTGGGTGTGTAAGTACTGGTATGGGTGTGTCAATAGTTTTGATAATGGTAGTGTGGAAGTTGGAGTTGGTGTATGAAAGGTTATATTGGGGTGTGAGTGGGTGTGTCAAAGATTCTGTGGATGATGTCATCAGTGGTGTCATCAGTGATGTCATTTGAGAAGTCATCAACGATGTCATGAGTGATGTCACTAATCATGTCATGAGTGATGTAATATGTGAGGTTATAAGCAGTGCATTGCGGAGGTGCAAGTTATAGTTAGCTCAGCTAACTATAACTACTGAATTTCACTGATTTTGTATGAGTGAAACTTGAGCCTAACTATAACATCTTTGTAACCTTTGGTTTTTCAGTGACTATATATATCTATATGTTCACTGAAAAAAACAAAGGTTTATATATATTACCCAGTGGAGGTTGATAGGTTGATCGCCACTGGGGAGATATGGGGCCAGATGTACGACCATTGGATTTAGCACCTCACAATTTGTGACAAATTGCGAGTCGCAAATTTCAAGGCGCTAAATCCAATGTACAACAGTGTCTCGGTCATTGTTTGCGATACCCAATGGGGTCACAAATTGCGAGGCTCATGAATATTAATGAGCCACTCGCAATTTGCGAGCCCATTGGGAATGACTGGGCCTCCCAGGGATGGTGGCCTGCTGGGCTCAGCAGACCACCATGTCTGGGACTGCTTTTCAATAAAGCAGGTTTTTAAAAAAAAAATGCAGCCCATTTTCCTTAAAGGAAAACGGGATGCATTTGAAAAACAAAAATTGAAACGTTTTCATTTCATTTTTTAAGGGCAGGTAGTGGTCCCTGGGACCACTGCCTGCCCTTAAAAATATTTTTAGAGCTAGTCACAAATAGGAAGGGGTCCCCTGGGGACCTCTTCCCATTTTCTACTCCATTACCACCCTCTTGAAGAGGGTGGTAATTTGCGAGTGTTTTGCGACCGCAATTGCGGTCACATAACATTCATACATGGCTAGGGACTCGCTATTAGGAAGGGAATGCCCCTTACTAATAGCGAGTTGCAAAACACTATTTTGCGAGTCGCAATTTTTTGCGACTTGCAAAATAGTGTTTGTACATTAACCATGTAGGTTTTTGCATGCGCAAACGAGTCGCAAACCGGTTTGCGCATGCAAAAACGGGTCATACATCTGGCCCATAGTTAGTTATATTTAGGTCAGCGTACCCATAGGGAATGCCTTTTGTTGTTTTGATAACTTTTGCCAAATCTTTTGGCGAATCATCACAACACTTTCCAAAAAGGTGCTCTTTTTTACCTAGTTTGTGCATGGAGGGTTTCAGGGTGATCTATGAAGCTGGGGCCGAGAAAAATGAGGGGTCCCACAATGCAAAATCCCTATAGACTTTTTAGGCAGTGCTTTCACAAAAACTCCTGAATGGAATACACCAAATTTGGCAGGAAGCTAGATCGTTGTCCAGAAAGTGTGCTTTTTGTCATTTGTTGTAAATCCTTTGTTTAGTTTTTGAGATGTTAAGGAACAAAAATATTTCTATATCTGTATGGTTGGGGTTGAGGGACTCTCTATTTTAAAAATGGAGCTTTCTGATTGGCCCACAAGCCTTTTTTCCCTTGGCCCAATTTGCTTCTACAGGAGACACGCTCCTCGGGAGTGAGTGTTCTGATTGGCTGCCTGCAACATGGAGAAAAATGTTGCAGGCAGACATTGCAGGACTCAGGGACTTGGGGCCTGTTTTAAAGTTCGGCGCGCAGGTTTCTCCGTCAAAAACGCCTGCCTTATTCCAAGTGCCATTGGATATAATGCACTAGTAATACAGCGGACAGGACATCTGTGACATTTGTAACAGAGTAACCTATCAGCCGAACTCTAAATCAGGCCCTTAGTTCCCAGTCCTGTGTTTAAAAAATAAAAAAAACATAAGTGGGCAGGATAGGTATACCCTGCTCCTGTAGCCCTCATAGAGGGAGTCCCTCTGGGGTCAAAATATACATATATTTTTGTAATGCTGCGATCCTGCAAGAGTCCTACAGGACTCCCTCAGGATCGCAGCAATAAAAAAAAAAGCAAAAGGCATCCTGGGTTGTCCAGGGCCCGGGGCTCTTTTATATTAAAAATTTGCAGAGGAGGGCATCAGTGGCTACCCGCCACCCTGATCCAGTCCTGGCCCCGAATACCCCATCCCCCAGGCCAAATACACAAAAAAGGGAAGAGGGCATGAGCCTTCCCCCGAGCCTCTATTGGACCCCGGGAACCCCCATCCTCCAGGTCCAATAAATTATTAATGGGGAGAGGGCATGTGCCCCCCCTCCCAAGCCTCTTTTGGGCCCGGTGATCCATCATATCAAATCACTAATATGCCCCACATATGCGACCTGCTGCCAAATAAAGTGACATTTACTATGAAGTAATTAACCACATTAAATTTAAATTGAACAACTACTTCCCACATAAAATAATAATCAACTTTGAACAAGTCATAACACAAATAATATTTTAACTATACCCACACACAGCCATTCGAGGCTGTTACTACCATTTTAATCAAAAGCATTTGGAGACATCGCCAACAATCTGCACTTAGTGTAGAATATACAGCAAACAGCCAGTTTCCCTCTGAAATTTAAAACTAATTGCACTAGACTATAACAGTGGTAGCTAACCACCACAAGTTACTTATAGAAACAATAAAACAAACATAAACTAAGTCCACTCATGGACTACTTTGAAGACAATTGGGTTTGCAAACTGCACCACACCCAAAATATCAATGGAAATTAAAAATAATATTAGTTTAGTAGAAACCAAAAATAATTTCCTTAAAAACAAAATGTAAAAAACACAGGTCTATGGAATGATTTGTGATCCATAAACCTGAAAAAGAAAATACAATACCTACCCATACAAAACACTATTCTCTAATACAATATAATCATTATATTACTATTCCTACTCCAATCTAAGCCATTTAGTGGAAGTTTTGGAGACTAAAGGGTTAACATTTATTATTTTCACTCCAATCGTAGATATTTAGTGAAAGGTGTTGGACACTAAAGGGGTGGCATTCACTGCTCCCACTCCAAGCTAAGCCATTTGAGGGAAGATGTTGGACACTAAAGTGATCACATTTTCTATTCCTACTTCAATCTAGCCATTTACGGTAAAGTGTTGGACACTAAAGGGGTCATATTTACTATTTCAACTCCAATCTAAACCATTTAGGGGAAAGTGTTGGACACTAATAGGGTAACATTTCCTATTTGTACTCCAATCTAAACCATTTAGAGGAATGTGTTGGACACTAAAGGGGTGACATATACTATTCGAACTCCAGTCTAAACCATTTATGAGAAGACGTTGGACACTAAAGGGGTCACATTTACTAGTTCCACTCCAAAATAAACCATAGGGCAGTATCAAAAACGAGGCCAGGAGAAGGGTCTAAAAAGGTTAAGAGCCTCATCTTTCCCTGGAAATCTATATTTACATTAGAGCAGTCTATCCCTACAAGAATAGAACTATAATATCCATGTTTCCAACCTGATGGATACAAAATAATTTTCCTTTTGTTCTTTGGAGTCTTCTCCCACATGGTAGTCATGTGTCATGTTTCATCTTTGGTTTCACTCTCTGTGTAGCTGTTCCCACCAGGTGGGCTCCACCTCACTCTTGGAGACAGTACTTTGATATTTCAAGATGTTGCCTCATTTTCAAAGAAGCCAAAAGCATAAGGGGGCTTCAGAGGTGGTTACAATTCCCTACAGATTCTACCCTAACACTCTTTATTTGGGAGTACTTTGGGCAATCTTAAAAATAACTATGATTTGATAAAAGCTTTGTGGTCCTGCATCTAAAAGGTCCAGATGTTTAATTTGGTTCCATGTTTTCTGAATTTCTTCAGGACCTATAAGAACCCGAGCCTATACTTTGAGTCCTAAGGTTAGTCTTCTCTAGAATGTGTATGTATCATTCATACCATGCACAGGCTCATGCATTACCCCTCCCAGTATGAAGGGAGCGTAGGGCGTTCTGAAATTACCCAGTCATCTTATACTTATTGACTGGGGGTTAAATCACTCCATACGTAATTTCTGGTTCGGTGGGCCCCATGTCACACTAGCTCCATGGGATGCAGCCGGCATCTGCACCTAGTTCTTGGCAGACTGCCACAGCGGGGATGGCACTAGAACTGATGGACCCACAACACTGGCCATGGATGAAGCTTCAGGGTCACACCTGAGTATCAGCCTCAGTGACATGTGCCGAACAAAGGTTCAAAGACCTAAGCCTCTCCTCTTTTATGGTTCTGTAGTCCTGTATTGTGTGCTTTATCAGACCCACCATCTACTCTAAACACTGTGTCCAGGCCCCAATGACCAGAACCCTTCCTGAATCATAAAAGCCTTTGATGTGCACAGAGGATGCTCTGCCCCTCTCTCCTCAGTGTATCCCCTTCAAAGTCTCCAGGAATATTAGCAAGCCACATCTTCTGTCCGGGTCTTCAGTCCACACCTCTATCTTAGCTCTCCTAGGCCCTGGACTTCCCAAAATGAAATACACAGGCCTACATGTGATGTACCACACCCAGACACACACACATTCAGCACAGCATGCACACCCAGTCAGAAGCTGGAAGATGCTACATACATTTATCATGTAGGCCAAGACAAGTTAAATGCACAACAGCAGAACTTTACGTGAGTGTGCCTGGAGGCACCAATCAATGACACTGGTAAAATGGCCTGTTCACACTACTGATTACACTAATCACAAAACGTGTATGTTGCCACTACCATGCTTGTGTCATTTAACTCCTGGTAAGGGCAGTAGCCCTTTACCACTATAAGGTTAGCACTTGATGCACCTTTCCCGGTCTAACCAGAACACAAATCCATGTGGCTGGCCTAGGGCATGGCACACATGCATGATCCGTGTTCGCCTATGACCCAAAATTAGTACCACGGTTTCAGATATCCATGTAGATGGGGCACTCAGGGCAGGGGGAAAATTCCATCTCCATGCAGGCAACTTTTCCATCCTAACACAGAGCAACACAAATACCACAAACATCGCCACGGAGCTTGTATTTCGAGACCATGGTAAAGTCTGTCAGAAATTTTAAGAATCACATAGCTATCCACAAAGTATGAGGATGTTTGTCCTCATAAAGCCTAAAACAGACTCACCTCCTCCATTATGCACCCTTTGGAAATCTCTGCAGCTGTTAATAGATAAAGAAAGAGTCTGCATAATTCAATTGGGAACAGACTATGGGCCATATTATCAAGAACGGGCGATAACATTATCGCCGCTTTAGCGGCAGGAAACTGTCGCTAAAGCGGCGATAAGGGGCTTGATAATATGCCCTATAGAATTCCAATAGAAGCCCAGGTTCCGCACGTGCATAGTAACTGTCCACCCACATCTGGCATTGCCTGACACTGTGTGATGATAATGTACGGGTACTACCACACATCCGTCATGTAGTAGAAAAACACACTGACTGCCATCAAATAGCCAGCACCCCCCAAACAGTCACAATGTACATTGGCATGCAGTCTGAATGTATACATCTGCAAATCATCACCATACATGTGAAACTCTGTTAACCTGCATCTGCCCTTTACATTGCAGAGGGACAAACAACACCCCCTGCAGAGCACACCACACATCCCACCATTGATGATGAAGAGGACAACCTGCACACATGTCAAGACACCCTCCAACGCATGTTGGACAGCCTCTGCACCCCACCCCCAGCAACAGGCCAGGCCAGCTGCCTCGAGGTGACCCCACAACCTGCACAGACCACACAGCAGGAAACACACACCACCACGGCTGTCTCCCAGGACACCCCCCGACCAATACATGGAATTCCAACGGCGTGTGTTGGGTTGCCAGGTGGAGTTGGCTCATCAGCTGCGGGGGGTTTCGAGCTCGTGGCAGCCAAACTCGATGCCATACATGGGTGTCTGAGTCCCATCAGGGACCACGTACAGTCCCTATCGGACACCCCCTGTATGCACCATGCTCCGCCACAGACATTGGCTAACCTCGCTGGTGCCATGAGTCTAATACAAGCACTGTCTGGTCAGACAGGCACCAGCCATGACAGCACAGAGTTGGCACAGATGCGGAGGGCAATGTACACCATGGAGCAGATGCAGGCTGGAAGGATGTCCGCAACGGCTGGACACCAGCGAGCAGCGGCTGGGAACAGCAACGCCCTGCAGTACTCCAACTTACCATTGCTGCCACTGAGCCCTTCCCAGATGACTGCAGCGGGAACATCGACACACACAGCTCCGACCCCTGATGTGTCCGGGTTACACTGTGATGCTGCCCCATCAGCTACGCAGTCTGATGTGTCAGGGGCACACAGCGATGCAGCCATCACCCCGCCACACACACCGGACACAGAACCCGTATCAGGGGAGTGAGAAGGGGATGGGAACTACTGTGTGAGGAAGGAGGCAGTAGCATCCATCACCGCCATTTGGCCTGTCCCTGCCTGGTCATGACCTATGCATCATGCCCTGGGAAATACCTCCTACTGACCTCCGGAACACCCTGCAATATTCACCCGGACCCCGACACGGACTGCCATTACTGCACCGCTGGCCAATCACACAGCAATCCTGCTGCGGACTGCACTCTCCCTCTTCCCAATCACTGTGTACTCCCCAAAGGACTCTGGCCCACCACTGGGCCTCCAAGTGATGTGGGCTTGGTTGGCCAGGTACAGCTCCAGCTCCATCAATCACCTGAATGTGAATAAAACATTCTTAATCACACAGATGTGTCATCACTATGTTCACTCACGTATGGAAGTATGGCTGGATGTGGGGAGGATGATTGCACATGAAGGTACACCCTGGTAATTGACATCTATGCGCATTTCTATCCCTGAGACACATGGCCAATTGGATGACTGGGAAGGTGAGTACTAGCTGTGTCCCCATTGCACATCAACAGCAATCTCACAACACCCCAAAGTAGGCACATGTCCATGTGTTGAATAGGGCCGTGTGTAGGAGTGACCAAAACGGTGGCAGGCCAGGAGTGGTATCCCACACCACGTGTGACAGCAGAACTTCACGTCGCAGACTGACTTACACACATCTGTGTGGACACACTCTGTTGTGATGTATGACATTGCTCCACATGGTCAGAGGTTGGACACCATACACACATAGCTGAAGTCATGTAAGTGCACATGTCGTCCAGCACCTATCCGAAAACAATGTCTGGCTCACAGAGGCGGAGCTTGCCGAAGGGACACACCCCCATTGCACATGCGTCAGTCAGTTCCTCCCTGTGTTGTGACGAGGCTCATTGTGGCACACGAGTGGACAATCTAAACAACACACCTCACAGTTAGACCCCAGTGGAGTGGCATAGGCTTTATTGGCATGTGCGTGTCAGTACGGACGAGGCAATGGCCACAACAGGCAGGGACATGCTTAAGACACTTACACGCAGCATGGGTACATGTCGAGGTTCAGTTGATAGTGGGGCTGAAATGGACAACATTCATCACGGATGGCAACGCTCACAGCCCACCTTGCCTTGCTGGATGAGTCATGTGTTGTTTGGCGTCTGCACATTGCCCCGTGTGAGGGGCCACGACTCACTGCACATGGGGTCTGCATGGTGCTCTGCCTCCGGGGTGCGCCGATCGTCTGCTCTGCTGACAGTGATCAGGTGTGAGGGTCAGACAGGTTCACATGTCGTGCTACATTGCCATGTGTGTGCTCTCACCCAGCAGTGTGTTCGAATTGGCAACGTTGCCAGACGACGCTGTGTTGCTCCGACCATGGACCTGCGTCGCCTTGCACAGGTGTGTGTACACACGCGTTATTCCACGCACATGCATCCAGTGCCCGAGCGAAGGCAGACGTGTCCTCTGTTGTGGTCGGATATGTGAGCAATCTCCACGATGCAACAAGTTGTTGGGCCATGTGCTGTGGGTGGCAATCGGATGTGGCTGCAGGAACGTAGTTTCTTGTCCATGAATGCCTGTGCAGCTTCATGTGCAATGTGTTCCAATAGTACGTCGTTGTCGTGTTCAAGGAACACCAGGGTGAGCCAATTCATTAGGTGGTCCGGGCAGGTGTGCTCAGCCCACGCCGTCTCACCGATCTGCAACACAGCCCAATAGGGGAGCACCTCGATGTGGTCACTGCACACGAGAAATTGTGCAATCTCCCATGCACAACTACCAACACATACGCAGTATATCAAGGCATCCCATGCACGGCTGTCTCTGTTACACTCCTGTTCGTGATCCAACAGGGGGCGCAGACACAAGTCATAGTCCAATTCATCAACAGTTGTGTTGGATAAGCAGACATCCATGGAACACTTCGAATGTGCATGTTCGGCAGTGGAACCAGGGCTGGACGCAGGTGACGTGGGCAATGCGGAAGCTGAGCCTGTAACTGATCCGCAGCACTGCCAGTGGCAGTGCGCCTAGTAAATGCAGCATATGTGCACGGTACTGTTCCACGTGACGGGGGTTGTGCATGTGCCCGGTATGGCCTGCCATTGCGTTGGTGCGTCTCGTGAACAGGCACTCTTCTGGACTGCGGCAGTTGTGTGGAGGATATGCCACAGCTCTGAGCAATGATTCGTATGTGTGTGCAACGTTGTGGGTAATGGGTTGCTGTTTCCGTGAGTGTCAAGGGCATCCCATGCGGGGGTACCACAGGCAGGGGCTTCTATGTGTTGGCTGTGGATGAGTCGGATGGTTTATTTGCGGAATGCGTGGGGTGGGGGTCGTCCCCATCTGCCATTGCATCTCTATCAGGGTGTTCCAGGCGCGTTCTGGACCAAGGTCAGAGGTGCAGGTGTCCTCCCGCATTCTGCATTGGGACAATGGTGCTTTCATCCCTAATGTTTGTCTGACTGCTACTTTCATTTTCGGAATGTGATGTGGGTTTGGCGCTGTGATTGGGACACAGCCTTGGGCTCATGGTGTACGGATGGCGATGCACACACACATGTTGGGCATGTGGAGCCAGGTGCCCGAGCGGCCTTGCGCTGCTTGTGCTATCTCACTCCGTCTCTCTCCCTCGCTCTCTCCCTCTCTTTCCTTTGTTGGGCGCATGGCACACCTTCTTCTCTAGGATTTGGTCTTCCAGGCTGTGTGCTACGGATTGTCCAGTGAGGGGCAGCTAGGACTCATCCTAAGGGTTGTTTCTGCTTTTGTTTGTATGGTGTTTTGTGTTGGTGATTGCAATGCAGTATGACTGATTCTCCATTTTCTGGCCACGCATGTATGTTTATTTTCCTGCTTGTGCGACATCAGGCAAAATGTTTGTTTTTGGATTCGTGGTGTTGGTGTGCAGTTTCTTAGTCCGGGGTTGGGGGTGGTCCCGGGGGGGGGATTGCGGGCATGGTGGGGGTGGGTGTTGTGGCCCTCTTGGGTGTCCGGGCCGCATGATGTGTGGCTCCATGGCATCTGTTGCCCTTGGGATGTGGCCCTGGGCTGTGCTCCCTTTTGTGGTGCTGACTGCCGTCCGACTTTACACCAGGTTAGAGCAGGTGTAGATTTCCTGGTGCTAACGTGCCTTATCGCCTGTTTTGTGTTTTTATCGCAGATGTGGCTGGTCGTTGTGAATGTTGAGGTGTGCTGTTGTCTCTGCTTTTGTCACGGGAACGCCTACTCTGCATCTCATTAGCGATATTTGCGAGAGTCCTCTGTGGCGATGTTTTCTGCGGCTGCTATCGCGGGTAAACTGGTGCTGTGGGCTGCTAACACCGGCTTGTGAATGGGGGGGTAAATTTATCACGACTTTGGCTGCGATAAAGTGCCCTTAATTCGGAGATAGCTCCTTGTGAATATGCCCCCATGTCTTTAACTAGAGCAAATGCCACAAGCACTGATAATCCGATGAGTCATAACTACTTTTGCATCCAATGCCCATGGCTTTTCCTACATTTTTGATATTGCTCCTTTGTGTCCGAAGAGGGGTGAGATGCCTCACATCAGGGATGTGTGGAAAGAGGCTAAGGCCTTTGTCTTCGCCAGAGGCTCCCAGGAAGCTGCAGAGAGCAGACATCTATGCCGAATGTGAAAGACAAACAGGGATTAGGTTGCTGCATCCTCAGAGTTTCTGGTCTGGCCTGCACGTCTCAGCCTCTAAGTAAACTTTAACATTCAATTGTCCTTCAAAAAGTACTGACATGCTATTCTCTATTCCAAATCTCAAATGAACAAAGTCCCATAAGACAAATGAAGATGAAGGCTTATTGCAGTAAATATGTATTATGATTTAAAGGAAATTAATCCTTGTTTTAATTGGTGAAATTAAGAATGCAAGGACGGAAGGAGGAAAAACTTTCACTTATAATAATTTTGCAAAGGTGCTATTTATTATTCCTGTTTATTACATGCCTCCTACTACAAGGAACAAAAGTTGAAGGTTATACATATGTAGAGTATATAACTCAAGTGTCAATGATAGCTATGGTGTACTAGGGGAGTAATTAAAGTTGCCTATTAGGAGTATATATCCTACTACACATTTCAAAATCTTTTACTGGCATACAAAAGTGCTAACAATAGCTGAATTAAAGGTTATGTACCACCTAACTGCTGGCTTTCGACAAATTATTCCAACAGAAAAAAGCATCATGCAAATCTGAAGGAAAGTAGCAGATCACGCAGGCATCAACACCGGTTTGAACTTCTTTGCCATAAGCTGGTGCTTTAATGGGAAATGCAAACTTAACTCAGTCGGTACATTTTCACATATTATTTTCGGTATTAATAATGATTAACTTGTGTTGTTAGCTTACCTTGTATTATGGGTTTTTTCTACATCACCTGAGACGGATTCTTTAAAAAGCTGAAGTACACTTTTTTACCATAATTAAGCACCCTCTTGTTATGTTATATTGAATGTGCATTGTGCTAGTTTTGTACTAAGATGCCTCGAGTGTGCTGTACCCTCCTGTTATGTTATATTGAATTTGCATTGTGTTAGCACTGTACTAAGATGCTTCGAGTGTGCTGTACCCTCCTGTTAAGTTATATTGTGTTTGCATTGTGCTAGCGTGGTATTGAGATGGCCTGAGTGTGCTGTATCCTCCTGAGTGTGCTGTATCCTCCTGAATGTGTATTGTGCTAGCGTGGTACTGAGATACTTTGAGTATGCTGTACCCTCGTACAGAGATCCCTTGTGTGTGCTGTACCCTCCTTTTATGTTATATTGAATGTGTATTGTGCTAGTGTGGTACTGAGATCAGTTTTGGGGTGGGGGTGGGGGTTGAGGACGGATGACGGGGAGGTTGGAGGGGGGATGAACAAAAAATAAAACATTTAAAAAAAAAGAGTAAAAGAGAACTTACCTGCACCCGATGCTCTTCTGCTCAGTGTCCTTGCTGCAGCACACAGGTTCCCAGTGTCCCCTGAGGCAAATCCTGATGCTGCTTTGATGCTTGAAAGCTTCGTCAGGATTGGCCTGAGCACCGTGAATTCGCACTCCCAGGGACACTGAGGGGGATATTCACAAGAACCGGCGATAATTATCGCCAACGTAGGCTAACGCGATTTCACATAACGTCGTCCATCGTGGGAAACTAACGCTGCGTTAACTGCGTATTCTCAACACGCCGGCAACTGGCGAAAGTGCACCGATAACGCGTCAAATGTCCGCAATACAATTACCGGGACGCCGATAAAAAAGTTAAACCGAACGTGAAAAAAGTGGCGATGGGCCCAACAGCGATAAAAACATCAGCGATAAGCAGCGCCAGGCCTGCAATTCCCACGTCAGGCGGGAAAAATCACCATAAAAGCTTCCAAAAAAAAAGAGAAACAAAACCCAAAGCCAAACAACTGAGAAGCACCATGGAGGACGCTGGAGCAACTACAGAGCCCAACCAGAACCCCACAAAGGAGGACCAGCCAGGGACCTCGGGGAAGGAGAAGGGCAAGGAGAAGAAGAAGAGGAACCCGCGATTCAGTCCGCAGGAAAACAAGATCCTGATTACGGAGGTGACAGAACACCACTAACAACTGTTCATCGCCTCCACTGTGTCATAGGCAACCAAAAATGCAATATGGCAGTCCATCTTGGCCAAGGTGAATGCAGTCGGAGTGAAGAGAAGGGAAGTGGATGACTGCAAGAAGCGCGGGAATGATGTGAAGCGCAAAACCAAGCAGAAACTCGCCAACAACCGGAAAGCAGCAATGCAGACTGGAGGTGGGAGTCCAGCGCCACAGCAGGAGCTGGATGAGATGGAGGAAATGGTGTCCACAGTCATCAGTGGGGAGAGGGTGGCAGGAGTTGGGGGACCGGACACTGCACAACATGACCTGACCCAACAGCAACAGGGTGAGTAACGACCAGGGACTGGGGTGACGGAGGGAGATGGGCACAACGGCACACATGCACAATTAAGTATAGCACAGTGCACACCCACAATGATACTGGATCATGTCCCTGATCACCCTTGCATACTGCAGCACACATAGAAACAGCAAGTAGGCCCCCGTCGACAATGTGCCCAGAGGGGGCCCTCCCCACATATCACCAATCTCACAACAAACCCATGCATGTACAAACCCATGCACATGCACAAGGCTGGCCCTCCACTGGGCAACAATGTAAAGTGGGGTATGCATGGCCATGTACAGGTCCAGCTTCAACACTCCACCGAATGTGACCAAAACATTCTAATTCACACAGATGTGTCATGTCTATTAGCAAGCAAGTATGAAATCATGGATGAATGTAGGGGCAGTGATACCAGAAAAAGGTACTCC
The DNA here is from genome assembly GCA_963921515.1 of Calotriton arnoldi. Classification (NCBI taxonomy): domain Eukaryota; kingdom Metazoa; phylum Chordata; class Amphibia; order Caudata; family Salamandridae; genus Calotriton; species Calotriton arnoldi. The sequence continues at coordinate 175,736 of CAWUFW010019248.1, read as the reverse complement.
CTGGGAACTGATATCAATGCGCATGTCTGACCGTGACCCAGACAGGCAGTGAGATGACTGGGAATGTGTGAACCACCTGTGGCCCCAGTGCTCCTAAACAACAATGTCGCAATTTCCCAACTTAGCCCCACGTCAATGTAGGAAATAGGGCTGTGTGTAAAAATGCCTAAGTCTCAGTTATGTGGATGCCACAGCTCGGAGCAATGATTTGTTTGAGTGTGCAGCGGTTGGACTCCTGGGATGGTCTGTGCATAAGTGTGAAGGTCATACCATGCAAGAGAACTGCAAGCAATGACCTCTGTGTGTGGGGTGTGTATGCGTTGGTCCCTGGTTAGCGATGTGCGTAGTGTGGGAGTCGTCATCAGCTGCTATGGTATCTCTCAGGGGGAGCCGGGCGCATGCAGCTCCAAGGTCGGAGGTGCAGATGTGCTACCGCCTCCAGTACAGAACATGGAGCTCTCCTCCCTAATGTTAGTTTGTCATCTGCTAGCATTCTGGAATGGTGATGTGGTTGGGGGGGTGGGGATGTCACTGCTTCGCCTTCCGGCACGGTATCCCTGCTGCCCATTTAGCTGGTGTGTATCTCCCATGTTGCTGAGGTGTTCACTGTGCCCCCATCCCCCTTACGTCCATGTTGCACATGTTGTGGGACTTGAGTCACATGGTGCATCTCTGCATCAGGGTGGGTCATATCTGACCCCAAATGACACCCGCTAATTCATATTTGACCCCAAATGACACCCGCAATTTCATACCTGACCCCGAATGACACCCTGTTGTCTGATTTGGAACACCAATGACAGCCTACATGTCATGTATGTGTACACATGTGATACGCTAATGAGTGGGAATATGTACTACATCTGACACCCTGAAATGGCATTCCGAATACGTGACACCCTGAACAGCCTCTCTGTACAGAGGCGACATACCCACCATCTATTTGCCATATGTGAGATTGTTAGCACTCAATGTTGCACTTACACTTGTCCGAGTGATGCGCTAATGCAGAGGACTGACATGCACACAGGGAATGTGTGTTGCAATGAATTTATCTGCACATGCTGGTCATGTGGTCATTTTGTACTGTACCATGATTGCTATGGACTGTCACAATGTGACGTGCTCATGCGAAGAATTTGTCAATGGTTGTGTTCCTTCGGGCCATTCCTGCTGCAGCTGCAGTGGGGTGTGGTCCACCTGCCTCATCTTCCTCATCATCGTCCGGTGCATCTGGCACTTGGATCCATGGGGCATTGCTGCGTACACATATGTTGTGCAATACACAACATGCAATGATCAACTTGCATACTATTCGTGCGCTGTACATGAGTCTACCACCTGTGACATCCAGGCACCTGAAACGTGACTTAGACATGCCTAATGTGCGCTCAACAATGCCCCTGGTGCGTATGTGGGCCACATTGTACTGCCCCTGGGCCAGGGTGTTCGGGGCTCGGAGGGGTGTCATCATCCACGGGCAGAGTGCATATCCCTGACCACCTGTGAGAGGTAAGTGAGACCAGTGTAAACTGGTGGTTCTGCATGCTGTGTTGGCAGACTCACAAGTTTTGTGGTGTGTGATTTGTGTGACTTTGGGATTCATGTTTTCCATGTATTGCTTTTGGCAAATGTGCGGGGACAATGTGTGTTACGTAGCCTCACAGCTGCTCCTCCCTCCCCCCGGGCCTATTTACCTGTGAGCGCTGCACGCTTGCATCACTTGCACTCCTACGGCACACCTTTGTCATGCCTGTCTGCGCATGTCCGCAAGCCTGACAACAACACTGCAACATTGGCCGCTGAAGGTGGGCAGCCACGTGTGTGTAGGCCTTGGTAAGGATAGGGCAGACACAGATGTGGAGTCCAGGCCTGGCTGAACTCGCGCTGCGATTGGGGCTAGGCCTCTGGCTCATGCTGCGGCAATGAAGATACACACACAACAGTTGGCATGTATGAGCCAAGACCCCAAGCGCTCCTTCATTTTCCATTCGGGCGAGCCCGCCCTCTGGGTGCATGCTACTGTCATGTCATGTCATGTCATGTGGGTAACACGATCAGGCATGAAACGCTTTGGGTAGGAGTGGCGGCTCTCATAGAGGGCTTGCCACTTACACATGTAATACATACTCTTGGCCATCAGCACGTGGGACCCCACGCTGTAGGCAACACTCTGGCTGACGAGGCAGCCAGAAATGCAGTGGCCACTTGTTCAGTAGCAGCAGTCACAAGGTCTGTGACAAAAGTCGATACCGACACACTGGCAGCCGTGGCGGCTACCAGAGACGGGACGTAATACCCACAGGGCTTTCCGTACAGATATGAATACCAATTGTCCCCGGAACAAGTCCCGACAGTAACAATTCCTTCCGTTGGGGATCCGCTGATTCCCAACGAGGACTGCAGACACGCGTTGATCACAGCTGCATATGAGGGCAAGGCTTCTGCGCACGCCGGTGTATCGGCAACGGTGTCCCTGTTGCAGCAACGTCCTGTTTCCGCCCCTGCATGGCATTGCTGATAGCTCTTTGTGGCCTTCTGTTCCCACTATGAAAGCAAGCGCCAACAAATTAAGGAGGCTCAAAGCACTGTTATTCCAACTTGAGGTTGCCTTGACCTCAGCCCGTGAAACATTCGCGCTACAGGTGGCTCGGACATCAAGTGAAATACTACCCCAATTAAATAGCAATCGCCTCCCACATTTTGGGGAGTTGATACACCAATTATACAATGTATCTGACACAGGAGGCCTTGCACCTTTTTAAATTGTTGGGCTCAGGTCTTGTGTCCTCGGTTCGAAGGATATTTGGTGTGATTCCGGCTTTTATTCATTCCATTCTTTTCCAGCGCCTTTGGCTGGGTTGCCGTTGATCCTGTTGGTTGCTGGTGCTGTCCTGGTACTTGTATTGTATTACTACTTCGTAATGGCTGCCCTTCAAGTGGTACACGATCATCCGGTCCAGCTGGAGCTGTACCGTAGCCGATTGCAGGAATACCTTAGTTGCCTGCCTATGGCTGTTGTGGGTGCTGCCTACAATGTGACTTACAGATACGCATACTTTACATGCGTTCATCCAGTTTTTTGGTGCCGCGACTGTCCTTTCTCCTGGGCTTTGGATTTGTGCCTCTCAAACGCCATACGGCCTTGCCCTGATTACGACCGATTGCTGTGGCCCCTATTGCGTCATGATCAATCATGTGCAACTGGTACCCGCATGCTGATGGCGGCCGTGAATGGAGTGCTGGCACAATGGGATATCTGTGAAGGGGCGTTGCGCCTGCTGCACCACAGCTACATTGAGTACGATACAGGTTGTCCGACCATGCTTTTTGAAGCTATGGATTAAGATGAGCACGTATGCTCTTCGAGTTGTTGAATTGGGTGTTGTCCCTCCTTGTCTATGAGGAGGGGGACCGTCTTTTGGAACACCTTGCCTTCCAAGGTTCAACTGATCTCATATGATTCCGATGATTAATGTTCAACAAGACATTTTCATTTTTTTCTACTTCTCGTATTTTACCACTAATCAACCTTGTTCTGATTTTGATTTTATTGAACTTTGCCCCTGCTATGCTCAGTGCTTTGACTCTGCTTGCGACTTGGACCTTGTTTTTTCTATTCTTCTGCAACCTGGCCAGGGGAAGGGTCTCATGTGGCTTTAAGGGAGCCCGTTGGCATCTTTAGGTAGTACGGGTCCGGAGGCCATGATGCTGCTTTAGCACACGACACTACAGGCTTCTTCTAATGCAAGAATGTGTTCGCTGGTCACATGCGAGCCACTGGCTGCGCTGGTTCCCTGTTTGTTCCTGGAGTTTTGTCTGTGCATCGTGAGCAAGGTCAAACAACACCGTCCCCTGTGATTTTGATCTGGTCAGGCCCTAGCACGTTGGCAAAACATACCCTGCAGCTGCTGTTTGCGGGACACGCACCTTTTTCTTGATGTTAGGAGAATGCATGTTACACGCAGACACACTTGAGGAGAGACTTTTCAAGAATGAGGAGCTGTATGGAGCTGTGATGTAGTGACACGATCTATGTCTTAGGGGTATGGGGTCTGCTATACAGACCCAGGGATCTGCTATGTTGTCATCTTGGTTTTCCCGTCCATGGGGAGGGAGTGTAGGTTTAATAGTCCTGTCTCCAGGATCAATGTACAATGATTTCTCCTATTATTTGGTATGGACTTGCTGCAATGCTGACGATGTTTGTATTATGCATTCTAATTTTAGTAGTGGCTCGTATGCTGCATTTCAGAGCACGTTAGTTGATATAAACATTTTGGACTGACTCAGTGGCTCTGTCAATCTCTTGTTGTGGATGGGTACGGGAGTCTGAGCGATGGGGAATAACCTGTTGCCACGATCCCTGAGTGATTAGGGGAGTGTTGTGTTCTGGGTTGTCTAAACGCAAATTTCTTAATCTGTGTATAGGAGGGCAGGTGGGACACCATGGCTAGCCGGTCGTGGGCTCGTGGGTACTAAGGCTGTAGGAGGCGTAGACCCTATACTCCGTAGTCCCGCATTGCTGTGCATAGTTCTGTGTATGTGCAGACTCCCTACAACACTACATTGCAACATTGTCGATTGAGGGCGGGGTGGTGCCGACCCCACAACAGAGACACACGCCATAGTTACTTTGGTGGCCATCCCAGAAGTGGTCCACGCCCAGGGCCCCGGGCTGTTGATTCACACTCCTGCGCTGGATTGGCGTACGCCGGACCAGCCCACTACGCTTACGCTTACAGGGGTGGCGACATGGCTACATGTCCAAGGTCTTCCCCACTGCCTGAGGAGACATGGTTGCGTCCACTGTCCACATCACTACAGGCACCAGCAGTATATGTCCACATGGACATGTCTGTGCTCTGCATACTCAAGACTGTCCGGCATATCACCGCCACACTTGGCATTGTGTACATTCTCATTCATGGGTCCATTGCCTCCTTCGCACATTCTTGGTTCCCACCTCTCCCCACCTTCTGCAGTCGTGTGGCAGAGGGGCTATGCCTTTGTGGATGGTTTGTCTACATGTCTGGCCCCTGTTGCCACAGTTACTTGTGTTGTCGTGTCTGGTAGGTGGGCATGTTTGTTAGCATGTTGTATGTGATTTAGTTATGTGTGCATTCCCACAGTTGTGAGTTGTATGATTGTGGAGTTGAGGTGTGTGGTGTGTTCTGTTGGTGCTTGCCAACGAGCAGTGCATTTCCATAGGTGCCATCCTGGTAGCGCTGGTTGATGATGGACTGTCGGAGGATGTGGGAGTCATGCACACTGCCTGGGAAGTTGGCGACGGCATTGGTGAACAGTCCCGGGTGGTCCACTTTTGCCTGCACATTGATGGGATGCGTGTGCTTTCTGTAGCGGTAATTGTGTGCAGTGTCGGCAGGGGGCACGAGTAGGATATGTGTGCAGTGAATTGCCCCCAACAGGTGCGGGAAGCCAGCTATGGCGTAAATGCCTTGCTTGGTCTCCAGCTGTTCCTGCGCAGTGTGGGGGTGGTGAGGGTGCTGGGGTAACAAGCTGATGATGGCATCCAAGACAGGTGTGAGGAACTTTGATAGTGCTGGCTGTGAGACTCCTCCGACTCTGGCAGTTGTTGTTTGGGAGATACCAGAGGCCAACAAGTGCAGCACAGCCAGCAGCTCTGTCTGCGGAGGGATGTTGGTTGTCCGCTGTGTTGGTGCTGTCAGCCTGTGGGCAATGTGGGACAGGATGCGGTGGATGGTTGTCATTTTGAGCCTGTAGTGGGCAATGACATCCTCTGGCGTTGAGTCTCTGGGGCTGGTGCGTTTTCGGAAGGTCCGCTGTCTTGTTCTGCGCTGCCTCTGTGGCAGTCCAGGGGGGTGGTCCTGGGGGTGAGGGTGGTCCTGGGGGTGGTGACGGTGGGTGTTGTGGCCCTCTCGGCTCTCCGGGCTGCATGATTAGTTGCTCCATGGCATCTGTTGGTCTTCAGATGTGGCTCTGGGCTGGGCTCCCTTTGTGCTGCAGATTTTCGTCCTACTTAAGACCAGGTGAAAGCAGGTCTTAAGTCCCTGCTGCTAACGTGCCTTATCGCCTGTTTTTGGCCCGCATCGCCGATCTGGCTGGTCGTTGGGAATATCGCGAAGTGGTCTTATCGTGGGTTTTTGCACGGGAACGCCTACTTTGCATATGATTAGTGTTAGTTGTCGCTGTCAGCCTTGGCGATGTTTTTGGCGGCAGCTATCGCAGGTAAACTGACGATGTGGGCTGTTAGCGCAGGTTTGTGAATGGGGAGATGGGTCTATCGCCACTTTCGTGGCAGTGATGTGCCGCTAATTCGGCGATGGGTCCTTGAGAATATGCCCCTGAGAGCCTGTGCTTGCTGTCTCCAACCCAGCAACGCAGCTGGGGTTGGAGACAGCTCAGTGCGCATGTGGGTGTGGCCAGCCTTAGACGGCCAGTCAAACCCACATGCGCACTCAGTGCAGTGCCTACCACTCCCTCTTGTGACTGCACTGCATCCGCGATAGCCCCACCCCCAAGGCACCGGCTTGTCCTGGTACAGCTTTCAAAACAGTCACAGTGGAGGTTGTTGAACAGAGTACCCTTCTTGAAGGTATGTGATTTGTAGAGCTGACCTTCAGCAGGGCTAAATGGGTGGTAATGGCCACTCAGAGATGCCAAAATAGCATTAAGTCATCTATAACAAACAGGAACCCATGAAGGAAAATAAATAAAAAACCTCAACTGGATAAAAAAGACACCAAGGGCAGAGAGGAAGCACCCTGGATGTCAGTGGACACAAATATATCCCATAATAAACATTACAAGCTGAACAGAATTAATGTAACTTCTAAATCACTACCCCCATGAAAACAGCTGCAGAGTGTGATAAGATGGAAACCAGCCAAATGTCACAGCTGTAAGCTTGAAATAAGGGGACACTGCAGGGAGTTGGTATACATTGAACATGGCATCAACACATCAACGGTCTATAGTTTCCACTAGTTCTGGACAGTAGCGGCTCCTGGAGGGAGTGCTGCGGGGCGGTGGGGCGGGGAGGGTCAGGGTGGGGGTAGTAAACTCTGGCTTACGGCCGAACTGAGTTAAGTACATAAATAAATAAATAAAACGAATTACATTGCGCGCGCTGCATCGCCGATTGCGATGCAGCGCGCACAATGTAATTTGTTTTATTTATTTATTTATGTACTTAACTCAGTTCGGCCGTAAGCCGGAGTTTACTACCCCCACCCTGCCCCTCCCCGCCCCACCGCCCCGCAGCACTCCCTCCAGGAGCCTCTACTGGTTCTGGAGCTACTGGGATGTAAGTATGTCTGCGTTTTCTATATGAAGGCAATTAATTACTCAGGAAAGCACAGGCATGGGGCCTTGGTAAAATGAAACCTGCCACATGGTAAGTGAACACACTACAATGTAAGGTACTTGCAATCCACAGCTCCTGAGGGTTGAGGTTTCCACCCAACTATGGGCCCGATTCACAGAACTAACTTAAGACAAAATCCTAAACTTACTACCATTTTGGTATTCACAGAAGGCACTCACTCATTTTGGTATTCACAGAAGCACTTACTTACTCATTTTGAGTAACTTACTCATTTTGTGTAACTTACTCATTTTGGTATTCACAGAAGGCACTTACTCAATGAGTAAGTGCCTTCTGTGAATACCAAATGAGTAAGTTACACAAATGAGTAAGTTACTCAAAATGAGTAAGTAGAGCCTTCTGTGAATACCAAAATGAGTGAGTGCCTTCTGTGAATACCAAAATGGTAGTAAGTTTAGGATTTTGTCTTAAGTTAGTTCTGTGAATCGGGCCCTATGTCAATGTGCAGAAAACTGGGCCGCCATGGGCAAAGGTTAAGAGGACAGAAAAAAACTGTGAGATCTTCTGATGAATTCCAGGATGCGTTTTTGTTTGCATAGTATCTTATTGCTGCACAGAAGCATGGATCAACAAACAACATAAGCAACCTTTTAGACTCTTTTGAACCATCTCTGCCCATTCATACACTCACTGCTTATTATCTGACTTAGTTTTGAAATAATGTGTTGCCAAACAGGGAGATGATGTGGTCTCACGGCTAGACTGCCGACCTTGGAGCTGGGAAACCAAGGTTCGAGCCTCGTGGTTGACTCCACATCTTGGGATTCTGGGCAATTCACTTAATCTCCCCGTGCCTACCAAAAAAAAAAAAATGAATGTGTCCTTGTGTAACGTAACTGGTGCTCATGTAAAGCGCTCCAATACCTCCGGTCGAGTTTGCGCTATATAAATCTGCAAAAAAATAAAAAATACAGCTTGGCCTGTGTCTGTGTAGACCCTTAAACATTGTGCACCTCTGGATATTATAAAAATATTGGTTAGAGTCTGCATTTGCAAGCTAGATCTGGGATTTCCACATACTTATCCATCTCTTACTCGATGTCCTCCTGTCACACCAGCACTTTATTTCATGCACACAAAGCCATACACAACGTAAAAGCAGCGTAGAAGTTTCTTTCACAGAACTTCCTAAAAGGTGCATGTTCTGCTTAATGACAAAATGTTTCGGGGGTTTCATGACCTACACTTTCCTGACCACTGTGTGCTTCTGTAATCAAACAGCATGCTCCACTTATGCTTGCAACATTGTCTTCCTGTATAAATAAGGATGGTATCTTCTTCTGTAGCCATTTGCATTCCTTCCTCAGCTGTTGTTGCTGGAAAGTGTTGTTGCGAAGCATGTATCCCAGAACTGGGGCCGTATTATGGAATGGTTTGCGCCCGGCGCATACAAATGTTCGCTGTGTCATCTGCGCCCCTTTGAATGTTTATTTATGCGCCATATTATGTTGCTGCGGCGCAAAACCTATCTATAATAGGAAACCGTTTGCACTCCCACACGCACTGGAATGTTGCAGCCAAAAATGCATTTACACCAACGCTAATACAATATGCGCACAGACGCAAACGCACATAAACACAGAGCGCAAAGTCTGCGCCAACTTTGCGGCGCATTACAAACCGATCCTCCATAATGCTAACGGGCGCATACTCCGGCACACAGCGACAACTAGCGCCGGCGCAGTCATGTGTAATACATCCCCAGGCGCAGTATTTATACTATGTGGGGTTAAATGGCAGTCCTATGTCTTGCAAGAAGAGCAATTATTGCTAGACTCAGTGGACCTCTCATTAAACTTACTTGCATTCTTGCAAGTCTTCTTTGTTGCATGTCCCTAATGCATTCGTTCCACCTGCACTCTGGATGTTTACTAAGGCATTTGTGGTCCCTGGGCAATGAGATTCAATTATGGCCAAGAGGCCTGAAATGGTTGTTTAGCAATTACACTGGAGAATGAGTACTATGTGCCAAAAATGCATGTCCGGTGCAATCCGCATGACCTATGTTAATTTTGTTAGCGGTTTTGTCTCCAGAACAACAACTTAAATCAACTCGCCTCCTTTGTGAGACTTGGCATCTTGTAGTGTATTGGGATCCTGACATACAGGGCAATCATGGTGCGATAAAAAAAGTCAAAATTAAATTTAAAATAAAAATAAAAGTTAAATCTAACAGTGTACATTTCCCTTTCTTATAGAGACGTCTCACATGTTTAACCACCACCAGTTGATCTACAACTCCCTACAGCTTGAAACTTATCTTCAGCAATTTTATCTAGCACAGCTGAGAGCCCCTCTGAATGCCTTTCCAATATTTAAACAACTGGTAAAGTAGAATATATGTGCATACAGAAATGTCATTAGCAGATTCACTCAAATAATTTGCCTTTCCTATCAGTGTTGATTTTTTTATGATTAATTAACGTAGGTGCTCTTTTTATCCATACATGATTACTCAGCTTTTTGCAAGGCTCCATCAAAGAAGCCATTTGCAAAAGAGGCACTAACGTGGTTGCAACCACACGCACCACCCAGTAGCGGCCCGTGGAGGGAGTGCCGCGGGGCGGGGAGGGGTAGGGTGGGGGTAGTAAACTCCGGTCACAGCTGACCAGAGTAATGTAAACAAATAAATAAATAAAACGAATTTCATTGCGCGCGCTGAAACGCATTTGGCGTTTCAGGCGCGCAACGAAATTAGTTTTATTTATTTATTTGTTTACATTACTCCGGTCGGCCGCGACCGGAGTTTACTACCCCCCACCCTAACCCTCCCCCGCCCCGCGGCACTCCCTCCACGGGCCGCTACTGACACCACCTCTCTTCTGTCACAGGTACGTGCACCCTTGCAAATTTCCAAATTCCAAACAATTTATGGTTGAATACAGAGAAAAAGCTGAAAATGTAGCATTCAAGAGCAGTTAGGAATATCCCGTTCCAAGAGTTGATGATTGGCCGCACCCCTTTATGTAGCTGGATATAAATGTACATAATTAATGTTTCCAAATTCTGACCCCAGAGTTACTTGAAGAAATACATACATTAACCGATTCTTGTAGGTACTACATCGTACATTATGGGCCAGATTTATCATTCTTTCACGCAACACAGCAAGACGACTTGCTCCGCTGCACTATGTGGAAAGGAGAGGGCAGGAATGCATCATATCTATCAAGATATGGCACATTCCTGCTCTCTGCCTGTGCTGGTTTACGATCTGCTGCCTAGCGCCAATGCAGGCACCCTTGGGCCATGTTGCAAGGGTGCCTGTGTTGCAGGCAGGATTACTTTTGTGCAGGAAGGGACACCATACTGCACAAAAACAGTCTTCTGTGGCTTTTTCCTCTTTCTAAGTGTGCTCCATAATGCAGTATTCTTAGAAAGAGGAAACAATAGGGAAAAATAAAGATATTTCTCCTTTATTTGCCTCTATCGGAAAGGCATGCAATTTCGAAGCATTCCCAGGTTTACCAGTCTTGGTAAATCTAGGAATGTGTCAAAATACATGGGTGGATGTGTGGAACACTCACTCTCCATCCAAGTAACGCCTTCCTGATGCAGAGTAAGGTAAGACAGCAAATTGCGCAGGCAAGAGTAAGAGTTATTCAAAATAAAATAATCAAAGGTGTGTCCAATATTTGTGCAAGACTATATAGAATAGGCAGCACAGCAAGCAATCTTTGAATTAAAAGTACAAAATAAAGAGACAACATAACATAATTGATATAGTAGTTAACCATATAGAAGATAGACATTGGGAGACTTTCCTGGGAGCAGCCTACTTGTCATGTTCTGGCAGTAAGGTGTATTCAAATATTCTTTCAATCAGTGACCCTGATAATGCAATCTTTAGCTACTGTAGCCTGGGTGAGTGATTGTTTGGTCTAAGGATCCACTCTTTAGAGGAGTCCACACAGCACGTATCGAGGGTCTAGGGCTTTTTCTGCTGTAACCAAGAAATCAAGCTTGACTTGCCTATGTTAAGGACAAGAAGACTGCCCGGTTTCAGCAGTGCTGATAGCCCATCAGGAGTCAACAATTGCTTCAGACCAGTTTTGCTGTGGCACAAACAAAGTGACCGAACCCCAAGTCACTAATTTACATCAGTAAAACTGGCAATGTATTAGTATAATATTGAAATTGTGGACCCAAAATGCCTATATACATTTAAAAAACTAGATTAACAGAGAGCTTCATGTATATTAGAGCATTGGAATGTTAAGCACTCCATTGAAGACAATGGAGTGCTCCGAGCTTTCTATTGACTGGTAGAAGCCCGTAGAGCAACATTCCAATGTGTTTTTTTTCATTTCACAGCTATTGCTGTCAACAAAGGCCTCTATGCTCGGGCCTCTAAGACTGGAGCGGGTCTTTAATATACCCTTATAACCCGCCGTAGCGGGCTATACCGGCTATTAAAAGCCCGCTCCAGCGTTCGGCGAGGGCCTTTTACAAGGGAGCAGGACTTTAGTAGCCGGTATAGCCCAGCTACGAAGGGCTATAAGGCTATTAGAACATTCTGCCACTAGAGGGCAGAATGTTCTAACAAATAAAACAAAGGCCTCTCGGAGTTCGAGGGGGTTTAAATCCCCTTGGGCTCCGAGAGGCCTTTGTAAAACAACATGGGAATGTTGCTTTGCGGGCTTTTACCGGCCCGTAGAAGCTCGGAGCACTTCATTGTATTCAATGGAGTGCTCCACATTCAAATGTTCTAAAAACCGGTAGAGGTAGCTACGTCGGGCTCCAAGGCTATATTAGACTGTTTGACAAAGAAATGGGAGAAGATTAAGTGGATGTTGAAAGATTCGAATTGTCAATCAGGGAGGTGTATCTTAATGGAGGATTTATCATCTGCAACTATATTGTAAATGAGTTGAGTGATTGCTGATGGGAGGCTTTCTGGCACTTGGTTCAGGGAAACCATTTCCAATATGCTCGGTATTATGCCATTGAAAATGCCTGGGACTAGAGGTGCTTAGAAGAGTGTGCTAATTGCTGAATGTTCACTGTTGAGCCAGCAATTGCTTAAGCATATGAGATTTCTCAGGCATCTCTGGACTTGAAAATAGAAGTCGATCTAGTAGAAAGTGATCAAGAACCTAACAGACACATTTGTGAGTTCATCAATTGCACTGCCTAATCTCTCCAAATCTCAATTGGGTTGTGAACCAAAGTCCAATTAATAAATCACCAAATATTTTTGGGAACATTAATTCCATAAAACATAAAAAATCAACAACAGTATAACCTGAAAAATGTAAACATAATTAAGAAGGCAATTTTCTTTAAAAATGAACTCTCAATATAATAAATAGAATGTGACTGTACCTTCTCCTATGTTAAAAAACCCTCTTGCCTGCAGATTTAGAAGAACAGTTGATAAATGCATCCTTTATTTTTAGCATGTAGTGTAAAAATGTGAAGAAGTGGAAGCACAAAGTCTAAAGGAACTCTTGGGTGCCACAGAAATGGGGTTTTCACTGATGTCTGTGGCTGGAAAACAACTGACTCTGCAATTTGAAGAAAGAGGATTGTAAGCGCTTTTCACCTTTTAGGAAGCGGTACCCTCCAAAGTCACCAGTTATATTATGATTTGCAAAAACACTACTAATAATCACTGAAGGTGGAAGTGATTCATTACCGTCTAAAATCATCTTTGTTTTATCGAGTACAAATCCTAGATCCTGTCTGTAGATTCATCGGTTTGTATCATGTAGTTACATCATATGTAAATAAAAATAAAAAATATGTTCTAGTGTTCTATGGGTGGGTAATGCTTTCATTCTGCTAGCTGAAGCAGTTTGCTGTTATTGGAATACTGGCATTTTTCAATGTTTACTAGGTTCATGAAATATCGGTTGTTTAGGATTATGAAGGAATTAAGAATCTTACTTTAGATCAGAAAGTCAACAAAGGCTGGTCGTCATCTGTAACAGAAATATGCATATGCCTCTATTCAATTAGTCAAGCTAAAAAATAATCATGCTGTGATAAGTGTTGAATTGTTAGTTTTAGGCTCTAACAAACCATCTATTATAGCAAACATCAAATTAAAGGTGATTAATCTTAGGTGTTACATTCTAGTCTGATCAGTACAACAAAACGGAAAATCATGGAAGTATACATAATTATTAAACGCTCTGATTGGACATTTTAGTACATCACTGATTACTGGAAAAATAGTTCAAATCCGCCCAATAAATTACCTTCTGCTAACTCGTGTCTGCTTTATTTAATAGTAGATGTCATTATTTCTCCAGTGTCACGATACAGTTGTCTTTGAGACACAGCAGTGATATTTATTTGAAATAGTCCAGAGCAGAAAATAATAGTAAGTTAGAGGCAGTTTATTAAAATCATATAAAAGTTAGTATGTCTTTTGTATGAAAATCTAGAGGTTGCCACATATCTCAGTCCACAAGAATAGCAGAGGCACATTTCCCTAATTCCATACATTGTAACATGCTAAACACTTAGTAATGACAGAAAGAGTCTTCCAAGATTCAGAACACTGGACACATTGAAATGGTATTCAGTTTGGCTTCAATTGTCATGGTGAAGAAGTTCTAAAAGCAAAATATCTGCCTGTCTTGAGGCTGTTTGTGGGCAGTTAACCTGGCTTATTAAAAATGCATAGCTGTTGCAGTAAGGTGCACCCTGATAGATGTGCATTAGAAGATCTGAGATGGCTGTAAGGTAATTGGTAAGTCATGTTCTGCCTCATTGTGATCGCAAGGCATTGATGAGAGTCTAAGCTGCCAGTATTGGGCAGCAGGAAGGAATATGTGTACTAGTCATCCATTTCTCATCACTGCTCCAGGCCCATTCTTATCAGAGAGACTAATCACAGAGCACCAGTGAGAGGTGGGTAGAAAAAGGGGCATCCGATGGTCCTCTGTGGCAGAAAGAGTCCTCAGCCATGTTCTGGTTGACATAGGAAACTTTGATCTGTAATCCATCAGTAATACAACACAATTCACACTGTGGGCATATTGGTGGCCATCTTTTTAAACATTATGACTTCAGTGAACTTATTTTGTTCTGGCCGATTTGTTGACCTTAGCAAAAGGGTGTTTTTTAACAACAGCACTAGAATTGGGATTTGTTGTGCTTTGAACAAATGTTGAAGAAAATTGAACAGAATTAATTTTACAGATATTTCCAAATTAGTGAAACCGGATACTACACGATGCATACGTTGTGGCTCATCAGCATTATAAGGTTCATTAGCTTCAGTACCAACAACAACAACAATAATAATAATACTATTAGTTGTTGTTATTATTATTATTACGTTTTAGTTTTATAGAGCACCACCACCTTGTATTTGTATACAAATAGCAAATGTTACTATCCAAATCAATGACACCCAACCACAGAAGGATGGAAACCAAATTCTGCATTGCTAAAATTCAAATCTATGACCTGATGATCACAGAAAATATCAGAAATGAACAGCAATTTACTCAGTAAATCTGAAATTTTGAATTTATAACTGTTATAATTATGAGGGGAATGGTATTTCATATTCCTTCTACAGTGATCTGCTACCAAAATGTGTAAAAAAAAGCAGTGGCAAAGGTAATAGGCTTCGCTTTAATGTGCTAATCCATCGCACAACCTGCTACTAGATGCCCAGTTGAGTCAACAGCACATGAGTGTATGCCTGCAGGCTGGGACTAGATATGCAGTAGCATAAGCTGCTTCTAGAGGCCTCTGTAGAGTCAACAGCATTAAGGTGCAGTCCTACTGGCTGGTGCAAGATGTTCCTATATGGTCAGGTCTATAAGTTTGCATAAGCAGTTAAAAGATATCCCTCTCGAGACAGCAGCACAGAACTTGAAGATCCCAAGCACTTATTTTTCATTCTCACAGGTAAATGATATTCCTTAAAAGTAATATGTGTTTGCAAAGGTTTTCGGATTTTGCTGCCTTTTTTGTTTTTGTAAAAGTGTGTGGTGCCTAAAGACTCCCATAATACTGAAGGAGTCTTACTTTTCCCTGTTAGGGTATTATCATACTTTTCAGCAAATGTGACGATCTATAGAAAGATTTATTTGCAGCACTGAAGAGTACTTTTTCCACCAAGTCAAAGCAAAGTTTCAAAAGGAAGCATGTGCTCTGTATATATGCAGTATATATTTCGTGTTTCAGCAGTAACTGGAATTAACAAATGAATGAGCAGACTTTTGGAACTAGGTGTCAAACTGTGAGTTTGAGTTTGTTGCCTCATGATTTCATAGAGGTAAGCTCCCCTTTTAACCTCACTTTAACTCCTTTATAATTTACTTGACTTACCTTTCTCTGTATTGAAGCTGCTTCATAATAACTATGTGTGCTACAAGAGAGAGAACAAGGGTTTCTTCACCTTATGACTATGAGCCAAATTGGACAAATATTTCCTTGTAGCCTTGCAAACCTTTGGCGAGACAGCACAACAGCAACAGAATTTTTGCACTTTGTTTGTAACACCTATGTTGCTACTGGGCCACAGTGACACAATGCTGTGGTGTATCAGTTGTTTCAAAGTGTCTGTAGCCAATGATGTGATCTGAAACAAGCCCCTTCCACCACTGCCTTTCTTCACTGCCCTGCTCACTTCACTTTGGCAGGGACTAACATACTCAAAGGACTGCAGCCCATTACCGATCAAATACAGAGGTATGTATATTAAGATTCAAATAAGACGTTTGTATTTGTCTACCATGGGAGCTGTTTCAAAGTGCCAAGAGCGAGTGAGAGCAGTGTGTCCTCTGAAATGTGTCTTACACTGTGTCATTTGTACTCCCACTTGTCTCACTCTAGGGGGGGGGGTATATTAAATGGGGAGATTGGAGCTCATTACAGATTAAACACAAAGGTATGTCCAAAACAATATTCATTGTGCAGAATCAGGCTGACGGAAGCAGTTTGTGCCACTCTAGTATTCAGGCTGTTTTCATGTGCCTAGAGCTAAGGAGAGTGTTCTGTCTACAATACCCTTTCACCTCTCTCTAGTGGGGTTGAACTTCATCAATTGGAAGGTAGAATAAGCCTATCTTTTTATGTGTAAAGTCCTCCGCCCCAACCGTGGAGCCTCCACACTCGTACAATAACTATGAACTCCTAGTTTGTGAATACCAAAAGACTAGTAAATTTACACATATTGTAAGTTTACCTTTGTAAATAAGGTAGTCATTATTTTATACCCCAAAATAGGCGTATATTTTTAAGTCCGGAGTTCTTGACCACAACTGTGGAGTCTCCACAGTAATACAATTACTATTAGCTCCTAGTTTGTGACTACCAAACAAAATAGTAAACTTACAGTAAGGTGTAAGTTTACCTTTGTGAATCACACCGTCAGTTTGCTGTGAGCTGTCATGGATTTACCTTGAGGCAAAAGTGTATTTTTGGAAGGTCGTGTATGCATGTGCTAATGATAACTCAGACGCAATTTAAAATATCACAGTGCAGCATGTAAGAAGAAGTTTCAAAAAGTAAGACTTTTAAAGCTGTGACAGGCCTGATATGGTGTCAAAGGCTGGATGATGAGTAGATTTGTTGTATCACCTTCTTGATTGCCCAGGAAAGGGTGACTTCTACCAGGAGACAACGTGCCTCCTTGCACTTTATAATAACACATGAAAGATGTCAAATATCTCCTTAGGAGAGACCCCAAAACTTCAGAGGCTAGAAAATCTCCTTGCTAATTTTATAGCGCTTTAATATAGATTAAGATTAATGTTGGGGTGAAAAACAAGGTACCAAGTGTATCCTAAAATTAGGAAGGAGTAACAGCCAAACTAGAAGAATGAAGAAGAAATTCAGAAGGGTTTCCAGTTACAAAGCATAAAAAATTCAGGGACACAAATAGTAGCAAATGGGTGATGAATGAAATGAAAAATAAGGGATCTATTGTGATACATCCATCAATTGCAGATGCTTGCTTATATATTATTTAAACAGGACCTGACATCACAGGAAAGTGCTTCTTCCATCTTGGATTGGGAACCCGAGATAGAATTCCCTGGATAGCCCACCGTCCTAGAAAGGGCTGATTATATAGATTGTACAAACACTTCTTTCCTGAAACTCATAGCATTGATTAAACATATGAATATGAAGCCTGAGATTGAAATGCTTCGTCCAGTGTAATACTCTGATGGTCTGTTACCACCCTTCCTGCCTGACACTCCATACAACTCGTGGAACTCCCTGCCAGGTGGCTGCGAACGTAGAAGCGCCAGTGCAGTCTGTGTGGTTGGAACAACCAAGTACATGCAGTAAATGCAGCATTTTTCAACACTGTCTTAAAAAATTATATGATTTTAAACAAATTACTTTGTCTCAAAGTGCCTCAAATTGTTAATAGTAAATACATTTTACAAACTCGAAAAAACATTGTATGAGTGTGCAAACAACATCTACAACAAAGACATCATAACATACAAGAGTGAAACAATTAACATCATTACACCCAGGCAAAATGTTTCAGGACACATCACCAAGTATGTTCTTTGCAAAAGGACTCTTAGTACTGGAGCAGCTGTTCATCGAACGTGTCATACGGCAATCAGCAATGCTTTTGTGTAGGGTGCTTGTATCAAATAGTGAGTGTTGATACTTTCTGATCTGGTCCAGCATTGCGAGATACTTTGTTTTGCTAGAGGCGACAAATGTGATTTTGGAAGCAACGGCATTGCAAACTTAATCCATTGCAGGATTATGGATCTTTTTTGTGCTCATTGTGTTGACTTTTGGGAGCGTTGTTGAATATTACCAATGGCGTGGATGTAGTCTGTGGTCTATAGGCGCTCACTGCAGCAGATTGTGCTGTCAGTGGGAAGGTCCTGTAGAAGTCAACAAACTTCAACACACCGGTCCCAGAATGCCAAGATCTCCTACTCACTCCTTGCAGTGCTGGCTGGCATGCGCATGGCAGAGTGTAGCTCTGCTGTGTGGTGGCACATCATGTCGTACGTAGGTTGGTAAAGGCCTTTAATGGACTGCTGAGGATGCCTTTGATTTGATCTGGGAGGGGGACAAACCTTTATTTGAAATAAAAGGCAACTATTTTATGTACATAGGAATCTGATCAGAGGTCTGTAGTTGCAGGTTATGTCTTCCCTATGCATGCGAATGACCTGCATATGCATATACCCCAACAACATTTTGAAAGGTCGGAATATGATTTTTTCCCCATGCTCTGAACAGAGCAAGCTTTGAGGAACTTGATAAAGATTCTCAGAAAGCCCGAAATGTCACCCTAATTCAATAAATTAGCCGATTGAAAACTTCTTGGAAGTGAAGGATCACACATATCATCACACTGTCACGAGCCGATTCTTAATGTGGTATTTCAGAAGGTCCCGATGTGTGATTTTCCGCCCCCAGGAACGAACTAGATATTCACTGTATTCATGCATCACCATGATAGAAATGAGGCAAATCAGCCACTGGAAACAATTGTAAACCTCTGCAGCAACAAATCTACTGTAATAAATGGCCATACAGCAGTCAATAATTTGCCACAGCCTTTGTACACATTCTGTTCTATCACAGTGTTGAAAAATGGTTGGACCCTGTAGTTAAGCCAATGTTCTATGCAGCGCTGAGAAATCAGAGAGGAGGGGGCATTTTGCGCCGAACCTTTATGTATGCTATAAATAAATTAATTAGGAGTGTTCATGTAAATCATTTTGAGTGCAGTGCAGATAACATCAGTAATGTGTGGATAGCAAATTGTCCACTAGAAGCAACTATATGTTTTTTAATTAGCGGCATTCACTTTTTAATGCATGGTGACTCCTGTCTCATCATTGCACACCATTTCCAATCATGTCACAATGGTTTATGACATATTCAAAGCCAAATGTGTACATTAGCTTGAATTTTACAGTACCTAACATTTGAAAATGCTACATTTTTCCCTGTGCACTGGCTTGTATTCATTTTACCTTATTTCACGCTTTTGCAAGAGATGAGAAAGGCTCAGCTAAAGCTTTTTCCTCTTCAGCAGCACAAATGGAAGTGACAGATTTGTATGAAAAAAATGCTTTAATCTGGCAGGGAAAATGCAATTCAGTAATTAAGCTGAGGCAAGATCAAGGAAATTAAGTCAAAATGTCCAGATGAAAAAGTTAGGATGCTACTGATAAAAACTTGTATGTAATATATATTTTATATTCAAACTAAATAAGCCTTGGAAGACTTCTAAGACTATTATTAATTTGTAGCAAATATGCGGGTGAGTCAAAGTCAGTGAACTAAATAATATACCATATGAATTTACATCCCCATTATGATATCATTTCGTATGCACGCGCCCAACTAATTAAATTGACCACTTAAAAATATGGCTTACAGTATTGTTTTACAAGTCCTGCTCTTGAGAATTAATTTCTTATATTGATTTGTCATACTGATTTCAAAATTCAATTGAAAAATACGTTAAAAAATATACCCATTTCATGTGGATTAGGAATGCTACTAGGAATAGAAATTTTGAAGCGCTCATTTGAACTTGACCCACTTTGATGTGGGAAGGAGGTATTTATTTCGATTTGTTTCTTAAAATATTCTACTGTGGAAATGTGCCACAGTGAAACTAAGTCTTTAATATGAAATTAGTTTTATCATGTGGATTTATTACGTGTGTGTGGTGGCGAAATTGTGTTACAAAATGAGTAAACATTGGACTTATTTACTTGGGGGCTGATTTACGAGATTGTCTCGCAGAGCAACAAGTCACCTTGCTGCACTGCGTGACAGGGAAAGGGCATGAATGCACCATATTTAAAAGAAAATGGCACATTCCTGCCTTTTTCCCTGTTCTCACACCCTTTTGGTAGCCTAGCGCCAACACAGACACCCGTGCACCATTGTGAAAGGGTGCCTCCGTTGCATGCAGGATTGTTTTTGTGCAGGAAGGGGCACCTACCTGCACAAAAACAATCCTGAGAGGCATATTCCTCTATCTATGTGTGCTGCAGAGTGCAGCACAAATAGAAAGAGGAAGTAACAAGGAGAAATAAAGATATTTATTTTCGTTGCGCGTCTTCTGGGAAGGTGTATCTTTTTGGCGCATTCCCAGGTTTACCAGCTCTGGTAAATCTTGAACTGCGTCAAAAACCATGGGAGTTGCGTATGAACACCCATACAATGCCCATGGAATGCCTCCCTAGCTCTGAGTAAGGCAACACAGTGATTTGCGCTGCATTGCTTTACTCCAGATTTATGGAGCCACTCAAGGCAACACAAAGTGGCCTTGAGTGATGTCATAAATTGCATTTAAGGCCGCATGCATCGTGCATGTACCACTTTGCGTGGCGCAAACACGATGCAAACTGGCTCATAAATATGTCCCTAAGTGTTTGTGTGGGTGTCTGCTTGTGATAAAGTGATTCAAAGCATTGCTCAATTTACTTGCAATTATAAAAGCCCAAAGGTGCACTGCAAAATTGCCCAGCACACTGTGAGTGCCTGCTCAACCCTTAGTAAACCTAAGCCATTGTGTTCTGCTTTCATGATTTCATAACTAAGCAGCAATATTGATGGTACATTAATAGTATGAATTCATAAGCATTCTTTGTTAGCCAAACAATAGGGGACATGTATATGCACCTGGCTTCTTATTCAGTATGAATCAGAGGAAAAAGTTTAACATTTGAACATCATCGTATGTTTCCTCTTGTGATTTGCGTCAATCAGCACCTCATAGATGATTCCCAAAAATTCCCAGGAGTTTACAAAGACATCAATGTAAAACATATTTTTTCATGAGCACTTCGACTACCATGCACTTATAGTACTCCTGAAAATTGTCCGTAGGCATAGATTCTGTTAGCATACTCGGGACAAAATGTGTATTTGCATATTTACTTAGAAATCCCTCGCCTGCACACTATCAAAATATAGGGGTGCCAGTGATAGTTTTTCACTCCAATTTGCGTGCTTTAACCAAAATTTTAGAGAAATAAATTTACAAGTGAAAAAAGAGTCGAAAACATTTTGGAATAGTTATGAACAACAGCAAAATTACACATTTATGGACGATCATCACCTTCCAAATGGCAACCACTGCACCTCACATGGGAATACTCCTGATGTTGACTTTAACCCTACTCATATCACAGTATAAAATCTGCCATAATAATCCCAAACCCTGATACACATCCCTAAAAATTTGTTCTCCAGAGATCTTCATTTTTGATTTGTGTTTTTGGATCATTAGAGAAGTTTTTTTAGCTTGGGTAGACATTGCTGATATGGGCCGAATTTTTCTGGATGACATTTTTTAAAATGGTGGGTGTGTTGCAGTAATGATGTAATATTTCAGAAACCATGAGACCTATATACTTCATTTGGTGTAAAAACATAGGTTTAGGGGTCAAGTAGTTTTAAAAAGACAGAAAATAACTAATCAGAGCAACCCTTCTGCCATTTTCCAAAATGGTGGCTATAATAGAGGAAGAAGAGACATATATAAAAAATTAAACAAATAATAATGGTTTTTAATCCTTTTATGTATACACCAAACAATGTTCATGATCTGAATAGGAATAAAAAATGTTTCTCACTTCTGTTTTAGACACATTTTCATAGTTCACTTTATTTCTTTATTTCAGCAATCACTTTGTACATTTGCAGAATGTTGAACATTTGAGAAGAGCATATTGACTGGGACATCTTTCTGTAGCACAGGTTTTGCAAGTACATGTGCATGTAAGTTCTGTGGGTAGAGGCTTTAGAAATTTCGTATGCTTGAGCACCACATCAACATCTTACCAACCAAATTCACATGGATCTTTCTCTACCTATCCATGATCCAAAACATTTACACTAAGCCCGGGTGGAGCTGGCATAGTGCTGCTACGCGGAGTTCCACAGAGTTGGACAAAAGTTAAACTCCATGGAACTCCGCTCCGCTGCCCTCCACCCTCCCTAATTAAATTATTTTAAAAAAGGCACTTACCTGCTGAGGCATCTCTGGGCTGCCTCCTCCTCGCCATGGTCTCTCTCACCTCGCCGTCCTCATCCACAGAAAGCCCTACGTTGTACGTCTTGCGCGCGCGCAAGACGTACAACATAGAGGTTTCCGTGGATGAGGAGGAGAGAGAGAGGGTTGTGAGGATGAAGCAGCCCGGAGACACCCCAGCAGGTAAGTGCCTTTTTATATATATATAATTAAATTACGGAGTGTGGAGGGGCCGGCTAACTCCACTCTGCCATGGAGTCGGAGTTTTGCCTGAACTCCGCATTCTCAATGGAGCGCAGAGTAGGCAAAACTCCGCTGGCGGAACGGAGTTCTCCGCCCGGGGTTAATTTGCACATCTTCTGATCAAGTAGAATGCTCTTTTAATGTGTCCATGCACAGAATATGACGTCGGTGGAAGGTTACTTAGTGGGACTGATCCCTTGAACTCACTGTACCGAAGATCGTCAAATGTGTGACAGTCAGAACTTGTTTTTCACACACGCACAAGGGATTTTTTTTACGTCTTTAAAATCACATTTTTCTTCTGTCTCAGCAAATCCTTTTAGAAACTTCACAAGTTTATTAGTTAAAGCCTCAAGCTTTGTTCCGATTTTGCTCATAGTGTCATCACCCTTAAGAATATGTGCCTTGATAAGAACACTGGGCATCTCTGGGTCAAGTTTCTTGAACAGAATATGAAGCGGGATTAAGTGTCTTTTCTAACCTGTTCCATAACGTAGCCATAACTCTGACAATCCTTGACTTATGAACATTGCAATAAAACAACAAATCTAAGTAGCACTATAACATCTGTGTCATTTGACAGTACAATGACTCGATTGAACCCATTTTGAACAGCCCACTCAACATGTGGCACAACACGAAGGTCAGCTTCCTCCAATTTGCTCTTAAGTTCTAGAACAATATGGCCTGTACCTTTTGAATATATCTCTGAAGGCACCAACACCTCATTAACAATCATTCCACTTGCAATAATTGGAAATCCAGTGTTGGATTAAAGATGCCTGAGGTGTATTCAACACTACGCAGCCTTGGTATTTGGAATGCCAACATTTAATAGGACTAGTCGAAGGCTTGTAAGCAGAGTTTTGGGCACCAGCACTCATTCTTTTTACAAACTAAGCACTGGATACTGATATCATCTCATCATAATCAGCACTGGTGTGGTGTCTAAAAATCAATAAAGTGGTTCCTGTCTAAATCCCTGCCAATGAGCCTAAAACCTAGCTTGGCTGTGGTCTTCTCCATGACTGTGTATTATGTCTCCCCATAACTGCGCATGGTTTATGTGTTTAGAGCACCCTCTCTGTCAAGTAAAAATATCAATTTTTAAACAGTTGCTCTGTTTCCAGATTGCAATAAAACTCCCCCACATGGAATCAGTCACTCTGTATGCAACATTTGATCTTCTTTTACCACCATCCAAATCAAACCACCTGGCCAATTGTAACCAAATTCAATATATGACCCTCGTTGCAACAATGGTTCAAATATACCCTATGGTACCAGCAAAGCTTAAGCAAAATACTGTCCGGCGTGACTATAGTGCACTAAACATTGTTCACATAAATATCGCCCAATATGAGATAATAATATAAAAGCTACACCCAATGGAATGATATCTTTTAAACAATATTTTGGACACAATATTTCTGTCAGACAAAATTTTGGCTAATGATATTCTGATATGCAACCGCTGTGTTTGACAAACATCAAATTGCATTTAATAAATGTAACCCAGGGTCCTCCATGTAAAGTACCATTGCAGGCACACTTGCACTCAGTGTACAGTCACAGCAAACAAGCTGTCCAGCACTGTTACCTCCATTCATTGTGCCACTAGAGACACACATATATTTAGCACACATATTCAATCTACATGCACTGTTCAGTACTGTACCCTTTCTGTATTGTACCAAGGTGTGCTATTCTTAAACACACACACTGCCAGCACACACACTCGGCATGTGTGCACTGAACAACACTCAACCTTTCATATAGTGTACTTTTCTCAATCACACATACACCCTGCACATGCATTTCATTGCACATACAAAGCGCAGCACTATATCTCTCAGGTAATATATTCCTTACAAGCATGCACACACTCAGTACTTGGACTAACCATTCATGTACTACACAGTACTGCTCTACCTCAGTACTGTTTCCTTCCCAGGCACACATACATCCAGCGCAGTCACTACTCCTATGCTGCGTAGTACTCTACATCCGTGGTGAGTTAAGCACACAGCAGCGAAACCTTAAAAAGGTGAGTGAGCTTGTAGGCCCCACTCCAGTCACACAGGGTAAAAAGAACCATTTTACTTCTACTGATCACTACATGGTATGCTGCCACCACTGCGCTATGCTGCTTAACGTTTGGTGTAGGTTGTAGCCTTTAACCACTATGAAGGTAGCACTTTGAGTGCCCCTCCATTTCCAACAGGACTACAATCTGTGTGACAGGCCTATGTCATGGTTCACATGCATGATCTATGTTTGCCTATGACAACAAAAATCAAAATTAGGGATCCACACAACAAAACAGTTGGGCACTCAGTGCAGGGGTACACATGTTTTACCAAGCAGATGACTTTTCTGTCTCAATACATACAATGTTTACATCCAGTAGACAGTGCATGCTATAACACATGTCACTTGAACTCCTTGCCAGACATTTTCTCTGGGGTAACAGGTATAGGCTAGACTTCCAGTCCCAGTATTGCTCACTCACTCCCATTCCTGATGTGTTATCCCTCCAAAAAAGAATTTTGCCCAAGTTTTTTGGCCTAGCTCCTTGTGCTAAAACTTGAATATTTATTCTTAGGTCTTTATGAACTCATACCTCTGCACATGAAAGCATTTTATTGAGGTCACACATTCCCTGTGATACTGTCTGTTGAAGAGACTGTTTCTTTATCCAATCTTCCTGAACTAATATAGCCATGTTATATTAAATATATTTTAAAATGTGTCCTAGCAAGTATGCCATTGTAGATTTGGCTTTGCAAATTTCTGAGTTCTAGGGCAGCCTTAATAACCTTGTTTGTAAATGTGGACAAATACTGGGCACAACAACACAATATGTTTAGGTTCTAATTAGGCCTGAGTAAAACTTATTTAGCATTTTTTGGGGAATTTCATTTTATGCTTGTTGCACAAAATTCCTGAAATTATGCCATTACAGCACGTAACATAATAACACATAATAACGTTGCCATTTATGGTAAAATTATAGCATGAGAGCGCAGGAACAATGTGAGCAACCAGAATGCATGTTTTCATGTTTTTGAAAACAAAATGCGTGCTCACATCAGAAACTGGTACAAAGACACATTTGGCACTAAAGTGTTACATCTGCATTTTGTGTAATTTTGCATAATTTCCTTGAAAGTTTGCATAATTACACAAATGCAAACTATGCACATTTCACACAAGCAAGTTATAATAGAGTGTGCTATCACAGAGGCACGCCTCAGTTATGGCCAGGTTCCTTTAACATTGAATAAGATCTGACATGTGATTTTCACACCTTGCTAATGCAAACAGCCGTCATTGACCCTTGTATGATAAGGTTGCATAATAAGGGAGTATTTGAAGATGCCTGACAATGGTATCGTCCTTTGCAATCCACTGCGAATTACCAAACCATCCGAAATTATGCCCTTATGACGCATTGCTTAATTACGCTGACATTTGGGAAAGGAACATGGGAACAATGTGAACACCCAGAACATGAGTGGTGGCTGTTCATACAATTGTGATTCCGTACCTTTGGTTTGCACAAAATGTGTCCTTGCTTCAAAAATTGACCCAAGGATTCATTTTGCACTAAACTATAGCGCTAAATGATGGATTCGCATTTTACATAATTACATGTATTTATGAGTAATTTTCCCCAAATTCTGCATATTTATGTGAAAGCAAATTACACAAATTTTGAACACCCATAGTTATAATAGAGTTGCTATCACAGAGACAGGCCTCAGTTTTGGCCAGGTTCCTCTAACATTGAATAAGGTCCAACGTGAAATTATCAAATCAAGCTAATGTAAATAGCCTTATGTAGGAAATTGAGTTACTGGTTGAGGGGGATGATACCCTACTCAATCAGCAACCACAGTTCCTGTCAGGGTGAAGCACAAACAACCACAAATTGGGATGGGCTTAACCCTCTGGTAGCTTAGCGTAAAAGCATTTAGGATTAACTTAGAGGCAATGTATAAAGAATATCTAAAGCACTTCAAACAGTAATAAAGAGAAAACACAACACAAGAAAAATCGCACACTAATTTAGTAAAATAGTCTTAATTTTAATACATTTTTTGAGACCAAAACAACAAAAATCCAATCAGTAGAACCAGAGATATGCAATTTTAAAGATTTGAATGTAAATAGTGGCTAAAAGCACAAAATACCAACTGTGGTCATCTGGTCATGCTGGACTGGGACAAAGTCACAAATTCAGATGAACTGTGATGCAGTGTGGGCCAGATGCAGGGACCAAGTTAGGCCTGCTTAACAGAGTACCTTAAATCTGGGTTGCTCGGCGTTGCAAGATTCTGCGTAAAGGATGTGTCACACATAACATGACATGTATTATAAAGAATGGTTTAGGCCTCAAAAGATTTATTTTGCCAGGTCGAAATGACAGTTTAACACTGCACACACAGGCTGCAATTGTAGGCCTAAGGCATGTTTAAAGGATACTTAAATGGGTGACACAAACAGTGCTGCAGACCCACTAGTAGCATTTAATTTAAAGACCCTAGGCACATATAGTACCACATGACTAGGGCTTACAAGTAAATTAAATGTGCCAATTGGGTGGAAGCCATTGTTACCATGTTTTAGAAAGTGAGCACATGCACTTTAGTACTGATTAGCAGTGGTAAAGTGCACAAAGTCTTAAGGCAAGCAAAAAGTAGATCATCAAAAAATGGAGAAGTAAGGCAAAAGGTTTGGGGGAAGATCAGACTAAGGCTGGCAGGTCTAACACCTTAGGTGACCCTTGTGAGATAGGATTGCATAGTTAGGAACTATTTAAAGGTGCCAACCAGTGGCATTTTTCATATGCAGTCTAGTTTGGGTTAGCACATCACTCTATTTGTCTGTGAGGAGATATTTTAAAATAATAGCTAGGTACAGATTGTTAGTTAAATTCTTTAAGAGACCTGTTGGCAGAAGGGTGACTTAACCCATGTTTTTAAGTTCAACATGAATGATTTGATTCCTTTACAGAGACGAAAGTGTGGAAGCTATCACAGGGCAATGATGCCTTAGTGGTGTGTAGTAGTGAGGGCATGGAATGATTTGTCTAATGTGCTGTGTTTGACTCCTCACTGTGTATATAATTTTTTGGGGTGGTTATTGTAACTGTTGGTGCGGGCCATTTATTGGAATTATGGTTTTCAAGACATGATGAACTGGTGTGTCTTACAATTTGATTTACTGGTTATAGTGTATGCTAAGGCAAGGTAAAGGTATACATAACTTATTTCCTATTGTGTAGGTTGAGCATTCAGGTTATGGTTAGTGGTATGGGAAGGTTATGTTCTATGTTGATTTGTGTGATAGTGAGGTGTTAATAAATTCAAGAATGTTCTGGTGTGAAGCTCTTTTTGCTGATGCAAAGATTAGATCTGTTTAAGCATCCTCTTGTGCATCACCTGCCTTTATGTTTAATACTGCTAGAAAGTCTCATTTTGCCAATAATATTGACATTAATGCATTTCCAGAGTATACACTGTTTCTGGGGATTGTGAATGTTGAAATGTTGAAGTGCATTAAAGTTACTAATCAACACCATAGAAAGGTGGGACGTTGCCTTGTATTCAAATGTGTGAAAGCACTGAAGGTAAACCAAATTCTACAGTGCCAATACAATAAGATGACGAAAGAGGAAATGGATGCATTTTTGGGTTTGCCATCTAATCAAATGCCACAGTTGTTGCAGTACTGGACCTTCATACAGCTTGCATTGTGTGGCAGGTGAGACAGGCTCAGAGACACAACTGCATTCATGAATTACATTAGAGAGGGTATAACCCTTGTAGCTTCAGAGATGGCTGTGGAATGTCTCATTTTCACTGTTGGCTTAAATATTCACTTATTTAAAATTCTTCTGTAGCTCAATAGCACCAAGGGGTATTTGGGCACTTTACAAATAACAATAACTGTAACAGATCATAAAATAACTACTGGACTGAGAGTTAACAGTAAACAGAAATTAGTTACTAGTTTTAATTTTTATATTGTAATGTCCGGCCAGGAGTAGAGCAGGAAGAGAGGAAAGAAAGAGGATGGAATATCAAGTATCCCAAGAATAGACAAAGTATGTATGTTGTTAGTAGCTTCCTCATGGAAAGGAGGGAGGGTTGGATTCTGAAACATAGTGAATGAGAATTCCAGGCTGAGGTAGTGGTCCTTGAAAATTAGTGGTTTTGAGCAACTGATGTACTGAGATTAGGCGCCTCTAGTCTAAAGACGTTATGGCTGCATAGGTACCTAATTTCCCCCAGAGACAGGTAGTGCAGCAAGATAAGGTGGGTTATTCAGGTGACTAGCTCTAAAGGCAATGCATTGCAGTTTGAAGGTACTTCTGCTTTTCAATGGTAGCGTTTTTGAGAATGAGGAAAATGTGGCTGAATTTTCTTGAAGAGATGGCCATCCTACCTTTAAAATGGAAAATGGCTGTGAGTAAGGTGAGAAATTATTGAAGGGGCCCAGCCAGGATGGAGTTTCCCAAATTGGGTCTGATGATCACTACTGTACAAGTCTTTTTTTATTATTCTTTAGAGAGTAGGTGCTTGACCTTTTTGAGTGGATGGTATGAACAATTGGGAACTTTTGATATATTATTGATGTGAAGGATCAAAGAAAGTGAAGAATCCATGGTGAAACGAAGGAATTTCATGGATTTTACTTGAGTTGGTGTGTAGCCATCAAGTTTCCAGGGCTTCAATAAAATAGGATCCAGTTGCATTTTTATGAGCGGTATAAAATAACTAACTCTTTGTCACTCTTTGTTAGGGTGGAGAAGTAGGACATTTTTTTACACTCAGATAGATGTGAAGCACATTTAAGCCTTTAACACAATAAAGATATCTTAGCAATTGATGCTGTCTTAAGGTAAATTTGTGTTCCATTGGCATATTAGTGAAGGACACTCTTCTTGTTTCAAGAACTAGAACCAATGAATCCAGACACTGGATGAACAGAGTTGTTGCTAGGAATGATTCATAGGAACTACACAAGGTAAATTAGTTCTACTGTAGATTTAATCATCTAGGGGCATATTTACAAGAACTGACACATAGGCATCGATGTGTCAGATTTCTTGTGCCTGCCGCAAATGCCCTAACAATGCGCTCTATTTACAATACAGTGAGCCATGGTGCAAGGATTCACGGATGCGTCAGAAATTCCAACTCATCTTTTGGTGCTAAGTGATGCATTGCTGGATTTGGTCATAAGACTGATGCAACTCCAGCAATGCGTCAGAACACAGAGGTAGGTCCCATGTTAAAAGCCCCACATCAATCCTTACGCCTGGTTTGAGAAGGTGTACGGATTTTGATGCAGTCAAGTCAATAAAGTGACACAGTAAAAAGTTGTTGTACATGGCTTTTAAAGTGGGAACACCTACCCTGCATACATTATACCTGCCGCAGGTATAATGTGATGAGGGTCTCTACAAACTGATGCATTGGGCCCAATGCATCAGTTTGTAAATATGGAGCAGTGTAGAGCACTGATTGCGCCGCCGCTGCTTTAAAAAATAATAGTACGGCAGCTCTAGCTCCTCCTTGTAAATATGCCCTCTAGTTTCCTGATATCATGAAGGTTGGTGATAATAAACACCATCTCAGCATACAATCTTCACTCAATCAATCAAAAAGTCTTGTAGAGCGCTGCTCTTCACCCCTGAGGGTATCTGTGTGCTGAGGCATAGGTGGCCTCATTTGAAATGCCAATTCTTGAGTTCTCTATTTAGTTCTGAATTCCACCAGGAAGAGAAATACTTGTAGGTGGATGGGCAGGTCCTTCCAGTCTTTTTCGGTGAGGTAGGAGAGGGCAGATGCGGGGCAGATGCAGGGGTGCACATGAGGGTCAAGGAGGTGGGGCGCAGGTGCCTGGTGGGTTGGTGAAAGTTCATGTGGTGGTTGATGTAGGCTGGTCCCTGGTCGTGTGGAGCTCGGTAGGCATGTGTTTGGAGTTTGGACTGGCATCTCTTCTTGATGGGGAGCCAGTTGAGGTTCCTGAGGTGGGGGGTGATGTGGGTGCGTTTGTGGAGGTTGAACATTAATCTAGCTACTGCATTCTGTATGGTCTGGAGTCTCTTGAGTAGTTGGGTGGTGATTTCAGCATAGAGAGCGTTCCCGTAGTCAAGACGGCTGGTGATGAGGGCTTGGGGGATGTTTTTTTTGGTGTTGATGGGGATCCATTTGAAGATTTTCAAGAGCATGCGAAGGGTGCCGAAGCATTAGGAGGTGAATGCGTCGATTTGGCGTTTCATGTTGAGTTCGGTGTTGAGCATTATGCCGAGGTTGGGGGTGTGGTCTGTGGGTGTTAGGGTGGGTCCAAGCTTGGAGGGCCACCAGCTGCTGTCCCACAGGGAGGTGCACTTCCATCTTGTCTGTGTTGAGCTTCAAGCAGTTGGTCCTCATCCAGTCGGTTTTTCTGGTCATGACGTTGCAGAAGTTAATTCTGGTGGTGGAGGGGTCGTCGGTGAGAGATGGGATGAGTTGTGTGTTGCCTGCGTAGGATATGATGTTGAGCCTGTGGGATCTGGTGACGTCTGTGAGGGGTGTCATGTAGGTGTTGAACAGGGTGGAGCTGAGGGACGATCCTACGGAGATGCGCAGGTGATGGTCTTAGGTTTGGATGTGAAGGGAGGCAGGCAGATTCTCTGAGTTCATCCCATGAGGAAGGATGAGATAATTTGAGGGCTTTTCCTTGAAAGCCTTTGTGGTTGAGTCTGTTGCTGAGAGTGTGATGGGATATCATGTCGAATGCAGCTGAGAGGTTGAGGAGGATCAGAGCTGCTGTTTCACAGTGGGTCGAGGAGGAATGTGATGTCAGAGGTGGCTGTGATTAGGGCTGTTTCAGTGCTGAGCTTTGTATGGAAGCCATATTGGGAGGCGTCAAGCAGGTTGTTTTCTTCTAGGTATCTGGTGAGCTAGTGGTTGATGGCCTACTCGAGGACTTCAGCAGGGTATGGAAGCAGCGAGATGGGCCGGTAGTTCTTAAGTTTGCTGGGGTCGGCATTGGGTTTCTTCAGGAGCGGTCTTACCTCCGCGTGTTTCCATCTGTTGGGTAAGGTTACTGTGGTGATGGAGGCATTGAGGATGCTGGTGAGGTCTGTGCTGATTTCTAGGGTTCCAATTCAGTGCTTCAGGATATGAAGAAGCTTCTCATGACCAACTGTATCAAATGCCGCTGACGGATCTAGTATGAGAAGTAGACAGGAGTCTACACCGTTGATAATTGATGAACATGCTCAATATTTTTAGAGTTATTGTTTTAGTGCATTGGCCAAGTATTCCTTACCAATGTATTCAATTAGTTGGTTAACATCATATTGTTCAATTGCTTTATTCAACGTACAGCAAGATGGACACTGCAAGTTAGTTTTACAAGAGTTCTGGGTCATGGGAAGTTTTTAGGCTAGGTTTTATTTGTCCAGTAGATTATCTTGGATCCAATTACCTCAAACATGTGAAAGTTCTCTTTGATAGTGGAAGCAGGTATGTGGCCATCATTGTAATTTGTTGGTTTAAATTATGTAATACTGCAAGAGAGGTCTTCTGGTAGAATTGGATTTGAAAGCACCCAAGACTGCTACTTTGGATGGTGGTGAGTGTGATTTTGTGGTAGGAGGCTTTATTTAGTTTCTCATGATGATTATTTTGTTGGGAAAAAAATTGAAAAAAGTCTAAGATCTTCCTTGAGATGTTATGGATAGTGAGTCCACTCTTGGAGCAGATTTGAGTTTGTTTTGACAGAATAGAGGTATCAAACAAAAAGGGCAACCCAATGTGCTAATAGAAGCGTGGGTAATCATATATATGTAAAAATGGTTCACTAGGGTCTCATTTAACATAAAAGTATCAAACTCAAGAGCCAAAGTGGTTTGACTTTAAATAATGAATGTGGTTTCAGAGATGTATACAAAACACTACTAATAATGCACAGAAGCCAACCTACAGATCAACTGTTTTATTTGACACAGTACCCAAGTGAAAAGACAAAAAGGTGATCAGTGTCCCAATTAATCACCCATTAGTCAGCAGATAGATCAAAAATGCAAGTGTGTTTATACAAGAGCAAACAACAATAATCTTAATATTCGAGCAACATATGTCAGTATCAATCATACTGCTAGAACCCTAAATCACTGATCTTAGGACAGTCTGCTTGTTGTACTCTGACAACATTTCACGTCTTGCTGCTTTGGTTTAATTTAGGAGTGAGAATCTGCTGTAATGTTGCCATTTTCAGATTTCTTTTTGGTTGAATTCTTCTGCTGTCCTTCATGATTTATTATGCATGATGGGGTCGGAATGAGTGTGAGATGGGATGGAGAAGTGATAAGGCCAATCTGTATAAAGGGAGTGACAAATAGTTGAGGTCATTATTGTCTGCAAAAATGTTTTAGGTGATTGAGAGGGAGGGATTTGAGTAAAGAGAAAATTTAAAGATGATAACTGGTCAACTTCTTTTTGCTTGTCCGCTGAGACCAAACAATATTATAACTTTTGGGGACGAGGGAATCAAGAATGCTTTAGGAATTAGTACTTAGCCAGTATTCAGTAATGCATAAAATGGAAAGATTATGATCATGTACGAGGTTATGAATATCTGAATGGTGGGAATTCATGTACCTAGCATTAAGAAGAATGCAGTTCCGATGGAGTGATAGAGGGTTTGGTATGTAGGCGGGAGGGGGGGTGTTTCCATCTGATCTTTGTGAGATTGGGTCTGTTAGCATTTTAACACAGCATGGTTTAGAGCGAGTGCTGACTTATGGCAATGGAATTGTGCACATGGATCAGGCACCTGTGAGTTGCTGGTGGGAATGCAGTAGGATGGAAGTGATGAAGGATAGGAGGAATCTAGTTTGAAAAAGATCAAGGAAAGATGTTTATTCATCAGATTGGTGTAAAACGTCAATACAGCTAAGTTTCTCCATCCTGAATTTTGAGAGTGAGTGTCACTGTCGGATGTTTGCAGTAAGACAAACAGGAACTACTGAAAATGTGGGTAGGCTTACCCCAGGACCTTTTACCTAATTGGTTAGGAGTAAGCCTAGGAGGAACTTACAGAGTTTCACTCCACGAATTTACAGCAAAATTATGCCAACAGGCAGAAAATGCTTGTCCTGCCATTCGTGCTGCTTTTTCCACACCAGTAGTGCATTCCCTGATGAAAAATCAGCACAAATGGCACAATGTAGTGTTCTAAGTCGGGGCAATTTTTTTTTGCCTGCCCCCGTTTCTCTCTGCCAGCTGCTTGCTCTACGCTTAATCCTATCCAAACAAAATCCGCCCTCATCTGATCTTCCAGTTCCCAATCCCAACTTTTGTTTACTTGTTTGTGTTACTGTCTCACTTTCCCCATTTTCTTTTTACATATCAGTCTACATTTTTGTGACTTTGTTGTACTTTGTTTTTACTTTTCCTTTCCTGACCTGTCCTCCTGTTTCCTTCCCATCCAGTCAGACTTCCTCCTGACCAACTACTGTCCCGATTAAAATCCTCTCCAATCCTACCTCCCCATCTGAAATACTCTCCAATCCTCCCTCCGCAGCAGAAGCAGGCAGTGCTACCCGCGCCCCCTGCGGGTGACGCAGGCAGGCAGTGGTGCAGCCCCGCCCCATCTTCCGAGAGGCAGAGGTGGCTGCGCTAATTTTCTGGGTGCAGCACCACTTGCTCCGCATGCTGCCAGCAGGCGATAGGCTCAGAAAGGGGTATGCACTGCAGGAGTATTAGTGTGCTCTGCTGGAGATTGTGGTGCTGTATGCACTGCAGCACTGGCATCCATGCACCCAGCAGCAGCTGACGCACCACTAGGCAGATATACTGGAAAGGAAGACGGGCCTGCTCAACCTGCTGGATGTCAAGGTTGTGGGGCTCAGTGACTATAAAAAAGTTTGATCTCTAAAAATTCTACTATTTCGTTTTTCAAGCAGTAAGGTAAGTTTATGTGATGGATATATATATGTATTCTCCAAATGCCTATCCCACAGACAAGAACAGGCACAGGCATGCTCTGTATCACAGTACATTGCTTTATTGCCAAACTCACAGGTAACGTGCTTCGACCACGAATGGCCATTCTCCAACAGCGAGCAAACGCCATCTTGTTCTATTTATAGTATTTTTTTTCAAAAGTTTTGAAGTGACAATTGCATCAGTAATCACAGCGATCACATATGCCTTTCTATTAAACCACTGTTGCATAGTATTACAATCCAATATTATTCTCGGAAAGTTTATCTCCTATGCAAGTTCAGTATTCTTTTAAAACAGTACCATATTCATAGATTAAAGGCAGCTATTACTCACTACATTAGGACACCAGTAATGTATGATAATTCTCATGTGCATCAATTGTCCAGATCTTGCAAACCTCTCTCTTTAGGCATATGTTATTTATGTTATGTTATTTGATATTTATAACACAATGCTCTACAGTCAAAATCCTATGACATTAAAACATTGACATAATTATGTATAGAATTACAGTTCATTCAACCCTACTTTGGAATTATGCCCAAGAGGGCTATTAGTGTGCTTTGGTTAAAACTAACAAAACAAAAATCTAGACTTTTAATTCATCTAATGGTGTCCGGAATCCTAAATTACTCATCACAATAATGAAGGCCTCAGCAAAGGACATACTTAGATACTGAGTGAACACCCAGTAAACCCCAAAAATTGGTAACTAAATTCATATGATACACTAAAATACTATCTCCACTCTAAAACATGGCATGACTAGACAAGATATCTACATGCCCTAAATCTAGGTCTAGGCTACAGGTTATATTTCTCTATTCAAATGATAATCGATGTGGGCCAGGTCCTGGGGCATATAATAAATATAAGAGGGGGGCTCATGGGCCCCCCTCCTCGGGCTATTCAAAGCCCCGGGGACCACCACCTCCCCGGAGCAGTTTTCATTATGAATGTGGGCGGGACCACTGGCCCCGGGGCCCACAACCTTCCCGGGGCTAATTCCGATTATTTCGGTGGGGCCTCACAGACTACCCATGCCCCGGGGACCGCCACCTCATGGGGCTAATTAAAACAACATGGGGGGCCTCATGGAACCCCCCGCCACTGGGACTGCCACCTCCACGGGACTAATTTCAATAATATGGGGGGGGCCTCAAAGACCCCCCCTGCCCTGGGGACTGCCATTCACGCCAATGCAGGGGGCCACATGCACCCCTGCAGCCGCAGGGACCACCACCTTACCGGGTTAAATTTAAATAGAGGAGGGGGTGTGCGGCCTCCCTCCAGGAGCCCTACATGGCCCTGTGGATCACCACCCCCAGTGCCAGCTCCAGCAATGTCCCGGGGTGCCCCCTCCAGGACATTGCAGATTGCTATGGCTTGACGGGAGCACTGCAGCGCAGCCACCCTCTTCTTTAAAAAAATATATACATAAACGTCTATCCCCGGGGATGGGGTCCCCCCGACCGAAAATGGCCCCTCCTCCCACTGAAATAAGAAAAAATGTATTTATTTATCTATTTATAAAAATAAACATAAATAAAGGCCATGCCCCAGGGAAGGGGTTGCTGGGGCTAAAATTGGCCTGGGATAGGAGCCCATGGCCCCACTCCCGTTTTTCGGATAAAAAAAATTAAAATCAGATCAGGCCCCAGAGGATGGGGTCCCCAAGGTCCAAAATGGTCCATGAAAGGGGGGCCACGCGGCCCCCCCTTCCTAAAAAAGAAAAATCACAACAAAAAAAGCTGCCAACTTGTAGGAAGCCCCACTCCCTTTCTCCACTACTCTGTAAATGTGCCTCCTGGTGCGCTCCTGGTTGGGGAATGAAGTCCCCTTGCTGCTGAGGGTCCTTAGGGGCCAACAAGACCTCATGTTATCTCCAGGATTGCTGAGAGGTGGTCGGAGGCCACATCCCCTTTCACCACCACTCTGCAAACGCACCTCTCAGCGCACTGCTGGTGTGGGGATGAGGTCCTCTTGCCTCCTGAGGGCTCAGTGGGGGCCTTACAAACATGGAAGCTGGTAGTGGTGGTGATGATAGTGGAACAGTGCCACATCATTCTGAGCAGCTTGAAAAGCAGAGGTCATCTCAGTGTCCTCTGCGCCGCCTTCCATACTGATGATCACTGGCTTGTCCTCATCACTGTCACTTTCCATAATTTAAAGGCTTTCAGGAGCTTTCCTTTTCCCTCTTCTCTTGCGGTGGGTCTCAGACTTGGCTGGGGTCCAGTCCATGTCCAGATTATCAGAAGGTGGGCTTGGAGAAGATGGTGAAGTAACCTTTCTTTTTCTTGCTGGATTTCATGAAGCCAATGGTTCAAAAGCTATATCTTGCTCAGCAGGAAACTCAACCTCCTGTTCTATGCCTACTACAGGAAGAACTGTTGCTGGCTGCAGCTTCCATTGTCCACTTTGCTCAGTTTCCTGAGACGATTGGGTACTTTGCGGCTGAAACAAATCCAATTCAATCTCACTGCTCATTGCCATGACTGCAGTGGCTGCCTCATTGAGAGACATGGGCTTGGCCTTAGGTTGGGGTAGTGCCATTGTTGATGCGGGAGTGCTGCTCCCAGCTTGCTGCTCAGGGGACGGTGTGGCAGGCACACCACGTTTCCTGAAAAAGGTGGAAGGTGGCATGCCATTGGTAGCAAACTGCTTCTTCTCCTCTTCACTTGCTACTTTCTTGGCAGGAACACCTTTACTTGGGGCCATCTTTAAGCTCTTTCAGTTGGCAGTTAGCTGCACAGCTGGAAGCAGAGGTGGACTTAGGTGATGTGATGTGGTGCCACTTTGTGCTGGCCTTATGTCTGGCAGTACTGTGTGCGATGTCTCTTTTGCATCTAAAAGCATAAGAACAAGAAAAACATTCAGTGAAACTTGGCATTTTTGCAGTTTGAATTATTTATACATAATATAATTTAGTGAGGTTATCCCACATAATTAGAAATTGTGTATCCATTCCAATCCAAACCATAGCATAATATTTCAATTTGGAACAAACAGATTTTAAAGTTTTCTTTATGTACCTCTAAGGCCTATGAGACACCTGTGGCAGGCAGTGGGTGCAGGGCAAAATGGAATATTCATTAAAAAAAATAATTGTGGTGTGTGCCTATGGCAGGCAGAGGGTGCATGGGAAACAAATTATGCTGGTGCGCGACTATGGTAGGCAGGGGAAAATGGAATAATCCTTAAAAAAGTGAATGCTGGTGTGGGCCTGTGACAGGCAGGGGTTTCCAGGGTAAAATGACATAATCACACATCCTCCCAAGACACATAAATATTATCCCACCAAAATACACTTTTTGCAGAAAAAAAAGTGAAATACAAAAAACACATTTTGTATTTAATCCAATGCCATCCCTAAATCATAGATGTTTTAAAATAACATTAACCACAGGAGCAGTTGTTTCATACGCCCAATGCCTAGTGATAGCTGGATGGCCTGTGGGCAGACTATACCAAGTCCTAAAATAAATGAATAGTGCAAATTTCACAAACATGGAGAAAAAGTACTTACATTTGCAAACATTTTCCCTTATAAAAGCAAAAAACTTTAATGCAAAATTGGCCCCTACTGCAACTCCAGGCCACCCACAACAACCAAGATCAAATTTAAAAATTGAATAAAAGATACAAATATATACAGGTGCATGGTTTGTATCAAACAACACCCTTATCCAAAAGTTTTTTAACTTACTTGTTGTGGTGTCACAAAAACAATGTTCTAAAAATCTAATGGCATATGCAGCAGGAATCGCAAACAAAGAGAGTGATCCTTTCACCTTCAAACCTAAACAAAAAGTGACCAGGAGATGGACAAAGCACTGGGAGGAGCCTTCTGTATAGAAAGAAGAAGTTAAAGTCTATGTGGCACTTCCTGCTGAAAAATAAGTAAAATAAAAAAATTACTTTTCTCACTAAAACAATTACCTGAGCCATTCATTTGAATAGAATATTCACTCGAAAGGGTATTTTAAAGTTAATTTAGCTTCTTCTCCGGTAGAATATCTACTCAAGAAGCAGCCCTGCATTTCAAAATGGCAGCAGAAGGCTCAGTGGTGACAGGAAATCGTGCCAGGGGCCAGCAAATCTTGCTTACACTTGCAATTGTGTGTTGATGACACCTCATGTTGTTCCCATGAACCTATGGAGGCTCAAATGGTAGACTAATTCTGCCACAAGCTGATTGGTGGGATTTGCCAGGAACTCTGCGTTACAAGCATAACATGGAGTTACCAAATTCCACCAATACCATGAGTGGAATTATAATTCCGCCTAGTCAAAATTGGCCAGAACTCACCCCCACCAACTAGCTAGTGCCAGGAATAAATGTATCATCCCCAATATCCCTCCTCACAACATTCACTGGACCTGAAGCAAATCAGAAGAGGACTGGACCTGCTTTCTGTGATGTGAGAAAGGCCTTGAAGGACTTGGGCTTTTCCCCCAGGACAAAGGAGTGGACTCCAATGTTTACTTTGCTGATCTGCTGTGTGGCTCAAGGGACACAACTAGCTGCAAGAGACCTTATCTCTCAAAGGCTGACCAGTGACATCTGGACATGGACTGGTCCCGGCTGTTGGCCCCTGCCTGACACCATTTTTGGCACCAGAAGAAAGGTTGGACATTTTTTAAGACTCTTACCCTATAGCTCCTGAGCTTCAACAGAACCTCCTAGAAAAAGTACCTGACTAACAATTTCACAGCATCAGAGTGAATCTCTGTTCTGTCCTGCTGTAGAATCGCTGCACCTCCAAAAAAATACAACTAAATCCCATTCTGCTTTAGGACTTAGACTATTTTCAGTGAGAAATCTTCAAAACTTCAGAGCTGCAGTGGGACCAACATGCTTCAGGTATTCGGACTTTGCTTCTATGGAGGAAGCTGCAAATTCAAAAGCAACCTTCATGGGATGGATTTTTCTTTTAAAAAAGTGACAAAAAAGACAAAGTGCTATTTTGCATTGGAACATAGAAGAACTTTTAAAGCTTTTCTTCAGAAAAGTGGCAAAATCCCTTTCCTAAGTGGGACTTAGAAATCAAATCATGCCTACCCCTTTGTCTACTGCTTCCATACACTATCTTTAATACTTTGTGGGTTTTTATGCTATTTTTAGCTAAAAATGTAAAAATACATATCTTCAGTGCCCCTTTTTTTATTTTTGTCATTTTGGTCTCATTTTGTTTCTTACATTTTACTCTATGTTTCAAATTCAGCTTGGGATTTTTATTGCTATGTGTTTGGACTTTATCACTGTTTTGATGCTGCATAAATACGTTACATATTGCCATAGGTTAAGCCCGTCTGACGATGGCATAGTTACCGGGGGGGGGGCAGGAGGGGGATTCTGTTCAGGACACTTAACTTCAGTCCGGATTCAGACCTTTTACTGCTTGAGGTAAAGGTGACTGTTTCCTGAAGCCATTATGTCACCAAACACTGGAATACATGGTTGGCAAGTGTAACTGAGAAGGTGCCATCTTCTCAGGAGGAAAAGACAAAAGGTGTAAAAAAAAAATTCATTGCTGGATGAAAACTTCAAAGGAATGAAGAAAACTAAGAATCAGAAACCCAACAATGGAATTCTTCTGGAGCGAAGAGTCAGGATCAGTAGGTGACAGGAGCGAGGAAGCAACTGAAGGAACACAGCCCAGTTGCTACGCACCTTCTAACCAGACTGAACCTGTTATTCATCAAAAGAACAGGAAAAGGAAATGACATCAAACATCACGACAGGTGCCATAATGGATTGGTAAAATCAGGAAGAAACAAAGTAAAATGCTACCATGATGGAAAAAAGAAAAGAAAAGAGAACAAAAATGCTGGAGTAGCTTTAAAAGGCAGTTGCAAACTGTCAGACAGGTGATCACCATTTTGAAGCTGAAGTGACAAGGAGAAACAACCAGAAGAGTAGGAGCATGAAAGAAAGTAGCTCCAGTTGAGTGAGACTCACAGCCTGCAACTGTGAGCTTAAAGCAGTGTTTTATAGCGTCTGAGAACCACGAAACTATGCAAAATCACATAGACTTTAGATGCCCAGATGGTGGCCACAATACGGGGTGGAGGTTGGGTGAATTTAATGACTTTGCGGGTACCCCCTGACAAGTAGTATTATTGTTCTTTGAAGTGGGCAGTCGCTCACCACAAATGATAATCCACTTTCTTACACCTTAGAATTAATTTATGGATCCGTTTGGAGGAGTTAGGTGGAGGAACTGTTGTTAGGCAGTCATCTTCATATGTCTCAGTGGACATGTCCCGCCACACTTGATTTCTCAATAGAGACCTCATCATCTGTTTATTAGCAAATTTGCAAACAAACGGTTTTGTAGAATTAGTTTATGGGTCAGTTCTATTTTGTACCAAAGTCATGTGAATCCCCTGGATCATAATCAATGAGTCCGATTTATTACTACACCAGTCCATCTATTCTTTGAATGTAAAACTATTGGACTTAACCAGTGCAAAAGACTGAAATATTCTTTATATAAGTACAGTTATATTTTCAGAATTGAGGGTGGGTGTGAAGCAAACACTGTTGTCAGTAGCAGAGTGTAACACACAGTATAGCGGCGAGCTAAAAGCAGTGAGTTCACAATAACATCTCATGACCCTGACTAAATACAATTTATGTAGTCTGATCTTAGATAACGTCTTTAACAAACTGAAATTATTTAACTAAACAGTTCACTCCAATGGGGTTCTTTGTTTTCATTTTGACCTTCAGGCTAATGTCCATGGGTCATCATTTTAACTAAATGGGATGCTTTGTCAGTCCTGCATCCTCTTCATCATGGGTACTGGCATCTAGTTCATGATAGAAATCTAATGCATTGTACAGCTGTACAAGCCTTCAGCAACTGTGTTTCTTCTTAGAATAGCTCTCTACGACTATTGTTTTGAATACATACACATGCTGTA
The DNA here is from genome assembly GCA_963921515.1 of Calotriton arnoldi. Lineage (NCBI taxonomy): Eukaryota > Metazoa > Chordata > Amphibia > Caudata > Salamandridae > Calotriton > Calotriton arnoldi. Next base: position 134,224 of record CAWUFW010019248.1, on the reverse strand, counting down.
TTGGTTCATTCTCTTTTAATTAGTGTACTCCATAGCAATGTTAAATTAAAACCATATGCATCAGTCAGTGAAAAGAGCAGGGTGACCTGTCCCTCTCAAGAAAAGTAGAAGCTTCCTTCCAGGTGGGGACCGTGACTAGTTTCCTTGCTTTTTTTTCCTTTTCTCGTCTCTGCGAACGTACAACTTTTCTCTTTGCGTTCCCTTGGTGTACCATATTAAACAAATAGCTGTGAGATTTGAAAAACAGCACAGTCTAGTCTTTTCACACCTGCTTGAGGAGATCTGGTTCCTAGAATAAAATAACAATTTTAATATTATTACATAATTATTTTCCGGAGTGGAAAAACAGATATTTCAAATTGCAATCAAATTGATATTAGGTGAAACGTGTTAAGTCAGGTCACCGACACCGGAGGATCACATTGTTCAGGTGAAATCTCCTTCCTTGTTGTGAAATTCTATGCAAAATATTGGTCCAGAATTTTAGAGTCAATGAGCCCCTCAACACACCCCGCGTTCACAGTCAGACGCAAAAGCTTGGTTCTTACTGTTCTCGTTTGCGAAAGAGAGATTCGGCGAAAGACAGCTTTACATCTTTGGTGCCAGTGCACCGTCTGACTTGCCAATTGTACCAAAGATGAGCAACAATGCGACTCAATTTAAGAAATTCCGTGGGCTCACTGTAGTCTAACTTAATGCTTTTAAGCATGAATTGTATATACTATAATTTTTCTTAACCGTATTGTTAACCGTACTAAGGTTTCCCTGGTTTCTGGCGGGTGAACATTAAATATGGTCCTCGCTTCTGTACTTTAATGCTGCGCATTAGAACAAACAATCAAATTAAATCTAAATCAACATTTTTGAATTTTGCTTTCTTATGTCTTGGAATGCAGGTTTCACCCACTCCTGTGTTTGAGTTTTTGTAATTTGTCCCACTGCCTTTGTCTTGTGTTTCATATATTTATGGTTTTCTTAGTGATTATCGTTTTAAATGTGCCTTTGGCATGATTTAGTTTTCAACAATCTTACAGCATGTCTGCTGGTGTAATTCATGCTTTTATTTAGGGTGTTGAAAAATCTAATGTCACCTCCACTTTCAATTGGTGTTTAGCATGCAATCTCTTTCTCCTTACATTTTAGCATGATGTGATTTTCACCAACAATTAATTAATTATTTTTGCTTTAAGTCCTGTTGTGCCGATTAAAACAGAAGGTATCTGTTTACCAAGGATTAAACCATTCCATACTTTTTCTATCTTTGATATTTAATCTCTAGCCCAGCCTTCGAAGAATTTTAACCGCTAGATTCTCCAGTGAAATTCCTCGAGAAAACAGATTATCGGCCACCACCTAAATCTAAACACAGCTCTACGTAATTGCCTCCCTCCCACTTCTATTCGACATCAGAGAGTGGCAAATGAGATCCTGCTCTCCCATTTTGCACGTAAGCCTTTGTGCTGTTGTACTGTCCTCTTTCTCCAATCACCTTTAAATTAGGCCAGAGACTGCCAATGCATGACTAGAAGTAGCCTGATTAATATAAAAAAAAATCCTGTCATTTGGCGAGACTAAGGATCGGATGAACATGTATTCTGAACCCCTTTATGACACACCGACAGGCACTGTGAAAAACTCGAAAGGCCTTTGGCCGGAACTTCAGAGCGCTCATGCCAAGCTACCTACAACCTGAACTCACACAGTCACCTAGTGTCGCCAAAGTACAAAATAAGCACTATATAAGACGAATATGCAGCAGAAAAAAACTCCACAAAAACAAACACTCTTAGAGATGAAGGATTAAAAGTATACCTGTGAAATGTAAACAAGAGCTACATAACTTACATTAACGTTTTTATGGTCATTGTTCTGAAGTCGATCAGAGTTTTTGCCTGCAAAGTTCAGGGCATAAATATAAAGCCTGATAGGGACCCATTTCAATGTCAGTTTTTAATTACTACTGGGTCTGAAGGACCCAACCCACTAATTGCGCTAGTGCAAGGCCTACTCAATAGCACAGACATGCATTGACACAGGGATAGGAGGGAACTGGCCCCAGTGCAGAGCAACAGAAACACAGGGGTACAGACGAAGGTCACAAGGACCTGGCCACAAGAGAAAAAGGCATGGATAATTAATGGGAATTAAACAACAGTACTGTGAAACAATAATATTGGGGCAGGTATACCTTGGGCCACTGGAATATTGCAATTGTGCAGTCGTGGTGATTTATGCCTAATTGTAGATTTGCCGCATTTGCCATATAATCCATCATCTGCCGCATAATCTACAGATTTTCACAAAAAAAATAGTTTCTAGTTCAAACGGTTCAAAAGTTAGTAAAAACGCAGCAACACATGTTGCAGCGCAGTGGTAGGCGCTTTGCAAAGGTTGTCTGGTCACCTTTCTGTAGCTTATTGCTATAATTGGGTGTTAAACTGGTACTGAGGTACAACTAATGCTCGGACAATGTTAACAAGCTTAGAAATTACAAAATAATGAAGTAATACTACCACAAAATGTGCCACATAATTTGGCTTTTATTGCCATTTAATTTGACCTTCCCCTGCCACATAATTTGACCCTTCCCTGCCGCATAATTCAAGTGGCCCTAGGTATACCTAAACATGCAGGCCGGAAGCTACAGTTAGTAAGTGTGAGTACAACATCAATGAGAAGCCCAGGCAGCAACTAAGACCACAGGAAGAAGCGGACATAGAAATACCAGGACAAGAGAGCCTGAAATGGGTATTGAAGCAAAAAAACTTTAACAAATGAATAAAAATTCAAACTCTGTTAATGGGATATTCAACCTGGTATAACCCAGATATTCCTCAGTTACAAGAAGTGAAGGAATTGCAAGATTTTGCACTCTATAAGCTCAACATAACATAATATGCAATATTTATTATCCAATGTTAATGAATATCTACTTTATCAAATTCAGAAGGATGAAAAGAGGAGTCAGCCTTACCTGGAGTGGAACCTATGATCTTCACATCCAATGTTTAACTCATTGAAGTAGCTTACTGCCCTTTCGTGATTTAACCAAACATAAGTCAGGGCTATCAAGTAGCATGTGGCTTTAGGTCAGAGTAAGAGATGTATTTCTTCCTTCTAGATGCTTCACTGGATTGCATCAATAGAATATTATGTATTCCTTACAGCAAAAAAAAGGTCTGCATCATTTTCTAAGATTTGCTAAGCACTGAAAGGATCGGAGAATACATTATATTTCCACTGCATTATTATTATTATTGAATTAACATGTTCAAGTCAGATTCTACCTTCTTTTTGATACTGAGCAGGAGCAGTATGTGTGTTGTAATATACTCAAAGGAAAGGAAAGTTTGCAGTGCTCAGAATATTAGTTTTCCACTGCAGAACAAGTCTTACTGAGAAGCTTTCATGTTGGACTTCTTTCACGGTAGATATAGTTTTTAAAAAACACACAGTTGGCCTAGCGCACTTGTCTACGGTCAGTACAGTTTGCAGCCGCGGCTGCTGCAGGTAAGAGCGGTGGGGCCGGCTGGGGGGGATTTCGAGAGACGACCACGAGGGAAAATTAATTATTTATTTAATTTTCCCTTGTGGTCGTCTCTCGAAATCCCCCCCAGCCGGCCCCACCGCTCTTACCTGCAGCGGCCGCTGCTGACAGTTTGAGTGATTCACAATCAGTATGTGCTGACTAGGTGCCAAGCAGTACTCTCTTCTCACCCCAATGCTATAGTCCTGTGTCTTAGCAGCGCAGCAAATGTAAATGCCTACAGTATTTTTGATGGATTTAGGCCCAGATCTCTGTACTGGGGTGAATGTATGACATTGTTCTGCATTCTGTCCATCAATTGTTCTTTTTGCATTTGTCACCCCGAGTGGGACGGGTATGCCCAGACGTGGGTCCCGTGCTCACCATGCCACTGGAGTCAAGCTATCCTGGCTGATGAGGGGTGAAACCCCGAAACCGGTCCTAGGATGCTTGTTTCCAGTCCAGGGAGGACCTGGCCTGGCAGTTCGGGCTGGACTGTTCCCATGAGGCACAGGGTCAAGACTGATTTGCATATGGCTGGGTTCAAACTGGAATGGCATGGTGAGCAAAAAAACGATGGATTTAGGCCCAGATCTCTGTCCTGGGGTGAATGTATGACATTGTTCTGCATTCTGTCCATCAGTTGTTCTTTTTGCATTTGTCACCCGAGTGGGACGGGTATGCCCAGACGTGGGTCCCGTGCTCACCATGCCACTGGAGTCAAGCTATCCTGGCTGATGAGGGGTGAAACCCCGAAACCGGTCCTAGGATGCTTGTTTCCAGTCCAGGGAGGACCTGGCCTGGCAGTTCGGGCTGGACTGTTCCCATGAGGCACAGGGTCAAGACTGATTTGCATATGGCTGGGTTCAAACTGGAATGGCATGGTGAGCAAAAAAACGATGGATTTAGGCCCAGATCTCTGTACTGGGGTGAATGTATGACATTGTTCTGCATTCTGTCCATCAATTGTTCTTTTTGTATATGTAAGTTATATCAAAGCTGCACCACTTCCCAATTGTATATAATCAAATCATTTTATATCCAGTCCGTTTTGAAAAAGTAAAAATGAGGTTCCTTCTTTATTGATTTTCTTAAAAGAGCCACAGCCAACGCGTTTTGTTCTGCAAACAGAACTTCTTCAGGGCATTCTTAAATTCCGAGATCCCATAGGTGATTTATACGTGAGGTAGTAGTCTTTCACTTCGAATTATCCTTTAGAGATTATACTCATATATCTCATCCGTATATCTCAACATCGCTTCTAAATGAGACGTTACATGATGAACTTTTCGTATTCACGCAGAGATCAATTCAAAAAACGGGTGTGATGTCGTGATATGATAGTCACTCAGATTTCTCCAATGAGTGTGTGCATTGGACACAGCACACACCATACCTTATCAGGGGGCTAATGCACTCGACTTGACTTCTCGGCGTTACGATTCCCGCCTGTGGTTCTTTTTGTACTGTATTTTTGAGGCATAATCAACCGATAGATTTTTCTCTACCATGGGGATAGAATGGTGGAAAAAACTGCTACCAGTGGATTCTCCTCTGGATTTTGTGCTTCCTCTATTTTAGTTACAGTGATATGGGTTATATTGGGTGAAATGATGGGTAGATTTTTGTAACAAAACTATTTTAAATATATTTGATAATATAGATTTTAATCAGATTAATACATTCAAATAGATTTAAATTCTCCAAATGATCAGATCAAGAATTCATAAATAATATCTTAAATATTAAATATATTCCGGAATGTTAATATTACTAATAATATTTTTGTATTCATTTCATCTTATTTAGTTAATTTTAGAAATACTTACAAATATTTATCATTTTGTTAAAGGTATATGATATACATTTTTTATTATATTTAATATATTTTTTAAGTATGCAGGTTATGTTTTAAATTACTTGGAAAATAACAATGGTTTGGATGTTGAGCTTTTAAAGTAAATTTTTAAAAATATGTTTTAATAAGTAGTGGTTTTGGAAACATATTATTTATTATTTGTGACACTCCCAATTACATGCACTTTACCCAATATTAGACTGGAGGTAGAGCAGTATATATGCTCACCTGCCAATGATATGCTCTTAAACAAATCTTTGGAGTTAGAATATGAAATATTTCCATCCTCGCTCATATGCACTTACCCCATTTTAGCCGGGGCAGGAGTTAGAATAGTAAATCTGCCTCCATTAGTTATAGGCATTGGACTGGAGATAGAATAGTAAGTCTGACCCACCAAAAGGCTTGCACTTTCACCAATGTCATTTGGAATGACGTTAGAATAGACAATGTAATTCCCCAGGGAAAGTTTATGTTGTATGTTTTTTTAATAATTTTAGTGAATGATTTTGTATTACATATTGATTTATGCTTACTTTGGCATTTTTTGTACTTTATTTTGTATAGTTAGTTATTTCTATCATTAATATAGTAATTAATTTATAAATTATTTTTATAAATATTTATTTAGGATATGTGTTTATGTCTATATGCTCATTTATTATAAATGTATTGATTGAAATATTACATTTATTGTTTTTGTTTAGATAAGCAGATATTTACACAAATTAATGTAAAATGTTTTAAATTGGTTTAGATTTGTAAACTAAATATTTTTTACTACAAATACGTTATATTATTTCTTGATTATCTGTAATCAATATAAACGTTTTTAATTGAAGAAATACAGAACATAATATTTTCTTTATGAAAATTATGTTTTTGAAAGTTATTGTGATTTTTAATATGCAAACACATTTTTAATTAAAGATATTTCATATTTTAAATACGTTTGCACGATGTTTTCTTTCTCAATATCTTTGTTATTTATTGTAGAACAATATTTAGGAATCATTATTAAGTACACGGTTCACAATATTTTGGTTGTTAATATTTTGACAACCATATTTTGGTAGGTGGATATTCTTGTAGTCGATATTCAGGACTGCAAAGACCAAGATCTTTATCTGAAACTCAGAAATGTACTCTACTAGGATTATGCCTATGTTTTGAGAAGAGGTGTGTGAAAGCATTTTTCAAACGGCTGAACAGGACAAATACCCCGTCTTTTTTATTTTTTATTGCAAAACTGAGCTATAAACACCACCCAAACTTTGTGTGGTTTTCCCTTGCAAAACGATGTCGAAGGAGAACCACACACACTACAAAAAAACTAGAGATTTTGTGTGGTTCGAATGGCTATTCCTGGACCTCTGTTTAATAAGGAGAACCACACAAACCGCACAAACCAGACAGTTTGTAGTGCGAGCACTGGATGTCCAGTGATCATTCACATTTTGCTTCCTTGGTGGGCAGAATACCAGATATATTTTTTTAAAGAAATTCACCAAGCACAGCTTTTGAGTACATTTTCAACTTAATTCTTGAAGAACTCCTTGAAGCTACGACTGCCGCAGATTCCTATGAGTACTGACATGCTCGATCGATTCAGGCATATTTAAAAGTATATGCGCACATTCTACATGTGGAAATCTCATGACAAAATATATGATAACACGTCCCTGACACACCCATCAATTTTAAGAGTGTTTTTTACCCTAGGTCAACCCTGAAAATATCTTCTCCTATGGTTAACATGAGTAAATCTTTCATGGTCTGCATCTGCATAAGTTTGCTGAATGGAAACAAATTTAGGATTTTTGGGAATGTTTACCAACGTATGCAGCTGGACCTACCTGGGAACATTCACAAACTCTCCCCCTCAGTGCAGACCTGCTCAGAGAGTGTTTTACACCATACTGGCATAAATATCCATGCAGTACATCGTATTTATTCACACTACTCTTGATTCTGTGAATTTGGTCTTGTAAAAGTGTTGTGTACAAAAGTCAAACCTAGATGCTTAAATACTATAGTGAATGGGACACTCAGGGCCATATTCTCAAGAACGGGCGATAATCATCGCCAAACTATGTTAACGCAATTTTACATAACGCCGTCTATCGCAGGAAACTAACGCCGTGTTAACGGCGTATTCTCAACACGCCGGCAACAGGCGATAGTTCCCTGATAACGCGTCAAATGTCCGCGTTAAAATTACCGGGACGCCGATAAATAAGGAAACCCGAAAGTGAAAATGGTTGTGATGGGCCCAACAGCAATAAAAATGTCAGCGATAAGCAGCGCCTGGCTTGCTGTTCCCACATCAGGCAGGAAAAATCACCATAAAAGCTGCAAAAAAATAACAAAAAAAACCAACTGAGAAGCACCATGGAGGAAGCTGGAGCAACTACAGAGGCCAACCAGAATCCCACAAACCCCCCGGAGGACCAGCCAGGGACCTCGGGGAAGGAGAGGGGCAAGGAGAAGAAGAAGAGGAACCCGCGATTCAGTCCGCAGGAAAACAAGATCCTGATCACGGAGGTGATAGAACACCACCAACAACTGTTCATCACCTCCACTGTGTCATTGGCAACTAAAAATGCAATATGGCAGTCCATCTTGGCCAAGGTGAATGCAGTCGGAGTGAAGAGAAGGGAAGTGGACGACTGCAAGAAGCGCTGGAATGATGTGAAGCGCAAAACAAAGCTGAAACTCGCCAACAACTGGAAAGCAGCAATGCAGACTGGAGGTGGGAGTCCAGCGCCACAGCAGGAGCTGGACGAGATGGAGGAAATGGTGTCCACAGTCATCAGTGGGGAGACGGTGGCAGGAGTTGGGGGACCGGACACTGCTCAACATGACCTGACCCAACAGCAACAGGGTGAGAAACGACCAGGGACTGGGGGGACGCGGGGAGATGGGCACAATGGCACACATGCACAATTAAGTATAACACAGTGCACACCCACAGCGACTCTGGATCATGTCCCTGGTCTCCTTGGCATACTGCATCACACATAGAAACAGCAAGTAGGCCCCTGTCGACAATGTGCTCAGAGGGGGCCCTCCCCACACATCACTAATCTCACAACAAACCCATGCACATGTGCTGAACCCAGCAAAGCTGCGGGTCCGTGAGCCACACTGACAATGCAAGTGACACTGCATGACTGTTAGCATGGCTGCAGTCCAATTATCATGACATGGTGCAAGCCACGACACTGAGGTGGCTGAGTGTGGCCCACATCCGTAAAGGAGCAGGTCACACTCTGACACATCCACTTGCACAAACAACCCCTGACGTCAATAAGACATCTGCAGACAAACCATGCCCAAGAGTCCCAACTCCCACCAAGAGCACAATTTACCCAAGTCTGCAACATCTCAGCACTGTATAAGCACAGAAGTGAAAGGCACACCGCCTGAAAGGGATAAGGGCCAGCAAAATCAGAGCTGCACGGGCGACTCTCCCACAATGCAGCACACACACATAAGAATCAGAGCACATCAACATTGACAACAATGTGGTACAAACTGCAACACTTTCACAACAGAACAGAGGATACAACTGCTGCCGCTTGTGTGTAGAAACTGGCCAATCACATTTGGCATAGCAGGAAACTGTGAGATTATAATGTACAAGTACAACCCCACATCCCTGATGGTGTAGAAATGTCCACTGTCCCGCATCAAATAGGCATCTCCTCCCAAACAGTCACAATGTACATTGTCATGCAGTCTGTTTGTAAACTTGTCCAATGCGTGAACATACATGGAACACACAGTTAAACTGCATCTCCCCTTTACATTGCAGAGGGAGAATCAACACCTCCTGCAGAGCAGACCGTACATCTCTTCACTGATGATGAAGAGGACCTCCACACCATTGACACCGATGCCCTCCAACAGCTCATGGACACCCTCAGCACCCCCCCAGAAGCAGGGCAGCCCAGCTGCATCGAGGAGACCCCACCCCCTGCACAGAGCACACAGCAGGAAGCACCCACCACCACGGCTGTCTCCCAGGACCCCCACGACCAACACATGGCATTCCAACGCCGTGTGTTAGAGGGCCAGAAGGAGATGGCTGATCAGTTGCGGGTGGGGTTCGACCTCATGGCAGCCAAACTAGATGCCATACGTGGGTGTCTAAGTCCCATCAGGGACCACTTACAGTCCCTAACGGACACCCACAGTCCGCTCCATGCTCTCCAACAAGCCATGGCTGACATCGCTGGAGTCATGGCTCTGAGACAAGAACAACTGTCTAGTCAGAGTGGCCCCAGCAATGTCAGCCGGGAGTTGGCACACATGCAGAGGATCTTGGAGAACATGGAGCGGATGCAGGCGGAAAGAATGGCTTCCACGGCTGCACACCAGCGAGATGTAGCTGGGATCTACCATGCCCTACAGATCCTAATCATGGCATTGCTGCCACAAGGCCTGGCGCAGATGAATGCTGCTGCTACTACTCCATCCACATCTCCGCCCCCTGATGTGTCAGTGCTTCACAGTGCGGCAGACATTCCACCTCCGGCCCCTGATGTGTCACTGCCACACAGTGCTGCAGACAAAACACCACCACCCACATGTGAGGCACATCACACATCAGAGGACGATGATGTGGATGATCCTGCATTTGTGATAAGAAGGAAGCGGTAGCATTCATCTCTGCCATATGGCCTGTTTCAGCTTGGTTCTGCCCTCTGCATCATGCCCTGGAATAACAGCTTCCACTGTCCCCCGATACACTCAGCGACACTCACCATGGCCCTAGACATGGACTGCCATATTTGGCCTGGTTACCAATGACACAGCAATCAGACTGCGGACTGAACTCTTTCTCTTCCGATGAACTTGTCAATCCCTAGAGGTCTCTGGCTGGCCCTCCACGGGGCAACAATGTAAAGTGGGGTTTGCATGGCCATGTACTGGTCCAGCTTCAACACTCCACTGAATGTGATTAAAACATTCTAATTCACACAGATGTGCCATGTCTATGATCAAGCAAGTATGAAAGCATGGATGGATGTAGGGCCATTGATTCCAAAAAAAGGTACTCCCTGGGAACTGATATCAATGCGCATGTTTGAATGTGACCCAGATAGGCAGTGAGATGACAGTGATGGGTACAGGTAGCTGTGAGGAGGCACGTGACTTCTCACCTTGCACCTATTAGCTGACACTGTTCACTACTATTGATGGATGACGTCCGTGTACACATGTGATCTGTACATGGCACATATGTCCAGGGGACACCTTGGTGTGTTCCACGCAAGGTATTCCTGCTGGCTTTTTGGCTGGTGTGCATCTCCCATGTTGCTGAGGTGTTCACTGTGCCCCATCCCCCTTACGTCCATGTTGCTCATGTTGTGGGACTTGAGTCACAGGGTGCATCTCGGCATCAGGGTGGTTCATATTTGACCCCAAAAGACACCCGCAATTTCATATTTGACCCCAAATGACACCCGCAATTTCATATTTGACCCCAAATGACACCCTGTTGTCTTTTTGGAACACCAATGACAGCCTTCATATCATGTTTTTGTACACATGAGATACGCTGATGAGTGGGATTACGTACTACATTTGACACCCTGAAATGGCATTCCGAATACGTGACACCCTGAACAGCCTCTCTGTACAGAGGTGACATACCCACCATCTATTTGTGAGATTGTTTGCACTTAATGTTGCACTTACACTGGTCAGAGTGATGTGCTAATGCAGAGGACTGACATGCACACAGGGAATGTGTGTTGCAATGAATTCATTTGCACATGCTGTTCATGTTGTCATTTTGTACTGTTCCATGATTGCTAAGGACAGTCACAATGTGACGTGCTCATGCGAAGAAATTGTTAATGATTGTGTTCCTTCGGGCTATTCCTGCTGCAGCTGCAGTGGGGTGTGGTCCACCTGCCTCATCTTCCTCATCATCGTCCGGTGCATCTGGCACTTGGATCCATGGGGCATTGGTGCGTACACATATGTTGTGCAATACACAACATGCAATGATCATCTTGCACACTATTTCTGAGCTGTACAGGAGTCTTCCACCTGTGATGTCCAGGCACCTGAAACATGACCTTAACACGCCAAATGTGCCCTCAACAATGCCCCTGGTGCGTTTGTGGCCCACATTGTACTGCCTCTGGGCCTGGGTGTTCGGGGTTCGGAGGGGTGTCATCATCCAAGGGCAGAGTGCATATCCTTGATCACCTGTGAGGGGTAAGTGAGATTAATGTAAATTGGTGGTTCTGCATGCTGTGTTGGCAGACTTACAAGTTTTGTGGTGTGGTTTGTGTGACTTTGGGATTCATGTTTGCCATGTATTGCTTCTGGCAAATGTGCGGGATCAATGTCTATTACGTAGCCTCACAGCTGCTCCTCCCTCCCCGAGCCTATTTACTTGTGTGCGCTGCGCGGTTGCATCACTTGCACTCCTACGGCACACCATTGTCATGCCTGTCTGCGCATGTCCGCAAGCCTGACAACAACACTGTAATGTTGGCTGTTGAAGGTGGGCGGCCACGTGTGTGTAGGCCTATGGTAAGGATAGGGCGGACACAGATGTGGAGTTCAGGCCTGGCTGAACTCGTGCAGCGATTGAGGCTAGGCCTTTGGCTTATGCTGCGGCAATGAAGATACACACACAACAGTTGGCATGTATGAGCCAAGACCCCGAGCGGTCTTGGGCTCCTTTATTTATCCATTCGGGCGAGCCCGCCCTCCGGGTGCATGCTACATTGCAACATTGTCGATTAAGGGCCGGGTGGCGCCGATACTACAACAGAGCGATACAAAAGGGGATGATGGACGGAACGTTTGAGCCAATCAAACACTCACCCCCAGTCAACTGATCTGGGTTTAATCCATCATCATTCTTTAGCTCACTCCACCACCCCAGTTCAGACATGGCCATATGCAAATCAGTCTGACCCTGTGCCTCATGGGAACAGTCCAGCACGAACTGCCAAGCCATGTCTTCCCTGGACCGGAAACAAGCATCCTAGGACCGGTTTCTGGCATTCCAGCCGTCATCAGCCAGGCTTGCTTGAATCCAGTGGCAAAGTGAGCAAGGGACCCACGTCTGGGCATACCCCCGCCAACTTAGGGCGAACAAAGCGATACAAAAGGGGATGATGGACGGAACGTTTGAGCCAATCAAACACTCACCCCCAGTCAACTGATCTGGGTTTAATCCATCATCATTCTTTAGCTCACTCCACCACCCCAGTTCAGACATGGCCATATGCAAATCAGTCTGACCCTGTGCCTCATGGGAACAGTCCAGCACGAACTGCCAAGCCATGTCTTCCCTGGACCGGAAACAAGCATCCTAGGACCGGTTTCTGGCATTCCAGCCGTCATCAGCCAGGCTTGCTTGAATCCAGTGGCAAAGTGAGCAAGGGACCCACGTCTGGGCATACCCCCGCCAACTTAGGGCGAACAAAGCGATACAAAAGGGGATGATGGACGGAACGTTTGAGCCAATCAAACACTCACCCCCAGTCAACTGATCTGGGTTTAATCCATCATCATTCTTTAGCTCACTCCACCACCCCAGTTCAGACATGGCCATATGCAAATCAGTCTGACCCTGTGCCTCATGGGAACAGTCCAGCACGAACTGCCAAGCCATGTCTTCCCTGGACCGGAAACAAGCATCCTAGGACCGGTTTCTGGCATTCCAGCCGTCATCAGCCAGGCTTGCTTGAATCCAGTGGCAAAGTGAGCAAGGGACCCACGTCTGGGCATACCCCCGCCAACTTAGGGCGAACAAAGCGATACAAAAGGGGATGATGGACGGAACGTTTGAGCCAATCAAACACTCACCCCCAGTCAACTGATCTGGGTTTAATCCATCATCATTCTTTAGCTCACTCCACCACCCCAGTTCAGACATGGCCATATGCAAATCAGTCTGACCCTGTGCCTCATGGGAACAGTCCAGCACGAACTGCCAAGCCATGTCTTCCCTGGACCGGAAACAAGCATCCTAGGACCGGTTTCTGGCATTCCAGCCGTCATCAGCCAGGCTTGCTTGAATCCAGTGGCAAAGTGAGCAAGGGACCCACGTCTGGGCATACCCCGCCAACTTAGGGCGAACAAAGCGATACAAAAGGGGATGATGGACGGAACGTTTGAGCCAATCAAACACTCACCCCCAGTCAACTGATCTGGGTTTAATCCATCATCATTCTTTAGCTCACTCCACCACCCCAGTTCAGACATGGCCATATGCAAATCAGTCTGACCCTGTGCCTCATGGGAACAGTCCAGCACGAACTGCCAAGCCATGTCTTCCCTGGACCGGAAACAAGCATCCTAGGACCGGTTTCTGGCATTCCAGCCGTCATCAGCCAGGCTTGCTTGAATCCAGTGGCAAAGTGAGCAAGGGACCCACGTCTGGGCATACCCCCGCCAACTTAGGGCGAACAAAGCGATACAAAAGGGGATGATGGACGGAACGTTTGAGCCAATCAAACACTCACCCCCAGTCAACTGATCTGGGTTTAATCCATCATCATTCTTTAGCTCACTCCACCACCCCAGTTCAGACATGGCCATATGCAAATCAGTCTGACCCTGTGCCTCATGGGAACAGTCCAGCACGAACTGCCAAGCCATGTCTTCCCTGGACCGGAAACAAGCATCCTAGGACCGGTTTCTGGCATTGATGATGGATTAAACCCAGATCAGTTGACTGGGGGTGAGTGTTTGATTGGCTCAAACGTTCCGTCCATCATCCCCTTTTGATACTACAACAGAGACACACGCCATAGTTACTTCTGTGGCCAGCCCGGAACTGAACCACGCCTGGAACTGAAACACGCCCAGAACTGAACCATGCCCAGAGCCCCGGGCCATTTCTTCACACTCCTCACACGCCTACACGTGGGCCGCCACCGTGGCGCAGGGATGTCGTGCGCTTCGGAGTACGTCTCCAGACGTTCCACCCAGGCTTTCCAGCGGCCTGCCTGGGACGGGGGTGGCCCCGTGACTGTGAAGGGCTCCAGTGGCGTTACCGAGGACATGCTGTTGGCTGCTGGAGGCGGACTTGTGGTGTAGCCCCACGGGACGATGACTTGTGGTGCACTGAGGTAGTGGCACCTGAGGCACTGCGTCCGGCACGGGTCTACCGCCACGTGGCGATGACTTGCGGTGCACTGAGGTAGGCCCACCTGAAGAGCTGAGCGGGTGTGCAGCCTGCGATGATGCAGTGGGCCTGGAGGCTGGACGTGACTTGCGGTGCACTGAGGTAGTGGCACCTGAAGAGCTGAGCGAATGTGCAGCCTGCGATGATGCAGTGGGCCTGGAGGCTGGACGGTGACTTGTGGTGCACAGAGGTAGTGGCACCTGAGGCACTGCGTCCGGCACGGGCCTACCGCCACGTGGCGATGACTTGCAGTGCACTGAGGTAGGCCCACCTGAAGAGCTGAGCGGGTGTGCAGCCTGCGATGATGCAGTAGGCCTGGAGGGGCGGACTGGAAAGGATTTGTCTGAGACCTGCTGGACCGCAGTGTAGGCCGGAGGGAGCAGTCAGCACACACAGAAGTCCGTGGTGCGGTGCAGCAGGGTGCGCTGAGGGCCTGTTGCGCGGAAGCCAGCGATCGGCTGAGGAGGCTGCCAAGCTCGCGTGCCTCAGGCTTGAAGATTGCACCGGCATGTGGTGGGCCCTCTTGGAGACACACCGGTGGCGGCAGGTGAGCAGTGAGGCCTGGGTGCGCAGGGGCGGGCAATCACCGCTGGGTGCCGGACGGGTCTCGGGACCAGCGGGCTGCGGTGCAGCAGGCGCACAAGATCACGCAGGCACCACCGGTCATGGCAGCGGCCTCGTGGCAGGGTGAGGGGTGCCGCCCTGGCAGACACGCCCCTGCAGGCGATGACAAGATGTGCGCCGGGTGGCGTGTGACGTAGCCACCTCGTCGCTGGTGTAAATTTGGCCGTTGAAGGTGGTCGGCCACGTGTGTGTAGGCCCATGGCTCAGGATATGGTGGACACGCAGTAGTTACTTTGGTGGCCATCCTGCTACGCTTACGCTTACAGGGGGGGCGACATAGCTACATGTCCAAGGTCTTCCCCACTGCCTGAGGTAACACGGTTGCGTCCACTGTCCACAACACCACAAACACCAGCAGTATATGTCCACATGGACATGTCTGTGCTCTGCATACTTAGGTCTGTCCAGCAGATCACCGCCTCACTTGGCATTGTGTACATTCTTATTCATGGGTCCATTGCCTCCTTCGCACATTCTTGGTTCCCACCTCTCCCCACATTCTGCAATTGTGTGGCAGAGGGGCTATGCCTTTGTGGATGGTTTGTCTACATGTCTGGCCCCTGTTACCACAGTTACTTGTGTTGTCGTGTTGGTTGGCATGTTGTATGTGATTTTCTTACGTGTGCATTCCCACAGTTGTGAGTTGTATGATTGTGGAGTTGAGGTGTGTGGTGTGTTCCGTTGGTACTTACAGACGAGCAGTGCATTTCCATAGGTGCCATCCTGAAAGCGCTGGTTGATGATGGACTGTCAGAAGATGTAGGAATCATGCACACTGCCTGGGAAGTTTGCGACGACATTGGTGAGCAGTCCCCGGTGATCCACTATTGCCTGCACATTGATGGAATGCGTGTGCTTTCTGTTGCGGTAATTGTGTGCAGTGTCGGCAGGGGGCACAAGTAGGACATGTGTGCAGTCAATTGCCCCCAGCACGTGCGGGAAGCCAGCTATGGCGTAAAAGCCTTGCTTGGTCTCCAGCTGTTCCTGCGCAGTGTGGGGGAAGTGGAGGTGCTGGGGTATCAAGCTGATGATGGCATCCAAGACAGGTGTGATGAACTTTGGTAGGGCTGGCTGTGAGACTCCTCCGACTCTGGCAGTTGTTGGTTGGAAGGTACCAGAGGCCAACAAGTGCAGCACAGCCAGCAACTTTGTCTGCGGAGGGATGTTGGTTGTCTGCTGTGTTGGTACCGTCAGCCTGTGGGCAATCTGGGTCAGAATGCGGAGGATGGTTGTCCTTTTGAGCCTGTAGTGGGCAATGACATCCTCTGGCGTTAAGTCTCTGAGACTGGTGCGTTTTCGGAAGGTCCGCTGTCTTGTTCTGCGCTGCCTCGGTGGTAGTCCGGGGGGGGTGGTCCTGGGGGTGGTGGCGATGGGTGTTGCGGCCCTCTTGGGTCTCCAAGCTGCATGATTAGTAGCTCCATGGCATCTGTTGGTCTTCAGATGTGGCTCTGAGCTGGGCTCCCTTTCTACTTCAGGTTTTCATCCTACTTAAGACCAGAAAAAAGCAGGTCTTAAGTCTCTGCTGCTAACGTGCCTTATCGCCTGTTTTTGGGCCGCATCGCCGATAAGGCTGGTCGTTGAGAATATCGTGAAGTGGTGTTTTCGTGAGTTTTTGCACTGGAACGCCTACTCTGCATATCATTAGCGTTAGTTGTCACTGTCAGCCTTGACGATGTTTTTAGCGGCAGCTATCGCAGGAAAACTGATGATGTCGGCTGTTAGCGTAGGCTTGTGAATAGGGCGATGAATCTATTGCCACTTTCGTGGCGGTAAAGTGCCGCTAAATTGGCGATGAGTCCTTGAGAATATCCCCCTCATTTCCCATTTAATCGGCAACCTCGCTGCAGCACTTGTTAAAATTAATCCCGTGGACTGGCAGAACGCATTTACCACCTGTGAACGGTTCGGTTCATGTTAGAAGGAACTTAGATTTTAAAAGATAGCAGTATTTCGTTTTTAAAATAACTTTACTATTTTGCAAATTTTTAAAAAATTGTTAGAATTGGACTGTCACTTGTGCACGCTGTGTATTGCTGCTTGGGGGAAGGAGCTGTGTTTAATGCTCCGGGAGGGAACACCTTAGAGCGGGCACGATCATTCTAGGTTAGCGGTCTAGTTGCGACCGCCTCCGCATTACCCACAGTTCTTAAGGGCGGATGACGCGGCCGCGCAGCGAGGCAGAACGCATTTACCGCCTGTGAACGGTTCGGTTCATGTTAGAAGGAACTTAGATTTTAAAAGATAGCAGTATTTCGTTTTTAAAATAACTTTACTATTTTGCAAATTTTTTAAAAATTGTTAGAATTGGACTGTCACTTGTGCACGCTGTGTATTGCTGCTTGGGGGAAGGAGCTGTGTTTAATGCTCCGGGAGGGAACACCTTAGAGCGGGCACGATCATTCTAGGTTAGCGGTCTAGTTGCGACCGCCTCCGCATTACCCACAGTTTTTAAGGGCGGATGACGCGGCCGCGCCGCTGGCGCGCCGAAGGCAAGCCCGTCTGCGCCCGACCGCGCCCGACCGGGCCCAGGGGCCAGATCCCCTGGATCCCCGTGGAGAGGTAGGCGCCAATATACCTCAGAGGAGCTGCATTACCTCAGAGAATTGGTGTCACATAAATGTAGGCATTCTATTGAGCCTATAAATATGAGGAATAAATGTCCTCATTGCCCTTTTGAGCTAGGCTCCTTGACCACGTTCCCAATCATTAACATCCGTCCGCCACAAACGGTTTTCAAAATGTGTTTACTGAATTGCCGGTCGATGCCTAAACATGCTATTGAACTTCGGCTTTTACTGGACGAACAAGATCCAGATGCCCTGTTTCTTACCGAAACATGGCTCACAAAATCCTCAGACCCGGTGCTAGTCCAAGCACTCCCTCCCGGATATTTGATTCAGAGGCAGGATCGTGAATTAACGCGAGGAGGGGGCTTGGCTATTATATATAAAGACATATTTAATTGTCGTGTGGCAGCAAGTGTGATCCCTGACTGTGAAAGTCTTTCCTTTTCACTTGGTCTTTCTCATACCTGTACCTTCTCGGGTGTCTTAATATATCGGCCTCCAGGAACCATTGGCCATTTTTGCAGTGATCTATCAGAAGTTATCGCTAAATCAGTGAGCTCCCTCCCCAATTTCTCTGTACTGGGTGATTTTAACATCCATTTTGATGAAATGGACAAACCCGCTGCAGAAGAAGTAATTGATAGCTTGGGTGCGTTATCACTAAGTCTGAAAGTGACTGGCCCCACTCATCAGAAAGGACATCTTCTCGACCTCGGTTTTCTCCAACATCGACAAGCTTGAGGTTGGAAAACCCTTCCCTATACCGTGGTCAGATCACCACCTGATCTCCTTCACATGGACCTCTCCAGTCAGTAGTCAGCCATCGGAAACGATAAAAAACTGGAGTCGGAACTGGTCCAAACTTTCCTCGGAGTCTTGGGCATCAATTCTTGATAACACTAGACCCGTGTTGGAGGGCGACCCGGAAATTGCAAATAGCAAGTTTAACAACTGGATTGACTCCTCCTTAGATCAGTTGATCCCAAAAAGTGGATGACTAAAAAAAAAGGGCCTTAAAAGTATTGCATGGTACTCCCCCCAGCTTAGAGAGCTGAAGCAAAAATGCAAACGTTTGGAAAGAAGCTGGAGGAAAGACTTCTCTCATGCTAAGAAAATTAATTATAGAGAGGCCATCAAAGCTTACAAACTAGAAATTAGAACTGCACAATCATTGTATTATGAAAAAAAGATTATTTCAGCCTCCAACTCCCCTCGCGAAATCTTTCAGATTGCGAAATCTCTCGTCAATCCCCCGTTCCCCCTTTGCCGTCTGATGATATTCTGGGACGATGTAATAATTTGGCAAAGTACTTTTTAAAAAAATTGAGGATATTTACTCTACTTTTCCCCCTATTTCAGCATCTTTAAACATTCCGCCTTTGGACGATCAAATACTAATCACAGTTCCTCGCCTTGAAACAATTCCTCCCCTGGATCTAAAATCCCTAAAAAACTATTTGATCCAACTGAAATCTGGCTCTCCCAGTGATGTGGCCCCCCCCACTATCCTCTGTCAGGTCACTGACTCGGTGGCTATAACCATATTGGACCTTGTTAATTTATCACTCTCCTCTGGATCCGTTCCCTCTCTTTGGAAACGGGCTATGGTTAAAGCCCTCTTAAAAAAACCGAGTCTGGACTCAGAAGTATTTGCAAACTATCGACCAATTTCACTTCTGCCAGGGATCTCAAAAATAGGTGAAAAGTATGTTAATTGCGTACTCTCCGCCTTTCTTGAGAAGAACGAATGCCTTCACGCCTCTCAAACTGGTTTCAGACCCAAACAGGGCACGGAGACTGCCCTGCTGGCTGTGGTTGAAGAAACCAGGAAAATCCTAGATGTTGGTGGCTCCGTGGCGATTGTTCTGCTTGATCTTAGCGCGGCCTTCGACACGGTTAACCATCAACTATTGATTGTGAGACTTAGAGAGGTTGGATTGACCGGAACTGCACTAAAGTGGCTTGAGTCCTTCTTGGACAATAGATCATTCCAAGTATTTGAGGATAACTCTATTTCTGAAAGTATGCCTCTGAGATGCGGGGTGCCTCAGGGCTCCTCCCTGAGCCCCACGCTTTTTAATGTTTACATGAGCCCCCTTGCCAAGATTGTAGAACCTTTTGGCATCCAGATTGTCACTTACGCAGACGACACCCAGCTGATTGTGTCATTGAACCAATCTGACAATGTGGAAATCAATCTGGCCAACTGTTTGGATAAGGTTTCCGCATGGATGGATGGCTCTTTCTTAAAACTCAATGGGGCAAAAACGGAGTGGATGTTTTTGGGTAATACCTCACCCAAAGACGGCAATCTATTCTGGCCAAGATTCTTAGGTCCAATGCCACCTCCTAAGGATCAGATTAAAAGTCTTGGTGTATGGCTGGACCATAATCTTAATTTCAAGGAGCAGGCGCGGAAGGTGGCAGGTACCTGTTATGGGATCCTGAGGATGATTAGAAAAATTCTCCCTCTGCTGCCTTTCATTGCAAGAAGACTGCTGGTACAAGCACTAATCCTCTCCAGACTGGATTACGCCAATGTGCTGTACTTAGGCTCCCCATGCTCAACCATTAAAATTTTACAAACGGTACAAAATTGCGCAGCCCGCCTACTTATGCGGGTCCCTAACCGGGTATCCGCAAGACCACACATTGCCTCTCTTCACTGGCTCCCAGTTGCGGAACGAATTCAGTTCAAGGCACTATGCATTGTCCATAGAACTTTCTCGGCTGAGGGCCCACCGATCCTTCGATCCATCATATCCCCTTACCTTCCTAAGAGATCTCTACGCTCTGAGAATAAACATCTAGCAGTAGTTCCCAGGATATACAGATCACAGAGCGGTGGACGTATGTTTGCATATACCGCATCAAAGTGCTGGAACCAACTTCCTAATTACATACGCCTGGAGGACAACTATTTGGCCTTTCGTAAATCTCTGAAAACTTTTCTGTTTCCATGATTCCTGACCACTGCACGGTGATGTTACTGCCTTTTAGCGCTGGGAGGCCTTTTGGTAGCCATGCGCTCTAGAAATGCATATTCATTCATTCATTCATTCATGTAATGAAAAAAATAATCTATATGCTAAATGATGAACAAGTTCCACACAGAGCTGTGCACCCGTTTTCACAAAATTCTACTGCTTAGTGCATGTGCTAACAGAACATGCACCTAACGGCATTATTTTTGATGCCTGCTATATGTAGCTCATGCTCTAAATAGCCATGTGACAGAGGCAGAACCCTCACTCCAAGCCTCAAGGAAAATGTGAAATCTGGTGTAAACTGTCTTTGCTCCTGATTTGATATTTGGGGTGCTCATTCGAGGTATTTATCAAATCAGGCAAAAATAGCCAGACATGCATTTTTTCTCTGTAAATTTCACCAGGTCATAATACCTGCTGAAATTTGACGGGATTTAGCAAATTCAAATTCTGGGAAAATGGTCAGTTTTTCTATGTGGTAAAATCGAAACACAGAATTGAAAGCTAAAAACACCTAGGATCAAAAACACACAGGGGGATATTCACAAGGACTGCCAATAACTTTCGCCATCGCAAGTTATCAGCAGTTTTGTTAACGCCGCCTAACCCTGAAATCTATCGCCATATTAGCGCCGTATTATCAAGCAGACGCTACATGGCGATAGAACCAGGGTTAGGCGGTGAAAAGTCCCGATAACATTATCGCGATGGTGATGGTGAATCGTGGCGATCGGCCTCTTTGATACATCTGGCTGTCGGAGTTTTACTGGGCACTGCCCTATACATACCCCTTGATGTTTTCCCACACTACAGAATCCGAGGAGTTTTCGGAACCGGCACCTCGGGCTTCCTGGCAGAACCGGTGACCTGCTGGGTGCTGGAGTGCTGGGTGCTGGAGTCCCATCTCGTAGCCACGCCCATGAAGCAACTCATTTCCAGACTATACCGGGCCTCCTTTAAAGACACCTCAGCCCAATAACACACTGCACGCACCCGAAGGGAGGAGGGCATGGGACTTGAAGTGTCAGACAGCACGGGCTCCTTCTTCTGCGCACAGACAGGCCTAGTGTCCTCTAGTAGCAGACTCCGCATCATACATCATAACTTCATGCAGCGAGTATATTATACTGCCTCCACATTACACAGACTGTGCCTAAACGACACGTCCAACTGCGCCCGCTGCGGCCCTCGGTCTGGCACGGTCCTGCGGTGCTGTTCAGACATCCTGGAATGAGCTGCTTCGGCGCTCTCTGCAATTGTTGATCACGATGTGCTTAGGGACCAGAGAGTGGCACTGCTGGGGTGGGTATGGGATGTTCATGTGTACCACAGAAGATACACAGGCCTTGCACTGCTGCTGGCAAAGAGACTGATCACGTGTAGCTGGGTGCCTGGGAGATCTCCCAAATATAAGGATTCGCTAATCTATAGTAACTGTTCCTTTTCCGAAAAAAATTGAAAACCTTGCTTTTCAGCTCGGGCTGATTTTATGTTACATTGGAAGTGCTTGGACCTCATTGCTCGGAAACTTCGTCTGAAGTAGCCATTTGCTTAATAAGTCGCAGTGTAATTATATATTATTATGAGCAGCTAGATAACCATGCCACGCTGCTGCCACCGTCCTCCAGACCCAGAGACATATGTGACCCCCTCATGGCATTTCCCATGGCTGTGCCCCCTGGAGACTGGAGTGCCCAGCACACCTTAGAGGGATCACAGACTTGCCAGCCTTAAAGCTCACTGCATCATTCTTGGACGAATGTTGGATATACTCCGTTCTGTGTTAAAGGCTTTCTTTGTGTTGTTCAAATTTGCAGTGATTTTTCCATGTACCACAATTTGAGGTACCAATCCTGCATCTGAGAACTCCCGTCGTGTCGACATAGCTTGCTCGGTGAAAAGAAGTAGGGAAGCGTTTCTTCACTTATCCCAAATCCTTTAAGGATGCCTGTGGGGTCCCTGGGAGGTGAATTCCAAGAAACGTTTGTGTAGCCGCTAACAGTTCCCTGCAGAAAGTGCGAAGGATAAAGCACACATGTAAAATATGTGAAATCATGCCTACGTGCTGCACCCCTCCAGCATTTGTCAGGGTTGGCGTTATCTATGGCTTGCAATCGATGGTGAGACCAGTGCCATCTAAGTAGCATATTAGCTACACTCTCCATGCCCTGCACATGCGTGATCCCCTCGTGTGCGGCCCCCTGAATTGTCTACGACTACCCCACTTCCATACTTGCATGTAGCAAATACATTGTTGCTCCTGGAGACCAAAGCCCCTTTACACCTTTTCAGTGGATATTATTGACCACTTTTCGTAAATGTTTGATGCACCTGGCTGATTTCCAAGCATTGAAAGCTCACTCATCCACCCCTGGATTGTTAATGTGTTTCCCAGAATTGACATGTTCGGGGAGGGGAAGCCATTCAGCTACAAAACTCTTGTTTTGTCCCGTACATTTACAGTAGCTCTGATAGGCTGAGAGTTTGTGATTGTCACATGTTGAGAGGCCTCTCTTGTGTCATTTTCCAAAGGGTCTCCCCACTAACGTGATCCATGAAGCCTCAGTGATTTTTGAATTCGGCTTTGGACCATTCCAGTAGGTGGTGCAGGTAACACGCCTGACAGTACAATAGACCATTGTGAATGCCTAACCCCCCTCTTGTGAGTCGCTTACACCCTACTCCTTCTGAGACAATTGTCCTTCTTGCGTTCTCTGTAAAGTCTGCGCAGAAGTGTTCGATCAATTTGACTAGGTCGTGCCTGGAAAAGGTTGAGAATCTTGAGGAAATGTCATCATGTTTACTGCAGTTATGTGCCCCATTCATGACTCGGAATTACTATGGGGGATATTCTTAAGGACTGGCGATACCTATCGCCAACGCCATTTAGCAGCAGTATTTTTATCGCCGTATAACCCTGAAATCTATCGCCATTTAAGCGGCGTATTAGAAAGCCGTCGCTACATGGCGATATTACCAGGGAACATTGGTGAAAACTTTCACTAACATCAGTGCGATGGCGATCGGAATTACTGCTTTAGCGGGCGATAACCAGCGAAAGGCCCATTTGCGGCAAGCAAACTCACGTTAGTCAGCCCAACTTTAGTTTTCTTGCCTCTAATGCAAAAAATTCACTATCAGTCAACCTCCAATAGTAAATAGGCATAAAATACAATGACATGCAGAATGGAGCAGCCAGGGCCAAGTGCAGCACACTTCAACAACCCCTGCAAACCAGCCAACATCCATGATTACTAGGATGAGAGCCATGATGCCTCGCTGGACCTGCGTCTTGAGCCTTGATGCCTCGCTGGACCTGCGTCTGGAGCCTTGATGCCTCGCTGGACCTGCGCCTTGAGCCTTGATGCCTCGCTGGACCTGCGTCTGGAGCCTGGAGTGGGATGCGGAGGAGCTGTGGATTTGATGAGCCGTGGCGGTAGACATTGATGCGCAACGATCGTCCGTACCTGGTGGTGAAGTCTGGCAGGTCGCATGGAGACACGTTGCAGAGCTGTGTAAGAAGACCGCCTTGCGCACCTTTGAGCTGTTAATGGTAGAGGCGCTCATGCGCACCAACGTAGTGAGGTCCGCATCGCATACTACAAAACACCACTACACCGGGGTGCACAGAGGGGATTACCAACGGTGTGTGCCGTCTCCCTGCATCACAGGCCGGATGATGTTGGGCTGTCCATACGCTGTGGAGGGTGAGGCCCCTGTACTACGCCGAACTTGTGTGGTGTGTGCGCTACAACTACACGCCCAAGGGGGCCCTGCTTCATCAACTGCATCTGGAGGTCCACCAGCGGACTAGGCGGCGACAGCTGTACCCAGCCTAGTGAAATCACACCTGGCTGATGCTCCTGCTGACTGAGTCACAGATTCAGAGAGAGTGCAGTGGATTGTGCCACGGTGTCAATGTACAGGTAAGGAGAAGGTGGGACGCGCAGCGCAGGATGGCCGTGGGGCGAGTCGCTCAGGCCTATCACACGTAGATGACGCCCCCCCAGTGGCATCTCTTCCGCTATGGCGGAAGAGCGTTGCACCCGCTGCATCAAGCAGTGCAGTAGAGGAACAATCATCACATGATGATAACTAACTGTTGTAATCATGCTATGTATCCTCAGGGGGTGGGAGGGTGGGTAGGAGTGCTCCAAACACGGAGCAGGGCATGGGCGGATTGTCATGCCCACTCAAGTGCGCAATGACTGTTTGGTTGGCCCACTCAGGCAGCCCAAGACAGTAATGCGCACTTCCCTGTTTGCAATGCAGGCTGCATTACAGCCTGCATGAAGGACATACCCCCGCACTTCTCAATGTTGGTGGTACGCCCGCTGTGCATGGGCGCAGAGCGGGCGTACCACTCGTGTGCCAAAGTCACATACGTATTTGAAACGCATGCCATAACTTCGCATTTAATTCCAATGCATACTAATACTAGGCACATTGCAACAGTAGAGTAGGTGTTGCATAGCGGAGACATAAATATCACTATTCCCACTTCAGTGAGTACAACACAAAACTAACCTTTGCACCCCACACCCAACCGTGAATCCAGAAATACCTTTTTTAGCCCCCAAAACACACCCCAATTTTCATATTTTACTCCAAAACACACCCCAATTTTCATATTTTACCCCAAAAAACACCCCAATTTTCATATTTTATCCCAAAAAACACCCCAATTTTCATATTTTACCCCATGAGACACACCACAAATGTCATATTTTACCCCATAAGACATACCACAAATGTCATATCTTGCATCTGGAACACATACCCACCCATAAAAATTTAATTTACACCATTACTGACCTCACAATGCATAGTAATCAAATGCAATGTGAAGGCACATGCGTTGTTGGAGTTGCGTTGTTAATGATGTACTGCCTGCGTTGGAATGTTCGTCTCACGTGACAAAGGCAACCCATAGGCTACGCCGTTTGACTCCGTCTGCCCCTGGACCGCGCTCAGCACCAAGGAGCATTCCTCTTGGACACTCCACCGCTACGACGCCAGCACCCTTCTCGCCATCAACCCTGGACGCCACCTCGCCTGCCAGGCACAACCTCTGCTCCGGACCAGACATCGCCTTCGCCATCACTGACGGGGAGCACCACAACCGTCAAGGACAAGGCGTTGCCATCACCTACAGAGGCACACTCCGACAGACCACACACTCTAATGACCCAAGGGTGACCATGGACAACCTTAACTCCCAGATCCGGACAAACCCCAAACACATCCACTGCGGCACACTCATGTGCAGGAACCCCGGACATTGGACCCCCATTCTCAAATACCATTGTTGACATCATCGTACCCCAGGATCTCCCATCCACCGACGACATCCTACTATGTGATCTCAAGTCCCACCTCGACAAACCCAGTGACCAGGACACCATCGCCTTCTGGGGAAGTTCACCAACATCAGACGCAAGCAGCAACTCACATCAACAGGCCACATAGCAGGACACACGGTTGAGCACGTCACTGCCGCAAGCATGAGCTTCAACTTCAGCAACAACACCGGACTCTCCTGGACCAACAATCATTGGATGCACCACATCTTCACCTTGCCCACCAGACGCCAACGCCATCATCGCAACCCCTCGCAGCTGGATCAAGGCCACCGTTGGACGTCTCGTCAACTCTCTCAGCACCAACTCTCCGCCACTGCTTCCAAACGATGACACCGCAGCGCACAACCAACACCAATGGATCTCCAACAGCGTCGACATTCGGGCACCCCTCATGAACTGCACTGCGTCAGTACCTTCTGCCTGCCTGATGGCAGGCGTGAGGGTGACGCAGTGCCACAGGGATAGGCTGGCCCCATGCATTGCTGGAGTTGCGTCATGGTTGTGACACAACTGCAGCAAAGCGTGACTTT
The DNA here is from genome assembly GCA_963921515.1 of Calotriton arnoldi. NCBI lineage: Eukaryota > Metazoa > Chordata > Amphibia > Caudata > Salamandridae > Calotriton > Calotriton arnoldi. Next base: position 107,603 of record CAWUFW010019248.1, on the reverse strand, counting down.
AGCGCAGAAAGATACGTCAGGATTCCTGACGTAACTGTCATTACTTGCGTCATGGAGCGCTGTTCGGTGAGTACAGCCCATCCATGCAGTCGCAAGAAGGGCGTACTGAGAAGTGTTGCAACGCAGTCTTGTCGCAGCGCTGCAACACTTTTCATGACTGGGGCACAGGAATGCACACTATCTTATTGATGGTGCGCAGTCCTGCCCTGTAATTTTGTGGCAGGGCAGCGCAGCAACATTGCTTGTAGCGCGGTCCAGCAACAAAACCTGCAGAAATGCGGCCCTAATGGTTATCTCCATTTTAAGACCAGATTTTTTCTGGTCTTAAAAATCTGCCTCTAGTTGCAGTTATGGCCACTTTTTTGGGCATCTTAAAATAAGGAGTCCCCTTGTGAATAGGGTAATGTTGGGTTGTCAGATTTTGCAAGGGAACGCCTCACTTGCATATCATTAGCGTTATTTATCGCTGACAGAAGTGGAGATGTTTGAAAGTGTAGTTTTCGCCTAAAAGCTGTCGCTAACTGCTGTTAGCGACAGCTTGTGAATTTTGCGATAAAAATATCGCCGCTTTATCGGCAGAAAAGTGCCGCTAAAGCGGCAATATTGCCTTGTGAATATGCCCCTCAATATTTGTGTTTCCCAAAGATAGTTTTACCTCCCAAAAAATCTGACCAAGTTGAAGTGAGTGACTCCGAGTCTGAGACATTCCTGAGAGAAACAGGTCTACACGTTCAAACCAGGTCAAAATGAGTGCATAAGTATGTGATCTTTAAGTGGCACAATTTCATGAAAACAGGGTATAGTTCAGATCTTTACTACAATTTGTGCCCATCACTGCCATGTTCACAGGTTAATCCTCTTAAAAGACAGTAAGTAATCTTTCCTAGTAAACGTAGTTATACGTTTTTAGTTTATCAGACAACAAGATTCACTGTGCTGTTTTGAAATGCTAAAATGCCTATAGCCCCCTCCAATTTCTTAACTACCAACGTGTAATTGTAGCCACTAAATTTGTATCTTAATCATGCACGGTAGAGAAGCCAGTTAGATAATTTGCGCCGCCTCCGTAACAGGCCAAACTTTCTTTTAAGTTACAAATACTCACAAAAGGTTTACATTATAAGGAGTTGCTTTAGAGATGTGCAGATTTAGTTTGTAAGTACAAAGAGAACATGCAAATTGCCTTATCTTGTGGGATTCACAAACAACCATCACTCAGATTGAATTAATACACAGCCCTTTATCCGTAAAAGTGTTAATTAGAAAATAGGGACAGTTCTCTGAACACTTAAGAGTAATAAATAGATCAAAACCCATCTATGCTTCTGTGATGGGACTTCTGAAGGCTTTATAAAGGGATTAATACAATTGTCAAAAGGACCACAGTATACATATTAAATAGGGCTCCGAAGCTTCAATTACAAGTTTGAGATGTATTTTCCTCAGCTCTGCAGAATGTATTATGCTCCCCAAAATCAGGGATGATGCTTTTGACAGGGAAAAGCAAATGTTTTATGTGGACACAAGTTCCCGAAACCTTAACTGAGATGTATCAGAATTGCCAGGGTCATGCATTTTTCAGAATATTATTAGGAAATGGCACCAGAATGTCAAATTAAGGAGACAAAGTAAAAATAAAGGGAACTTGAAACCGTTCCTCAGCTACTGGAATATAATTAAACGAAATTGTTTAGGGATTCGGTTATGTCAAGCTCTCTGACTCTACTCGGGTCTATTGCACTGTATATAAAACCCAATATACTAAAACAAATAAATGTAATACGTATTTATTTTGAAGGAAATGTGCCAAATTGCAGTTTTTTGCCCTATGGAAAGGCTCTTTACCGAGAAGCATCACATGGAATGTGATGCAGTCATATCATCTTGGCAAACAGTATCCCTATCAACAGCAGAAAATGAGAACAATCTGTAAACCTATTGGTAGAAGGACTGGAAAAAGTGTCCACTACGCACAATTACAAACATTGACGGTTATTACCTGGATATGCAGCGGTAGTACTCGGTGGCGACGTGGTTATACCTTTCATCCCACAGTAAACAACAGACATGTCTCTGACAGACCTTTGCTGTTGGAGTAGACGAGGTAATGACCAGTGGATACAATCCTTCCATTGGTTATTCCCCGTTTTACTGCCTGAAAGGTTATTATGGTGGTAAGATGTGTAAGTAATTCGAGGGTCAGTGCTCTCTGTTGCATTAACAGTTCAGATTGTAGTTGGAGCCTAAAACTTGATAATGATGGTGGCCTCTAAAAGCAATGGTAAGGGGAGCTAGAAAAAGCGTTCTTTGCAGAGCGTTTTGCTGTGTTTTAGATGGTGGACCGGTGATTCAGGAAGTAACCACTGTAAACATTGGGGCCGACTAGTAAACCTTTTACGACCAGTAGGTGAGACTTGCCGAGTAAGCCAGACATACTGCTAGTTTACTCCTGGCCTCCTCCTGGAATTCAAGAGTAAACCACGACTACTACAAAAATAAATCACAGAATCAGGCCCATTTTTTCTACTTATCATTATTCTCCAGTAGCAAAATGCTGCAAGAGACATCTTTGATAATTACTGGAGATGCACAGACAGAATTAGTAGGACAGCTCAGGGCACTACAGGAGCTTCTCTGGGGAAGTTGCAGAAACGTTTCCATGTGCAGCACAGGGGATATTTTTGTTAGCCCATTAACAGACAACATAAAAGGTAGGAGAGAGAGAAAAGTGCACACAGAAGGTTTACAATGCGAATAGATAAGAATGGAAGGCAAAAACACGTCCATTTCAATTGACGTAGGGGTGCATATTGGAGCGGACCAAAGACCGCGTGCAGTGGGGGTTGACTGACCGCGGAGGATGACATGGCTTATAACACAGCTAGATTCTTTATAGAGGTTCATGATTGTGGCTGGCAAGCTTTAAGGTTCTTCAGAATTGATCATGTGGTAAAAGCCCAGAGGGGTGGTAACAGTGTAACGAATTTTAAATGTATAAAACGGAATACAAAATTTATTTGGAATGTTTACACACCCAAGAGGTTTAAATCTGGATGAAGAGGTTTTTTGTACTGTTCTCTTGTAAATTGGCTGCTGCTGCTGAACTTTGCAAGCCATTAGATTATGCATTTTTGTAGGGTTATCTCTGCCAAAGATATCAATCACATTTAACACTTCCCTTGATGCTTTCTAATTTTCTTCAGTCAACCTTTAATGGGAAATTTTTTAATACAATGGTTGACAAGAACTACAGTAAATTATGTAGCCACTTGGGCTTGGTCATTCAGAGCCAGATTCATGAAGGGCTTGCATTGCCCTTGCGCCACTCACATGGCTGCAAGGCAACGCAAACCCTTCAGTCAGATCTACCATACCACTCAGAGCCACCTTGCGCGGTCCTGCGTGGCACAGTAAACCAGGAGTAACACAAGGCAGCACAGGTTTCTGCCTTGCATTACTCTGGCCTGGGGAGGCATTCCATGGGTGGAGTATGAGTATTCCCATGCATCCAACCATGGTTTCTGGAGCATTCACAGATTTATTAACACTAGTAAATCTAGAAATGCTTCAAAATGCTACGACATCCCAGGTGAGGAATAACAGGGAGAAATATGTTTATTTCTCCTGGTTTTTGCCTCTTTGTAGGTGTGTTGCATTTTGCAGTGCACTTAGAAAGTGAAAAACGCCTCAGTGGACTGTTTCTGTGCAGAAAGGTGTCCCTTTCTGCAGAAAAACAATCCTGGCTGTAAAGTAGCCACCCTAGCTGTTGGTGCTAGGCTTTACTCAGTGTGCCAGCGCAGGGAGAGGGTAGGAATGCTCCAAATCTTAGTATATGCAGTGCAGCAAGTTGTCTTGCTGGATTGTGTTACATGACTTATTAGTAAATCTGCCCCTTAATGTAATGGTGCAATTCGAATTTGCACCTTGGAGCCAATAATCATTCTTGTAAGACTCCACTAAGGCTCGAGTAACTTTGTCTATTGAACTAATTTTCAATGGCTAATTATTTATTATTAATATACTTTTCTAAAATTGATATATTTATTTGAAACCTCAACGTTAGAACATATTCTGGGTCCATTGAACATAACTTTTTGGAATCTGGTACCATGGTCTTTTTCATCTCTCTATTGTATAATGCATATATGTTATACTGACTAGAGTTGATTTGTTTGATGGTTCTATGTGATACTGGCTTGAGTTATTACATTTTATAGGAGCTGGATTAAATAGTATTGACCATTATAAACAAAAAATCAGAGCAACCCTCAGCCAAAATTAACCTTTGGTTAAATCAGCCAACAACCATTATCGCAGTTCACTGTGATTGCAGCTGTTAGGTGAAAGTTTGGTGAAAATTATAGTTAAAGTATACTGCTTAAACAAACAAACCACTGAAATTCACTAGTTATAGTTATCTCAAGTAACCATCACTCACCCCCGCCATGCACAGTGTTGCCATTAATTATAGCATTTTAGATGTTGCAGTTATGTGATCAATGATGTCATAGAACATGCTATGATTACTGTAATATGTGAGGTAACTAACAGTACATGGCTAATGCATGTGTTATTGTTACTTAGGGCATGAGTTATAGTTACATGACATAACTATAAATTGTGAATTTCAGTGGTTTTGTTAGTGTAAAACGGTATGCTTTAACTGGCATTTTCACCTAACTATAACGTCCCTCTAACATTTGATTTCATCAGTGAATTTCTGAGCTTTTTTACTGTAAAGTAAGATATTTTTCAATTCCTAATTATAACTATAACTATGTCATGCAACAATATAAAGCGAGTCATTTTAAGTAATGCAGACCTACTGGCTTTTTGAAAGAGTCAGAACACAAAAATATGAAAAGCAGCAGGCCTATTGACTTTATCATGGGGTCATCACTTCAACATATATAAACCCAAACTATTGGCTTTGTCAAACAGTCACCAATAACTATAATCAAATGTAGAATTTATATATTTACACATTGCAATGTTTAATGTTAGTGATTGTCACAAATTATTTTCAATAAAGTATTTTTAAACAAAAAACAATAAGCATGTTTTTTAAAAAATATTTCAGGCCACAAACTGCAGCCATAGACCCAACCACAAAGGGTCCCTGTACGCCACCATCAGCATTACACAATACAACCAAAAAGCCCTTGATGGGCTCTTTGTTGGGACCAGTGGATAATAAATGGGGGGATCCTGATGCTCATTTGTTTTTCTTTTTTTTTCTTTCTTTTTGTATATTTTTGGGTGTTCCTGTCTATCCAGGATGCCCATATTTTTTTCAAAGTTGAGGGCCTCAGAGGTGCACAAACCCCTGCAGCTCTGTTAGCTCACCTGCCAGCATCCATTCTCAGTGCTGATGGGAACCTGAAATTGTACTAAACCACGGGTGAACCAGTGCCCACTCGGGACACATACACTTTTTTTTAAATTGGGGCCTCATGAGAACCCGCAGTGACCATCTCGGGCACCCATAATGTAGAAATCATTAAGGACTGTGGTGGGAGCCCCAAAATACCAATGGCCCCTGCCAGCTCCCAAGCTAGCAGCCATCATGGGTGTTGGGGGGAGCCAGCTCCATTTCTTTGCTCTGTCCCAGAGGGAGCAGCTTTTTCTCTGTGCCTGCTGGGCAGCAGCAAAGTTGTGTGCCCCACTTGGGAGAGGGAGGGCGCAAAATAAAGTTTCCATTCCAAGCCCACACTCTCCCAGGTATGGAACAGCAGTGTCCCAGGGATTGGGTCCCCGGTACATTGCTGCCATCAGGCCCCAGGGAATGGGACCCCTGGGGCTTTAGGATGGCTCATGGAGGGAGGCTCCACGGCCCCTTCCCAAATTCAAAAATTCTTCGGTGCCAGGGGATGAGGTTCCTGGGGCCTTTCAGTGGCACGAGGTGGGGGGCTTCATGTCTTTCCCCATATAAAGAAATGCAATGACCCCAGGAAAAGGGTCCAGGGGGCCTAACAATGGCTCAGGAGGGGGGCTGTAGGCCCATCTCACCATTAAAAATAAAGTAGCTCCGAGACATGGGTCTCCGGGCCCTAAAAATGGCTCAGGGAGGGGGCTGCTCTCTATAAATGTTTAGTGGGTCAAACCCCTGGCCCTAGTTTTAAGTTATACAGCAGATCTATGGATCCCCCATGGATCCATGCTAATGGTAAAAAAAAATTGACTACCCTATATGTTTTTTATAACCTTTTTTCAGGACAGGGGACTGAGTCCACAAGTCCTAAATTGCTGCTGCCACATCTTTGTTGATGTGGTGGCAGCAAAAATCAGACTTCATGGCTAGAGTCTAATTGTTCGAAACTTGCTCCTATCACGACGATCAACAAAAATAGAAAAACACCCTCAGCTCCATGGTTTTCGGAAGCTCTGAGACTGGACAAACAGGCCTGCAGAAGGCAGGAAAGAATCTGGCGAAAATTTTATGAAGCTCCAGAAAAAGATAGATATAGAGCTAGAGCTATGCTCTCTGATTTTAAAAGAAAAGTGATCCTCGAGAAAAGCCAGTATTTTACTTCACAAATAGAGAAAGCTGGTAACTCCAGCAAAGAACTATTTCAGACTGTAAAATATCTGACCTCTGGTATGCAGGAGGATTCCGCCAATTATAGTCAAGAATTCTGTGATGAACTTGCCTATACATTTAAATCTAAGGTGGATCAAATCTTCAACCAGTTGGCCCACTGTAAGGCACATATTAACCCCTTACAGCAAGAAGACATTGTCAAACAGTCTTTTATTAATTTTACTCCTACTTCTGCAACTCAAATATCTGAACTTATCCTGAAAGCTAAATCAGGATCACCACTAGATCCTTGCCCCCCTAGAATTTTACACAGTATCGGCCAGTTCATGGGACCCCACTTGGCCAAGCTGTTTAATCAGATGATGGCACAGGGATCTTTCCCTACTGTGTGGAAACAGGCATGTATCTTACCACTTTTAAAAAAGCCTAATTTGAATTCAACTGATCCAGCAAACTATCAACCTATTGCAAGAATTCCTTTGCCTGCAAAGATAATAGAAAAAGTTTTAAATGCAGAACTCTCCACCTTTATCACGGACAGTCAGGTTTTAGATCATAGCCAGTTCGGTTTTAGAGCTAATCATAGCACGGAAACGGCGTTGATAAAAACAACGGAAGAAATTCGGTCTTCTCTAGATGGTGGTGGGTCAGCAGTTCTCATACTGTTGGACCTATCCGCAGCATTCGATACGGTAGATCATACTCTTCTTGTCCAGCGACTAAAAACAATAGGGATAGGAGGAGAAGCCCTCTCCCTACTGACGTCATTCCTATCAGAAAGAACTCAAACAGTCCAGATAGGTAAATTTAAATCGGCACCTTTTACTTTGCCGTGCGGAGTCCCCCAGGGCTCCTCGCTGAGTCCTATGCTCTTTAACATTTATGTGGCTGAATTGGCACCATTGATTAGAAGTTTTAATTTGATTCCTACCTCCTACGCCGATGATACCCAGTTGGTAATCTCGACAGTGGATAAGGATATCAATTACTCTCAAAAACATCACGACTGTATGATTAAATTAAGTGATTGGATGGGCAATCATTGCCTGAAACTGAATTCTAGCAAAACGGAAGTGATCATGTTTGGCAATCTCTTTCCGCCTTGGTCCCCAGAGTGGTGGCCAGACAATCTTGGCCCCCCTCCCACACCGGTAACCAAAGCCAAGAATCTTGGCGTTATTATAGATGATAAACTGAGTCTGAAGTCCCAAGTATCTAAGGTGGTGTCTTCCGCGTATTTTATGATTAAAATACTCCCTTTCATTCCCATAAAAACCAGGAAGACGGTTGTGACCTCTCTGGTTTTATCGAAACTTGATTATTGCAATGGCCTATACATCAATATCCAATCCACTCTTCTCAGAAAGCTGCAAATGGTACAAAATGCTGCTGCAAGACTTGTACTAGATATTCCCAAATATCAATCTGTTAGATCAGGTATTCGTGACCTGCACTGGCTGCCAGTTGGGCAGCGGGTAAAATTCAAGGCGCTCTGCATTGCTCACAAGGCGCTTCACAAAGAAGGCCCGGAATTTTTATGTGACCTTTTCAGATGGTACTTACCTAACAGACCTCTACGATCGGCCAACACCAATTTGATGCCAACTGTCAGGATCAAAGAAAATGAATTGGGGTGGGAGGAGTTTTAGCTACAATACCACAAAAGAATGGAACTCCCTTCCATTATATCTTAGGAAGATTCCCTCTCTCCTCGAATTCAGAAAGCAACTAAAGACATGGCTCTTTTAGCAATAGTTTTCTGCAATTACAGTTTGGAGAACCGGAAGCGCCAAGACACCCAAGGGTATACGGTGCGCTATATAAATTATAATAACATAACATAACATATCTTTAGATCTGTTTGATCCTCCGCAGTGTGATATACACATACATTTTGAACCACAATTTCTCGAAAACTAGTGAACAAATTTACACCAAATCACAAAAAGCAGGCTTTCTGGTCCAAGATCTAGCTTTCTGCCACTTGTGTTGTAATTCCATTTAGCTGTTTTTGCAGTATCATTGTTCAATTTTCCAATGGAAAATTGCATGGGGAAAATGTGTTTTGGGACCCCCCTTTTCTAGCACCTTCTGCGACATCACCCAAAAACATTCCAGGAAGATGCTGGGGTGGATGAAACGTTTTTTTAAAGTTTTGTGAAGATTTTTCAAATGGCATTAAAGTTATTAGGAAAACAAAAAAATCAAATTCCTAAGGAAACGTAGTCTTAGCTACCCAGTGGGGACATATCTATATATTTTGGTCATGTGAAATAAAAGCACTAGCGCTCAGAAAGTGTGCTGATAGTTACATATCTGTCTATATCTATAAATCTATCTATATCTATATATCAATATGTCTCCAACTGTCTATCTGTCTATCTATCTATCTATCTATCTTTCTATGTATCTATCTATCTATCTATCTGTCTGTCTTTCCATCTATATATATGTATATATTTATATGTATATATATGTATATATAGATAGATATAGATAGATTTATAGATATAGATAGATATGTTACTATCAGCACACTTTCTGAGTGCTAGTGCTTTTATTTCACATGACCAAAATATATAAATATGTCACCACTGGGGAGCTAGGACTACGTTTCCTTAGGAATTTTATTTTTTGTTTTCCTAATAACTTTAACGCCATTTGAAAATTCTTCTCAAAACTTTATATATATATAGATCACCAGTATGTAGTTATAGTTAAGTCTGCTTTTTCATAGACATAGCGTTTTTTGGTTTGCTAACAACGTTGGCCCTGTTAGATGAATCTTCAAGAAACTTTCCAAGAGAAAAGTTCATCAACCTCAGCTCCTTCCTGGAAGTTTCAAGGTGATCCATCAAGCAGGGCCCGAGAAAAAAGGGGGTGTCCCAAACATAAAATCCACATGCATTTTCCATAGACTTCTTTAGACACGGCTACAACAAAAACTGCTGAACGGAATTACACCAAATTTAGAAGGAAGCTAGATCTTGGTCCACAGATTGTGCTTCTTGTGAGCAGATGTGAACCTGTCTAATATTTTTTTGAGAAATTAAGGGTAAATAATAATTGTAATGTTTTTATACTTGGGATCGCAAGAGTCCCCTAGGCGTCCTACAACAGTGCAAAATCAAAAATGGTGCGCTGTGATTGGTGGAGAGGTCTGTTTTTCCAGTGAGCCTTCACACTCTCGCGACAAGCTCCCCTGAGTCTTGCAAGTGCTCTGATTGGCTGGCTGTTGGAATAGTAGAAATGAAATGGCTGCCATTTCTGTTTACTGTGAAAAATTGGAGATGTTGTGGAAATGAAGTAAAAAAACTATATAAGGGGAGAGCAGAAAGGTATGCTATCTTCCTAGATTTGGAGAAGAGGTGTCTAAGGGATAACTACTATGAAGATAATAAATGTATATTGTTTTTAACACATTTTTAGGATCTTGTGGGACTCTCATGGGAACATGAATAGTAAAAAAGAGTAGATGAGTTCTCAATCCCCTCTATTAGTAGGAATGCATAATGTGGTCCTTGTTTATGAGAGGAAGTGTATAAGACATAAGTACTGTGATGATTAGAAGGTTAATTTATTTTTATGATCTCGCGAGACTCTCAAGGGATCGTGAAAAGTAGGAAGGAGTAGGTGATGTTTGAATACACTCTGCTATGACACTTGTTACTGTATGAATGAGTCTTACTGGAAACAGTGCTTATCAGACTCTACTAGTTATGCTCATTGGTTTGAGAAGAGTTGTGAGTAGAGTTAAGGCTCATCCAAACACCCTACTATGCACACCCATCATCTGAGATAGAGGTCTGAAAGGAGAGGGCAGCCCCTCCCCACACACTACTACACACACCCGTCAATGCAAGAGTATTGACAGCTCAAAAAAAAGAATGGTGGAAACATGTCTTGATATCAGAGTTACAATAGCTGAGCAAATAAACAATTTCTGTTGAATATTTATCTATTTAATGCTCACACATATTTTACAAAAATTTTGCAAACTGTGAACCTTATTCTGTTTTGTTACAATTACATTGTTTTACGAAAATTATATCAGAACACAGCATATATTGTAAAGTCATTCTACCATACATACGCTCGCAAAAATAAGCAATTTACTTTAAAAAAACAAAAAAAATTAACTGAAAAAAACAAAGTTCGAAGTTAAATTATAGTTAGATGTAATAAAATCTGTTTTTGTTTTAAAAAAATCAAAGAAATTCACTGAAAAAAACAAAGGTTAAAGTAACATTATAATTAATTGAATTTATCAGAGTGAACGAAAAAAACACAGATATTCGCCAGTTATATTTAGCAGCGCTAACTACAACTTGCGCCCCTGCCATGCACTGCTTATGAACTCACATATGACATCACCAATGACATGTTCTATGACATCATTTATGAAAGCACTGATGACATTACAAATGACATCATTGATGACATCACTGATGACATCCCCCAAGCTTCGTTTTCCCACACATTGCTGTATAAATTTCTATGGCTTTACACATAGCATAGTTCACATAAACAATCAAATAGAGATATATGGGAAACCCTCATTCAGTATGGTGTTACATCTGTATGCAACTGTTCAGAGAAAGCCAAACTGGTGAATGCCTGTTCCAAAACAATAGCCCTACTACGGACATCTTTTATCTGAATCAAGCCCCTGGGCACACACAGAACCTACATTAAAAACATGAAGTTGATATCAGTAGAGAACTGAGCACTGTATACAGTGCTTACCCTGTATAAAGAGTTTACTTTGTGCCACACTGTTTGCAAACACTGAATAATTCGTAAGAAATACTCCACAAACTATTAAAACATATATACTATCTAATAATAACAGTGCCCACTCTATGCAACAGCTGTCAAAAAAGAAACTATTCATTAACAATAACCAAGATCTGAAGGTATTGAACATTTTACAACCTGTACCATTCATACTACGGCGAAAACCTTACAGATAGCTCATCTTCCGAAGCAAAACAAGCATGCATACATAAGTTTGTAACTGGTGCACACAGTCTTCTATATTAAGTAGAAATTGTCATGCCGAGACGATTCTCTACAATAACTCAAGGCTGCTTACAATACTTACTATATAATAAGTAAGCCTGGGCGTAGTTCGCGAAGTAGCACTACGCGAAGCTACGCAAAGTGCAGTTCGCACTACGCGAGCTACGAGTAGCACTACGCGAACTGCGTAGTGCACTGTTCGCAATGATTGCACAGTGCCGGATGCTTGTCCGCACTGTGCAATCATTGAAAACGGCATCTTGCACAGTGCGAGCTGTCTTTTACTGCCGCTCGAGTAGATTTTTACTCGAGCGGCAGCTTTCTCAACGCGGACTGGTAGTTTCTCATCGCGAGCGGTCGCGAGCATACGCGACCACTCGCAATGAGAAACCTGACCTCCCCGCGTTGAGAATCTCGCCGGGAGGTTTATTTTCCACGCTCGCGATCGGCAACTTGATGTTGCTGATCGCGAACGAGGAAAAAGTCTCGCCGGGATGTCATTTTGCTTGCTCGCGGTCGCCAACTTGACGTTGAGGACCGCGAGCAAGCAAAAAATGACCGCTGCACTACGCTACGCTACGCGTGTTTGCACTGTGCTACGTGCAATTTGCGTTGTGCGAAGTAGCGCAAACGTCGCAAACTACGCGAGCGTAGCGTAGTGCTTTGCCCAGGGTTAATAATAAGTAAAATCTTTGCCCTGTTGGAAACGTTTTCTGCAGTACCAGCATATTTATGTGGAACATAATGAACACAAGTCTCATGTCACCTGTACGCAGTGTTACTCCTGAATGCAAAGACTTATAAGGCATTCAATACCTCTACACAGCTATGGTGCATTAGGGGTGTATGTGTTTTCTAAATACTTATACTCATTAGCAGGTCCCGAACTGTACAAGATTAAGTGGAAAAGTAATAGGGTAGTTATCCTCCACAATCTAAACTATAAAACAAATGAGCACACTCTTTAGCAGATGTCGTTGGTGATGTCATCCGTGATGTCATCAGTGATGTCATTTGAGATGTCATCAGTGATGTCTTAAATTATGCCATAGAACATGTCATGAGTGATGTCATAAGTGAGGTCATAAGAAGTGCATTGCGGGGGCGTAAAATATAGTGAGCGCTCCTCATTATAACTGGTGAATTTCTGTGTGTTTTTATTCAAAACTTTAATGTTTACACTGACAAATTCACCTAATTCTAACGTTCCTTCAACCTTTGTTTTTTCAGTGAATTTCTAAGGTTTTTTATAAATGAAAACAGATATTTTTATTACAATTAACTATAACATCACTCTAACCATGTATATATATATATATATATATATATATACACATATATATGTATATATATTCACTGAAAAAACCATAGGTTTCAGGGACGTTATAGTTAGAAATTAGCATTTAAAAAACCTTAGAAATTCACTGAAAAAACCACAGGTTTCAGGGACGTTATAGTTAGTTGGACATTTCACTCGTACAAAACCAGAGAAATTCGGCCGTTATAGTTAGTTCAGCTGACAATGACATCACTGATGACATCACTGATGACATCTCAAATGACATCACTGATGACATCATCCAGTGACTGTGTGTTTCTGTAAAGTTTAAATATGTTTTATATATATATAGGCCAAGGTGTATTGAAGAATGAGTGGGTGTATAAGTGTCTGAATGGATGATTTAGTAGGTGAGTGACTGACTGTATAAGTGAGTGATTAAATGTGTCTTACTGAATGCATGGGTTAGTGACTAAACTGTGTGAATATCTGTATCAGTCTGTCAGTTGGTGTGTAAGCGGCTGCATGGGTTGGTGAGTAGATACATGAGTGTCTATATGGGTTATTGATTGGTTGTCTGAGTATCTGTATGGGTGCCTGAGTGTCTGTGTGGGTGGGTGGGGGGGGGTGACTCTGGGCATAGATGTGTGAGTGGGTGATTCACTGGGTGTATGGGTTCAAGAGTGCATCTGTGAAGGGCTGTATGGGTGGGTGAGTGTGTGTATGGGTGTGTTGGTGAGTGAATGGATGTCTCAGTGGTACATGTGTGAGTAATTACATATGTAAAAGGCAGTATATGTGAGGGTTGGAGTATATAAATGACTATATGTGAGAGTGAGTGATTGTGAGAGTGACTGTATGGATGAGTGTGTGCTTGTATCAGTGATTGTATAAGAGACTAAGGGCCATATGTAGGTAGCTAAATACCGGTCGGTAACGGCCAAAATTCGGTAAATCTCCCGTTACCGACCGGTATTTAGGCAATTTGGATGTAGGAGGCTAAAAAGAAGGATTCGGTAATTATGAATCGGTAAATACTGATTCATCATTACCGAATTCAAAATTACCGATTCGGAATTACCGATTCCTTATTTACCGAATCGGTAAATAAGAAACGGTAAAAACGAGAAAAGAGATGTAGGTAAATTCGGTAATACCGAATTTAATGAAATTCGGAATTTAAGAGTCGGTAATTAACACTGACTGAAAGCAGGTGGTAATCAGCTACAGTGTATATAAGCAATCCCAAAATGCAACAGTGTGATCACTATGGCGGCTTTCTATGTGATTGCAAGGCGGCTACGTCTACAGGCAGCAGGAGTGAGGATCTGGAGACGGGAGGAACGCATTTACAGACAGCGCATCACACTCTTCCAACAGACTGAGGCTGAGATCCATGAAAGGTACAGGCTACACCCCCACACCATCTTGGACTTGATAAGGGACCTGCACCCACTCCTGGAGCACCCAACACCAAGGGAACACGCCATACCACCACATGTGCAGGTGCTCTGTAGCCTACATCTACTCGCATCTGGCAGTTACCAGGGGGTGATAGCTGCGTTAGGCGGGGTGTCTCAGAGTTGCCTGTCCCGTTTCTTCAGAAAGTTCCTGGATGCCATGATGCAGAGAATGCATCACTACATTAGCTTCCCAAACACACAGGCGGAACTGCTGAAAACCAAGACAGACTTTTACCAGATGGCACAGTTCCCGCATGTCATAGGCTGTATTGATGGCACACACATTCCAATCTGCCCACCAGCAGCCACTGAGTATATCTACAGGAACAGAAAGTCCACCCACTCCATAAATGTGCAGGTAATCTGCGATGCTGCCAACATAATCACTGACATCGTGGCCAAACTTCCTGGGAGCACCCACGACTCATACATCTTCCAGAACAGTGGGATCTACACACGCCTGGCTGCGGGAGAATTTGGAGAAGGATACCTGCTAGGTAAATCACTGTGACACTCACTCATACTTACTGCAGATGAATGTGTATTGGTGTATGTGACTAATGGCACTCTCTATCTCACCTAGGCGATAGTGCATATGCCGTGCGGTCATTTATCCTCACTCCCTACCTAAACCCATCAACCCTGAGTGAGAGACGATACAATGTGGCACACAAATCAAAACGCAACGTTGTGGAGCGCACGTTTGGACTATTGAAAAGCAGGTTCCGCTGCCTCCACAAAAGCGGAGGCGCACGTCAGTACACACCCATCATCTGCTGCAAAATCATTGCAACTTGTGCAATGCTGCACAACCTTGCCACAAAGAAAGGTACAGAAGTGGAATTAACTGATTTTGAGGACAATGATGATGAATTTGCACAGCCAGAGCCCAACGCAGCAGGAGTGCCACCAGCAACAGATGGGAGACAGAGACGGGCAGAGATCACATGCAACTATTTTTAAGTAAGTAAGGAGACACAGCCAGTTGTTGAATGTAATGACGTAGTTTTAATTTCTGGGCACTACGCCACAACACAAACGGCCAAACTTGGCATTCCAATTTGTGACATCCATAGTAGGAAGTCATGAGTTACTTCACCCAAGTCTGTCCTGAAAGTGTGGTCTGCATCAGCGTCTGCGGCCACGCACAACAGTACTGGATGCCATTAACTGACTGTCCTCACTGGCTGTGGAACCAGTGACAGCCCCATGCCGTCTGCTGCTCCTCCGGGTGTCTGTTACAGGGGGGGTAATGCTGCTCCGACTGGTCGTGTCCTCGCTGTCCCCAACTTCCACAGCACCAGTAGTGGCAGACTGACTCGTAAGCAGCACTTCAAGAGCAGTGGTCACCTTTACCAGCCCCCTAGAGACATCAGTGCTGTAGTGCACCAGCCCCTCCTGCATGGCCACGGAGCGCCTGCAGAGCAGAGAAGTGGCAGTTGCTAGGCGGTTCACTGCCCTCGTATGGTGCTCCATTTTCTGCCTCTCCCTGCACCGTGTTACTCTGTCCTCATCCATTTTGCTGCACAGCAGCATCACAGACTGGGACATGTCCTGCATGCCCGCAGCCATCTCCTTCATGCCCTCAGCCATTGAGCTAATGCCCTTGTCAATGTTGGTCATGTTATCATTGAGGCGCCTCATTTGTCGCTGGACTGACTGAATTGCCTTGCCTTGTAGGCGCTGCACCTTCACCATGGTTGCCTCCAGCCCTCCGAAGACACCATGGCTCTCACCCTGTGGAGGTGGACTGCTCACACGAGCCCTGCGGTGGCGTCTGGCACCTGTGTGTGCTCCCTCAGAAGTGGACAGCAAACCAGCATTGCTACCATCCAGTGGCACAGTAGATGTTTCCCCCCCCTCGAGTCTTCTGAGGAGGACTCAAACTCCTGCAGTCTGGCAACAGCACGCCTCCTAGGTCTAAGCACTGCAGGTGGTGTTGATGCTGGTGAGGCTAGCAGTAGTGGTGAGGCTAGCTGTGGTGGCGAGGCTGGCTGTGGTGGTGAGGCTGACTGTGGTGGTGAGGCTGGCTGTGGTGGTGAGGCTGGCTGTGGTGGTGTTGTGTGCCCTGCACTTGTACTGGCCTTCTCTGTGATGTCCTTCCGGGGTGCCCTCTCTCCCTTGTCCTGAGCAGTCCTGCGCGATGTCTCGCCTGTGGACAGAAATTGTATTTTAGCTCAGTGTACCTGCAGCCCTGCATTGCAAAAATAAATATACATTTCTGCCACACTATCTCATTGTCCTCTGCCTGCTTATCGCTGATGTGTGTCACATGCCTTGTTGTTCAGTGCGATTCCTGTCATGATAGGGGTTTCACTGACTACATCTCCCATAATGCATTGCTGGTCTGAACAACAACCTGTACTGGAGTGGGATTCACATAGCCCAATTGGGGATTTGGGATAGGGGAAGGGGGGGCACAATGCTGTGCATGCTTCTTACCTTGTTTGGAAGCAGCCCTGACAGAGCTGTCTGCATCCCCGATCCCACAGACACTTTCTGGCTCTATCGTGGACTCCACGAGCCGCTCAAGTTCAGTCAGGGCAGGTGCCCTGTTCCTTCCTCCTCCTGTCAGGCTGGCTTGTTTTTTAAGATCAGCCATCTTCCTCTTGGTGATGCTCCTGATATCATACCACCGCTTCTTGAGTACATCAATGTCCCAGGGGGTCACTCCAATGGCATTCACCTGAGACTGGATTCCAAGCCAGATGTTTCTTTTTACTGACTCTGCAACATGCAGGGACTGCTTTCCAAACAGCTTTGCGTGCTGCTTCACTACCTCCTCCACAAGGACCTGCAGTTCCTTCTGACTGATTTTCAGTTTCCTCTTCCTATCCCCTCCTTCTCTTTCTGTGTCCTGGCTGGCCATTGTGCAAGATTTGCAGAACAAGTTCAGGCAGTGGCTCTGTTGCTCTCCTCTGCACTCCCAGCCTCTCCAGAAGGTTCTTATTGTGTGCACCTGCCTGGGTGTGGCCACTTCCTGGTTGGGAGGGGAGGTGGTTGCACAGGATTGGCTGATTCCTCAATTGCTGTTTTTTTGAATTTCCGATTCGGTATTTACCGATTCGGTATTTACCGAATCGGAAAAACCGATCGGTATTGTGGATTCGGTAAATATTTACAGATTTTTACCGATTCGGTAATATTTAACGAATTATGACGTACATCAGAAATACCGATTTCAAAATACCGATTCAGTAAAATTCGGTAATTAGGAATCAGTATTTCCAGATTACCTACATGTGGCCCTAAGTCTGTGTTAGTATCTGTATGAATAAATGAGGTGGTGTGTGTATAACTGTATAGGTGAGTAAATGGGAGTGTGATTGATTCTTTGCATGACTGACTACGTGTGTGAGTAACTCTATGGATGAGTGGCGGTGTGCGAGTGTCTGTATAGGTGTATGAGTGCATATGATAGTGCTGTATTGATGAGTGAATGCATGTATGAGTGACTGTATGGGTGAATGAGTGGATGTGTGTGTAGACCTAGGAATCAGTGAGTCGGTATGTAGTAACTGGTGTTGGTGTGTCTATGGTTTGAAAAATGGTAGTCTGTATTTTAGAGTGGGTGTATCAAAGGTTATATTAGGATATGAGGAGGTGCATCAGATTATCACGTGGATGATGTCATCAGTGATGTCATTTGAGATGTCATCAGTGATGTCACTGACCATGTCATGAATGATGTAATATGTGACATCATCAGCAGTGCATCGCGGGGGCGCGAGTTATAGTTAGCTCAACTAACTATAACGGCCGAACTTCTCTGGTTTTGTACGAGTGAAATGTCCAACTAACTATAACGTCCCTGAAACCTGTGGTTTTTTCAGTGAATTTCTAAGGTTTTTTAAATGCTAATTTCTAACTATAACGTCCCTGAAACCTATGGTTTTTTCAGTGAATTTCAAAGGTTTTTTAAATGCTAATTTCTAACTATAACGTCCCTGAAACCTCTGGTTTTTTCAGTGAATTTGTAAGGTTTTTTAAATGCTAATTTCTAATTATAATGTTGAAAAAATACTTTTTCTAAAATTTTAAACTTTTATAAAAATAATGTGATATTTCTGCTTTCTAAAATATGGTTTTATCTTTTTTTTTTAAAAGAAAAGTGGATTCGCGTACCGATCGTGTACCAGTCACGGTGGCTGCGCGAATCCAAGAATTTTGCCGCCATATTGGTTAAGTCGTGTACGATGCGCGTTCGGTAAGCGATGGGTGCGCGGTTCTCGGCCCGCGTAACGTCACATACGTATTTCCGGGGGTCGCAAAGGGTGCGCGAATCCATCGCAAATCTTTAAGTTTTAAAAGTATATGTATATAACTTTATTATATATATTATACCAAGAGATTAGTTAATATAACTGTAAATATCATATATTTGTAATTGTAATAAAGATATATTACTGTTTGATATATTTTTCAGAATTCGCGCCGGGTGTGCGCCCGTTGCGCGCCTGGTGCGTGAAGCCCATGTGACTTCAAAAGAAACAATTTATTGGTTTAGAAGCTTTCTATTCTAGAACTTGAAGGACCCCACCCATTTTTTCATTCTTCCACGAGCATCTTTTGAAGAAACACCTCTTGTGTTTTCTGTCCCTCTTTGTTTGATTTTTTTGGTGTTTTTTTCCAAGAGAGGAAATGGCATCTCAAAATCCAGCACAGGCTATTCCTGTATATGAAGAGGAGGTGGAAGAACCAATTAAGAAAAGGAAGGAAAGTATTGTGTGGGCTTTCTTCTCTATCCCAGAAGGAGAAAAGAAGGTGAATGCTCGCAAAGTCACCTGCACTGTTTGCAAGAACATCTTATCTCGTGGATCTGAAAAGAAGTATTCCTGCAGGACTTCATCAATGCTAAAACACCTTCAGACCATGCACCCAAACCGTCTTGCGCGTGAACAACATCGGCGCCAAATGCAACAGTCTCAGCAAGATGATCAGGTCGCAGGACCTAGTACTTCTGCAGGATCTACTACATCCTTACTAATTGTTCCAGAGTTTGCAGGACTGGAACAGCACTGCATATAGTGCAAGAAACTTCTTTGTGCAGGTGAGCAATCTGTTGCAGTTATTGTTTTTGCTGCAAACAATCATCGTTGTTAAAAAAATATTCGTTTTTGCAATGAGTTTCTAATTGAAAAGTTTTTTTAGTTAATTTCCTTGTTTTTTTCAATCTTTTGTTTAATAAAAACACCAAAAAAAGTAATAAAAAAGTTCGAAATACACAAAAAAAATTAAAATTAAAAAGAAGAAAAAAAATGGTTCTTTTTAGAACGGCCTAATTGGTTAAAAATAGACAAGTTTGTATGTGTTGTATGAATGAGTGCAAGGGTAATGTCTGAGTCATTGTATCAGTGAATAAGTAGTGTCTGAGTGAATGAATGTGTGCAGCAGTATTGCCTGAGTCATTGGATGAGTGCACGGATAGTGTTTGAGGGAATGAATGAGTGCAGCTGTAGTGCCTTAGTGATTGCATGACTTCATGGGTAGTGCCTGGCTTATTGCATGAGTGCATGGGTAATGCCTAGGTGATTGCATGAATGCCACGGTAATGTCTGGGTGAATGGAGGAGTGCATGGGAACTGCCTCAGTGATTGTAGGAGTGCATAGGTAATGTCTGGGTAATTGCATAAGTGCAGGGGTAATGTCTAGGTGATTGGAGGAGTGCATGGGCACTGCCTGAATGATTGAAGGAATGCATGGGTAATGCTTGGGTGATTGCATGAATGCAAGGGTAATGCCTGGGTGATTGGAGGAGTGCAGAGATAGTGCCTGCGTGATTCGAGGAGTGGATAAGTAGTGCCTGGATAATTTTATAAGTGCATGGGTAGTGGCTGAGTGATCGGAGGAGTGCATGGGTACTGCCTGGGTGACTGAAGGAGTGCAAGGGTAGTGCCTGTGTGATTGCATGTGTGCAACGGTAATGTTTGGGTGATTGAAGGAGTACATGGGTAACGCCTGGGTGCATGGAGAAGTGCATAATTAATGTTAGGGTGATTGTATGAGTGCAGGGGTAATATCTGGGTGATTGGAGGACTGCATGGGTAATGACTGGGTGCATGGAAGAGTGCATGGATGGTGCCTGGGTGCATGTAGGAGTGCATGAGTACTGCTTGGGTGATTGTATAAGAGTTGCAGAAGAGGCTGAGTGCATGTATGAGTGCATGGGTAATGCCTGGGTGATTGCATAAGTGCAGGAGTAATGTCTGGTTGATTGGAGGAGTGCATGTGCAGAACCTGAGTGATTCAAGGAGTGCATGGGTAATGCCTAGGTGATTGCATGAATGCAGCGGTAATGTGTGGGTGACTGGACGCGTGCATGGGAACTGCCTGAGTGATTGAAGAAGTGCATGGCTAATGCCTGGGTGATTGCATGAATGCAAGGGTAATGCCTGGGTGATTGAAGGAGTGCAGAGATAGTGCCTGCGTGATTAGAAGAGTGGATAAGTAGTGCCTGGATAATTTTTATAAGTGCATGGGTAGTGGTTGAGTGATTGGAGGAGTGCATGGGTACTACCTGGGTGACCAAAGGAGTGCAAGGGTAGTGCCTGTGTGATTGCATGTGTGCAACGGTAATGTTTGGGTGATTGAAGGAGTGCATGGGTAATGCCTGGGTGCATGGAGGAGTGCACAGGTAATGTTAGGGTGATTGTATGAGTGCAGGGGTAATATCGGGGTGATTGGAGGAGTGCATGGGTAATGCCTGGGTGCATGGAAGAGTGCATGGATGGTGCCTGGGTGCATTTTGGACTAAATGGGTAGTTCTTGGGTGATTGGAGGAGTGCATGAGTAGTGCTTGGGTGATTGCATAAGAGCTGCAAAAGTGCCTGGGTGCATGTATGAGTGCATGGGTAATGCCTGGGTGATTGCATAAGTGCACAAGTAATTTCTGGCTGATTGGAGGAGTGCATGTGCAGTACCTGAGTGATTGAAGGAGTGCATGGGTAATGCCTAGGTGATTGGATGAATGCAGCGGTAATGTCTGGGTGAATGGAGGAGTGCATGGGAACTGCCTAAGTGATTGAAGGAGTGCATACGTAATGTCTGGGTAATTGCATAAATGCAGTGGTAATGTCTGGATGATTAGAGGAGTGCATGGGCACTGCCTGAATGATTGAAGGAGTGCATGGGTAATGCCTGGGTGATTGCATGAATGCAAGGGTAATGCCTGGGTAAATGGGGGAATGCATGGGCAGTGCCTGAGTGAATAGATGAGTGTATAGGTAATGTCTTGATGATTTTATAAGTGCATGGGTAGTGGCTGGGTAATTGGAGGAGTATATGGATAGTGCCTGGATGAGTGAAGGAGTGCAAGGGTAGTGCCTGGGTTATTGCATGAGTATATAAGTAGTGCCTGGGTGATTGCATGACTGCAGGGGTAATGTCTGGGTGATTGAAGGAGTGCATGGGTAATGCCTGTGTGATTGTATGAGTGCAGGGGTAATGTCTGGGTGATTGAAGGAGTGCATGGGTAATGCCTGTGTGCATGGAAGAGTGCTGGGTAGTGCGTGAGGGCATGTAGGACTGCCTGGGTAGTTCCTGGGTTATTGGAGGAGTGCATGAATAGTAGCAGGGTGATTGCATGAATGCAAGGGTAATGCCTGGATGATTGGAGGAGTACAGAGATAGTGCCTGCATGATTAGAGGAGTGGATAAGTAGTGCCTGAATAATTTTATAAGTGCATGGGTAGTGGCTGAGTGATTGGAGGTGTGCATGGGTACTACCCGGGTGACTGAAGGAGTGCAAGGGTAGTACCTGTGTGATTTCATGAGTGCAACAGTAATGTTTGGGTGATTGAAGGAGTGCATGGGTAATGCCTGGGTGCATGGAGGAGTGCATGGGTAATGTTAGGGTGATTGTATGAGTGCAGGGGTAATATCTGGGTGATTGGAGGAGTGCATGGGTAATGCCTGGGTGCATGGAAGAGTGCATGGATGGTGGCTGGGTGCATGTAGGACTACATGGGTAGTTTTTGGGTGATTGGAGGAGTGCATGAGTAGTGCTTGGGTGATTGCATAAGAGCTGCAGAAGTGCCTGAGTGCATGTATGAGTGCATGTGTAATGCCTGGGTGATTGCATAAGTGCAGGAGTAATGGTCTGGCTGATTGGATTGGAGGAGCGCATGTGCAGTACCTGAGTGATTGAAGGAGTGCATGGGTAATGCCTAGGTGATCGCATGAATGCAGCGGTAATCTCTGGGTGAATGGAGGAGTGCATGGGAACTGCCTGAGTGATTGAAGGAGTGCATACGTAATGTCTGGGCAATTGCATAAGTGCAGGGGTAATGTCTGGCTGATTGGAGGAGTGCATGTGCAGTACCTGAGTGATTGAAGGAGTGCATGGGTAATGCCTGGGTGATTGCATGAATGCAAGGGTAATGCCTGGGTGAATGAAGGAGTGCATGGGCAGTGCCTGAGCGAATAGATGAGTGTATAGGTAATGCCTTGATGATTTTATAAGTGCATGGGTAGTGGCTGGGTAATTGGAAGAGTATATGGATAGTGCCTGGATGAGTGAAGGAGTGCAAGGGTAGTGCCTGGGTTATTGCCTGAGTGTATAAGTAGTGCCTGGGTGTTTGCATGACTGTAGGGGTAGTGCTTGAGTTATTGAAGGAGTGCATGGGTAATGCCTGTGTGATTGTATGAGTGCAGGGGTAATGTCTGGGTGATTGAAGGAGTGCATGGGTAATGCTTGGGTACATGGAAGAGTGCATGGGTAGTGCGTGAGTGCATGTCGGACTGCCTGGGTAGTTCCTGGGTGATTGGAGGAGTGCATGAGTAGTAGCAGGGTAATTGCATGAGTGCAGGAGTAGTGCCTGGATGATTGGAAACCTGCATGGGTAGTACTTGGGTGATTGCATGAGTGCCGCAGAAGTGCCTGAGTGCATGCATGAGTGCTTCGGTAATGCCTGGGTGATTGCATAAGTGCAGGGGTAATGTTTAGGTGTTTGGAAGAGTGCATGGGCACTGCCTGAATGATTGAAGGAGTGCATGGGTAATGCTTGGGTGATTGTATGAATGCAGGGCTAATGTCTGGGTGATTGAAGGAGTCCATAGGTAATGCCTGGATGATTATATGAGTACATGGGTACTGCCTTGGTGATTGCATAATTGGAAAGGTAATGTGTGGGCCATTGCATGAGTGCATAGGCAGTGTCTGTATGTTTTTATAAGTGTATGAGTACTCCCTGAGTAATTATATGAGTGCAACACTACTGCCTGGGTTATTGGGAGACTATACGGGTAGGATCTGGGTGATTGGAGGAATGCATAAGTAGTGCCTGAGTTATTTTAAAACTTGAAGGGTTCTGTTGGGTGATTGGAGGAGTACAGGAGTAGTACCTGGGTGATTGGAGGACTGTATAAATAGAGCTTGGGTGACTTTATAAGTGTATGTGTACTGCGTGACTGAATAGAGCATTGTATAGATACTGCCTGGATGTTTGAAAGAGTGCATGGGTAGTGTGTGGGTGATTGCATCAGTACAGGAATAATGTTTAAGGTATTGGAGAAGTGTATAGGTACTACCTGGGTTATTGGAAGAGTGTATGGATAATGTCTAGCTGATTGTATGAGTGTACAGATAGTACCTGGGTGATTGGAAGAGTACATAGGTAGTGTCTGCGTGATCTTATAACTGTATGGATACAGGCTAGGTGATTGGAGAAATGCATGGATAGTGCATCAATGATGGCAGGAGTGTGTGAATAGTGGCTAATTGTATTGATCTGTGCATGGGTAGTGTTTGAAAAAATGGATGACTGCAATAAAAGTGACTGTAAACATTACTTCATATTATTATGCTTATTACATTATTTCATCTTACCTTCTTTATTGAAGTAGATTCCAAACTCAGTGAAACTATTTTACAGTAGTTTTATTGTAAACTGAATTTAAAATCTTTTCAAGCTTTAGTATTACTTTCTGTAAAAAAAGAAGAAAAACTGTTATTTCTTATAATATTATAGTTTTAAGAACACAACATAATTTTAGAATTACATAACATATTCAGTTTCCCTTTTTGCTGTTCTCAGATTCTACTGAATTTCACCATTCACAGTGATTTCAATAAAGATCCTCATATAACAGCGGGGAAAAAAATACAATCAATGAGATTGTAAAAAAAAAACAAATCTGCGTTGAAAATATTTACAACAAGTTCAACTATCTGTTCACCTAGCTACAGTTTCTAAATTATATTTTTCCACTACAATAAATCATTTATTTCTCTGAAGTACATTTCTGAAATATACATTCTCATTTACATCGCATCTAATATAAAGATCAAATATATAAACTATTTCTTTCAAACACAATTTTGCAAATGCAATACCAATTAGCTCAAGCAATAATCCAAACAGTAATTTTTCACATCTTCCCAATAGGCCGAATAATGTTTCCAAATCAATTTCCATTGAAAATATCCAAAATAAATTCATTTATTTGTGTTTACATCTTCCCAATAGGCCGAATGATGTTTTCAAAACTTTTTTTACAAAAAGTTATCTAGTTGCTATAATTCCCTGAGGAATTGTTCGAATAACAAGCCAATGTCATGAATCCACAAGCTCGTGTGATTTATTCCACTTTTCTTATGAATTCTGATACCCTTTCCTTTACTGAAGACCACATACAAAAACTCATTTCAGATCCCACTTTATTTTCCACTGTGACCCTTAGCACTTCTGCCAAACAACAAAATGTCACTAAGAAATTAGAGAGACTTAAAAAAAAACATGTAAGAACAGAGTTACACGGCCACTTTTTAGTCGAACATCTTAAAGCTGGTACTATACCGTGGGGGCTTCAGATCAAGAACGTTCCAGTAATTTTTGTAGAAGACCCGGAATATAAAAAAGGATTTAGATTCATCAGCACTAAATGCAGCCGCGACCTCATGGTGCATACCATTGAGACAGCCCAAAGGATTTGTAAAAAGAAGCAGAAGAGATCGAGGAAAATACAAGCCGTACAGGACAACCATACGACCTCTGAAGCCAAAGCTTTACTAGAAAAAACAGAAAAGGACATTTCCACCTACAAAGACAACACCATCACTTTCAAAGTGAACAAATTTGAGAAAGACAAAAAGTCTTTCAACATCGAATCGGTTTATCCATATCTAAAGGAAGATTTCTACACAAAATCCGACTCCCAGAGATTTTTATCGGAATATCAAGGCCGATCGAGACGTAAATTCCTGAATTTTTCTGAGACATCCTCCTCAGAATCAATGGGGGACTCTGATGCCGGAGAGGGACCATCTAATAAAAACCAACAAAGGAAGTCTTCCTTTTTAGGGGCAGGCCAACAAAAGACCCGAGAATGATACAAACCACAACCATGGGAGATGCGGACTCGCCGCTAATATTACAAAACATAACAAAGTCATCCGTTATCAACTTGTCTAACATTGTTCTCACTAAGGAGTAAACAGAAGTCTTAGATCTTGGTCTATCTTTCGTTCCCTGGGTTAAATCCGATTTTACTATACTCAAAATGGAAGCTATGGAACTATTCAGAAAAATACGCCTACGGCATTCTTTGAAGATAAAGAAGACACCATCAGAACAGAAGCCACAGGCTTACAGAATAAATCCAGGTTTTGTCCACCAACTTACAGCATCCCGAAAGATGTTGTAGCATTTGTACAAGCCACATTATCCTCTCTCAATGCTTTACAAAAGAAGAAAGTTTTCATGCGGAACAACATCTCACGTGAACAAAAGATGGCAATTAAATCACTCAAAGAACAAAAAACAACGGTAATAAAACCTGCGGACAAAGGCGGTGCAATCGTCCTATGGTCCAAGGAAGCATATCTTCAAGAAGGTAGAGGTCATGTACACAACCCCCTGTGGTACCGCCGCATCCCAAAGGATCCGACTAAAGAAATTCAGAACAAAATTGGTAGAATTGTCACTGAAGGAGTGGAGCCAGGAATCCTGGGCCCAAAGGAAGCTGAGTACCTAGTAAACAAACATCCACGCATACCAGTAATGTATTTTCTACCGAAAGTACACAAAAATGCCACACAGCCGCCTGGCAGACCAATTGTTTCTGGTTGCGAGTCCATCCTCGAACTGCTTACCAAGTATGTTGATACATTTTTTAAACCTTTCCAGCCAGAAGTTCCCTCATACTTGAGAGACACTATGGAATTCATCAACAAAACTGAAGGTTTTGAATTCGATCCATCACACCACATCCTAGTAACAATGGATGTGGCGTCTTTATATACTCAAATCCCTCAAAAAGGCGCTTTGGACGCAATTGAATTTTATTTAGAACAAAGACTGAGGCCCCATAGAGTCCCTACGGAATTCATCCTTCGATTAGCTTCACTGTGCCACCGAAAAAACTTTTTCAAATTTGATGATGATTTTTTCATACAAATCAAAGAGACAGCCATGGGTTGTCCCTTTGCTCCAGAGATGGCAGTGTTATACATGGCCAGGTACGAACACCACTACATTTACAACAATAATCCTTACAAAGAACGAATCGTTAAATGGTACCAGTACATTGACGACGTGTGGTGTATCTGGGAAGGAGATGAGCTGTTGCTAAATGAGTTTTATACATGGCTCAATAACCGCAATCCAGACATACAATTCAGTCTGACACACAGCAAAAAAAGCCTAGCTTTCCTGGATGTGGAAGTTAAATCATCACCAATGGGACTTATCACGACCCTCCACACCAAGCCAACAGACAAGAACAACGCTCTATATTACACAAGCCACCATCCTAAAAACTTGAAAGAGAATCTGCCATATGGTCAGTTTTTATGTATTAGACCTAATTGTACAACAAGAGAGGATTATGAGCTCCATGCGGAAGTACTGGTTGAAAAATTGAAAGAAAGAAGGTACCCCAAAAAACTTTTGAAACACTCCATTAAGCATGCGTGGTATACACCACGAGAGCATTTACTTACCAAGAAACAAAAACCACGACGGACCGCTTGGTGTGCGTGTCCACATTTGGACCTCACACTAACTCTTTCAAAAAGATCATTAAGAGTAATTGGCACCTAATAGAAGACGCTATAAGGAACATAGGACCGCCGTTATTTGCTCTTAAAAGGAACTGCAGTATTGGGCAACAAATAGTTTGTGCAACAGAACTGGAGAACAGACGACCAGAAACACTTTGCTCCATGTTCAATCTAAATCCAGTACAAGGACACCACAAGTGTGGTAACTGCTCAGTATGCAGTTCAACCATTGAAGGCACCAATTTCACTGATGGTCAGACCAGTTGGCAACATAAAGAATTCACTAATTGCAAAACTCGAAATGTGGTGTATGCCATACTATGCCCTTGCCAGAAGATTTATATCGGCAAAACCAATCAAGAGGTGAAACAAAGGATCGTACAACATCGCTCCAGGATCAAAAACAAAACACTAACAGCTCCCATGGTGAACCATTTTGTCGAAAAAAGTCACACAGACAAAGACTTCAAGTGGACAGTACTTTGTGCCATCACACCCAACCCTCGAGGGGGTGATTTTGAGAACTTATTAATAAGAAAAGAAGCCTATTTAATTATGAAATTTGACACAGTCCTGAAAGGGCTAAATGAAATGTCTGAAATCACTCGACTATAGATAAATACATCAGTTTTCCACTGTGAAAAAGCCCCATTTCACAGGGACTCTTATCCAGAATGCACCTATCCTAATCCATGCTTTCCCTACTCCCAGAGTCCATTCCAGTGTTTGCTTTCAACATCCAAAAAGCACTTTGGCTCAAACAGCAACTGACCCTAGTACACTCCGTTTTAATCGGCAGGATTTTTTGAATACAGGCAAGTGACAAGATGCCTCTTTTCGAACATGTTAGTAGCGCGCAGTTATAATTAGCCCTTTGCTCTATAAACTTATTCGCCCCCGATTCATAAACGGGTCCGCTTGCTTTCCTTCATTGGTTATCGGCCCCAGCCTCGCATACCAATGCCTCATAAATCCATGCCTATCCGATACTGACATGGGTCCGCGCATTTGTTTTCAAGAGATTTTCGCGGTACTTTCCACGTAGGCGCGCTATTAAAAAACCTCACTTCTCACATAACAGCGTGAACCAAAAAACCCAAACTTGTTTAACATACGGGTCTATGTATATTAGCCGTGAGGAACGCTGCAATAATTTTACCCACGCTGCTCTGGTTAATTAATTTTTCAAACAATTCCTGCTTGCACGGTAGTAACAACACGTGCCAGTCAGTTATTTATTCAACTTGCATCCCTCGCACATCGTGCAACAGCTTAGGAACACCTAACAGCAACACTGAGATGAACATTCTTTTCAAACACAGATGGCAGTTTTTCATTCATACTGTGTCGTAAACACACAATTTTAACACTAGGCTTTCAATCTTTTACAGACTTTGCCACAGAGAAACAAACGACTTGGCGACAATAACATTATCAAACGATCAAGGCAAGTTCTTCACCCACCCCTTGTTTAACATCATGTCTCACATACAACAATGTGTCCAAACAAACAATATTTATTATTTCTTTTGGCAGGACACAACCACGCATCCTCCTTTTCAAAATTCATCTACGGAAGAGGATTACAGCCTAATGGAGGTATAATTAGAACAAAAAATTCCCTTCAACAGACATCACCACGTCCAGGTCCTGATGAAAACCCCATAATGGTTGCAGGGTTGGAAACACGTTGACCGTGGCATCTGGGACAAGACATCCTCAGAGTACTTGCTCAGGGAGAAAGCTTATAACAAAAATGCCCTCCTTTTGACAAAACTAATAATTAGAGGTCCCAGAGCTGTACACACAGGCAGGAGATATTACACATTCAGGGGCATATTTACAAGCCCCTTGCGCCACTTTTGCGCCGCCGTTGCGTCACGCATGTGACGCAGCAGCGACACAAACCATGCACCGCATTGCGCTATATTTACAACGTGACGCATCTAGGAAGATGCGTCACGTAGTAAACCCCTGCGCCAAATGAAACCTGCATCAGGTTTCATGTGGGCGTACCGGCGCAGGGGGCGTTCCGGCGCAGGAACGCCTTGGAAAAGTGACGTAGTGAAATCTACAAGATTTCACGCAGTCACTTTTCCGACGCTGGTGCGTCAAATCCTTACGCCTGCTTCAAGCAGGTGTAAGGATTGACGCACCATGTTAGGGATAGGGAAGGTTGGAACAGTGCTGGAGTTGCGTCGCGCTTGCGACAGAACTTCAGCACTGCGCCAACCTTCCACCGGCAGATGCGTCACACATCTGCTTATCCTTGCGCCACGATGTGCCGCATCGTAAATGCGGCGCATCGGACGTGGCGCAAGGGTAAACTTGTGTGACGCATTTTCCCTGGCGCATCCCTGCTGATATGCAGGGATGCGCCAGGAACGTAAATATGCCCCTCAGTGTCTGCATAGTTTGTTTATTCTCCGCCTACGTGTGATTATTACTTTTGAGTTAAGGACTGGTGTCCTATTACCTTTGAGTTAAGGACTGGTGTCCTATGTTGAACAATTACTTGTGTTTAATTTATGCATTGTGCACCATTTGTTGATGTTTTATGTACACCTGTGAAATGTTTATGTTAGCAAATTGTTTAATGTTTATGTCAGCAAATTGTTTGAATTTTTGTTATCCTTTATGGTGACATGACATGAATGTATCTAACTTTTCTAAAAACATTGGCTCGTTATTCAAACAATTCCTCAGAGAAATATAGCAACTAGATAACTTTTTGCATACAAAATATTAGAGGTCCCATCTAGTTTGCATATGGACCCAAGCCTTCTATAGGTTTTCAGTTTTCAAAACTTTGGCATCAAAAATATCAGATATTAATCTGGTAATTCGAAAGGAAACCTACATTTAAATTGCAAATGGGCATCATTGCAATGTGTCCATCCTTTATTGCACTTTAAATACACAGTATAGTGTCCAGATGTTGTAGTAGGTCCATCATGGAAAATAATAGACACAGCCTTAAAAGTTCTTCCTGAAATTGATAGTTGACTTGCCACAAACTTTTTAATTTTTGTTTCCAAATTTCTTCCATTTGCTCTACAACGTTGTAGCATTAAAATGACATATTTTCAAAATCTTTCTATACATAACGTTGACAACATTTCTGATTTACAATGAGAGCATTTCATATTTTGATTAGCTGTTTTTACTAATTTGTTAAAAGATACTGATTTGCAATCAGGTATCGTCAAGTATATGAATCGTTCGGTGTCTATTCCAGTGGTGGAAGAAAATGAATACTCTTGACATTTATGATCCCATCTGTAACTTATTCCAAATACATTTTCAATTTCTATTCCTTCATCTTCCAATACACCAAGCATAAACATAAGAAATTCTTGTGCATCTTGTTGTATATTGAGTGTAAATTGTGAAGAACCAGTACATATATCCAAAAGATGCCGAATGCCAGAAGCAGTATGGATTTTACTTCTATCAGTTACCAACTTTTGAAAAACATTATGTACTAAAGAACAGAATCTTTTTTCTCGATTTTCCATAATTTCAAGATGAAGATCTTCCAGATAAAACACAACATTCGCAATTACATTAGCAAAGCAGTTGATACCTGAACTATTTTCTAACTGGTATCCTACAATATCATCAACAGTGTCCATTTTTATTTTATTTGTAGCTACATCATTCTCTTGAATTGTTTTCTTTTTTGAACCTCACTAGAATGTTTGTCATATTTTCGTTTTGGACACACACGCTTTTCATATACGGGATTTTCACCTAAGTTAGGAGCATACAGTCTTCTTAACCAATTATACTCTCTTACACAATTTGCATCACAACTAACCGTTTTCTCATCAAAATCAATCAAATATAAACCAGATAATGTTTCTTACTCGAGACAATGCAACGTACGCCATGCCTTCTTTAAACACTGTACTTTCAATATTTACCAAAGCACTGTCTACACTTATACCTTGAGATTTATGAATGGTTACTGCATATGCTAAAGAAAGAGGAAACTGTTTTCTACGAACATACAAGTCTTTTACAAGCAAAAAACGAACAGCACAACGTCCAATCTCTTTTACCTCTTCAATCTGATCAAATTAAATCTTCAAAAATTCAATTCCATCTCTGTTCTGATAATTAACAAAATCAACATCTTTTCCCATTGCTCCATTTACTAAACTTTTTTCTACATCCAAATTACGTCGTAAAATTACCCGACAGTTTTTACAAACATATAAAGTCTTTTCTAAACCAGCAGTCTTAGACACTGACTTTTCCAAAGAATCCAATTTTGTCTGTAATTTCTCTGAGAGAAGAATAGTAACTCCTTTGTGTTCCATTTTATCAATGGCTTCCCTTTTCACTATTGGTTGTTTTTCCAGTTTCAAAAGTTCATGATTGAATGTAGAACACGCTTGCAGTGTTGGCATTAGGCAAACCATAGACTTATTTTCTCCAATTTTTTTGTACATTATTTCAGGTGCAATGTTTTAATTTGGAAACAAATTCGTTAGTAGCCGACTTTGTAAAACTTCTTTACCATGTTGTGTCAAAACTCCAATTCTTATGTCTTGAAGAATGTTTCCATAGTGTTCATCACTTGCTTGTCGCATATTCTTAATAAGTTCTTTATATTCAAAATGAGACCAAATGTTTACATTTCCAATATACTTCCCAAAGATTTCCTAGTATCTTCATGGACAAGA
Source organism: Calotriton arnoldi (assembly GCA_963921515.1). Taxonomy (NCBI): domain Eukaryota; kingdom Metazoa; phylum Chordata; class Amphibia; order Caudata; family Salamandridae; genus Calotriton; species Calotriton arnoldi. The sequence continues at coordinate 75,607 of CAWUFW010019248.1, read as the reverse complement.
GTTTTAAAAACTGGTTGTCCTTTCACAGGAGTCAGTGGTAGTAGATCGCCAAATACAATTACATGTTTTCCTCCAAATAAAACATCATAATCTGTTTTTAAAACCAGTTGCATTCTTAAATGTACAAAGGCAAGCATTAAGTTTGAGACCATGCTCACCTCATCAATGATTAGAAGTTTCATTTTTTTAGTACTCTTGAGACTTCATAACAAGCTTCTCCAGATAGTTTATGATATTCCAACTTATTTTCATGTTCTACTGGTAGCATGAGTAAACGATGTAATGTAATCCCTTTAATTTTGTGTGCTGCTAACCCAGTTGGAGCTGTTACAACACAAGATAAATGTTATTCAGTGGTTTTCTGTAGATAACTGGTCAAAACTTTAATTAAGAAATGTTTCCCAGTTCCAGCATGACCACTGATATACATTTGAATAGGTTTAAATGATGTGCAGTTGCACTCTTTTTTTTCATGAAGTAAACCATGCTGTATCTGTTGTGTCACTTGCTGATATATTTCTTTTTTTCAAAATTTAGTTGATCTTCCAAGTTTCCCAACTCAATTATATCCTGTTGTGCTTGTTGCATTGCCGTTTCTACATCATTCATGGCTATTGCTGCTTCATTTTCAAGAATTGGTTGTCCTAATGGATCTTGACTTAGAGGAGCAGAACTTTGACTATCTTGAGAACTGTCTCTAGCTATTTCAGCTGCAATAGTAGTTTCTTGTTCAATCTCTTCATTTAACATTTGTAGATTATTTGGAAAAATTGTGCATTGAATACTATCTTTACATGCATTAAAAGAATCTTCATAGCAGTCAAAATCTCCAAGTAATTCAATTTCAGTACGCCAAGGCTTGAAGAGTTGCAGAAGTGCTAAATAGAAAAATTCCGTTTTATCTGGAGTTTCGCAACTTTCTGTGATTAATAAGATTTCCTTTGGCATGTTTTACCAAACATCCATCACATCCAATTACTGCATATGTTTCTTCATTTATATTTTCTGTAACATTACTCTTAAAACTATAATGTTGTAGTACTTCATAGAGACATATGTTTTCCAGATGTGGACTTCTTTTAGGATAGTACGTATGCAACATATTAGTTTTAACAATATCTGTAATGTAATGTATCAACATTTATAAAGCGCGCTGTAACCCTACGGGCATCCTGGCACTAAGATACGAGTAAGATGCTGGCGGGTAAGCAGTGTGGCTGAGCCGAATGATTATGCTCTAGGAAAGAGCCAAGTCTTGACTTTCTTTCAGAACAACAGTAAGTCCTGCATTTGCCTCAGCTCCAAGGGAAGACTATTCCAAAGGCGGGCAGCTGCCACGCTGAACGCTCGTCCCCCCATTGTTGTTCTCTTTATCCTCGGAATAATGGCAAGATTGGCTGACGAGGACCGTAAACTGCGTGCCGGTGTATACCATCCGAACCTACCCTGCAGTGGTTTAGGTCCAAGTCCGTTCAAAGCTTTAAAAACAATGCACAAAGACTTGAACATTATCCTTTGGGTCACCGGGAGCCAGTGCAGCTCCGCTAATGCCTGGGTTGTTGATGACCGACGTGGTCTTGTCAATGCAAGCTTCACTGCTGCCGCCTGAATTCTCTGGAGCCTCGTGATCAAATAACTCGGGGACTCCAGTAGCAAGGCATTACAATAATCCAGGCGGCTCAAGATGACACTCCTAACCACTGTGGCTCTGGCCTGAGAAGGTAGCAGTGGCAGCACCTTCCTGAGACCTCTAATGAGAGTGTAACAGCTTCCAACCAGCTTATTGACATGGGATTCCAGATTCAGCTTATCATTGAAGCTGACCCCCAGATTACTGAGTACTTTCTGGTTCATTCAATGCTAAGTATTCAATTTCTTGTACAGATTTCAATACTCGATTTCATGTTGCAGCAAGACCTAGACTTACCCAAATGATTCCTCTTGACTTTGAATATAAACTTGCAGAGGTCAACCGATCCGAACATTCGTAGGATCCAATCTCTCGATGGGAAAGCATCTTCAAACTAAAGCTGTACAATTTGTTACTAAGAGTCTTCTCTTGTGAAATTTCTTCCCACATTTCTTTCAACTCCGTCTTTTCAGATTTGGTTATATATGACGTAATATAGCGAGCAACAGCAATCAAATTATCTGCAACATACTGGATATCCATATTTGCATTCCACATTGTCAAAATCACTGGATTGTAGTTATCAATATACTTTGAATCTTCAGTTCTTTTTATGTTGTAAGTATTCTTCTGAGTTTTCGAGTTATAGTATGCCTTACTGCTGACATGAAACTGTTGACTCTTCCTTTTGAAATTACTGGACGTGGGAATCCAAAACGACATTTTGTATAAAACTTTCCATTTGATGTGTATTTCCGTCGACTATATTTTCCACATCGATGACTTTGAAACCGTAAAACTTGTTGTCTCAAGTTGTTTTCTCCTCCTTCTTTTGGAATGGCACAGGTAACATACTCTTCAATTAAAGTCAAAACATGTTCATCAGTATCAGTTCCAAATTTTGGTGCATTCTTGACCCATAACAGCATGTGTATATGAGGTGCACCTTTGGCTTGGTACTCCTTACTCCAAAAGAAATCAATAACTTCTCCAAGAGGTGATTTATTTTTATTGCAGATAAAAGACATCATAGCTTGAAACCTATGATTAAAATATCTGCACACATTTACAGGATCCAAAGAACAGAGTTCTCCAGCTGTCTTCAATTCAATGTTCTTTACATTTGAATTTGCTTCTCGTAGAAATTCAAGTAAATCGTCCCATGCGAATTCAGCACAGCTAAGCGTAACAAACCACTTAGGGGTTCCTAAGTTCCTTAACATACGTTTAAGTTCTCCGTGATGACGATACCAATACTCATTAGTACCACGTTGACACGCCATCAAATTAATTAACTAAGATTCTAAATGATCATCTCTTTGTTGAACTTTATCCAAAAATTCCTTTGCAGAAAGATGTGTAAGATGAACTCCTGTTTTTAATATGTGGTTCACTGCATATGAAAGTCCAGACAAGTCACTTTCAAACAGAAGATGAAATAAATATGGAATACACGGTTGAAATCTTGGACCTTCTGAGTACAATCTTGTTGTACGATATTCAGAAGCTGGAATCTGTACTGGTCGTTCATTATATCGTCAACCTTTTCCAGTGGGGAAGAGCTGTGGAAAAAAACGAGCTTCTAAACTTTTTTCCAATACACTCATGGGAGTTCCCTTCGCTTTCTTCATTTGGAATAATTCAATAGTGTTTCCTATCACTTCTTTTGAATGTAGAGGATGTATACTATAATGTTCATAAATTTCTTCTCTCCTCAAGTTGTCCATTTTTTCTATTTGGCCAGTTGAAATTTCTCTTTCATCTTCTATAGATAATTCTTGTTCTTCCACATATACATTTTTATAATAAATATTATTTTGTACAAGATATAAAGTAGCCGTTTGAAGTTTGGTGACATCTACTAACTCTTGCCATATTTTCCAACTCTTTGTTGGTACACCATTAACTAGAATAACTACAGGTTCAGTTTCCTTTCTCTCTATACCAACAGTTTCAATATTTCTCTTAAAATCTAAAGGTAAATACACAACTCTCCCTTTTAAACCTCTTTGTAAATCTGTTGGAGGCAGCTTACCTGTTTTAGGCTCCATACGAACTATAGCCTGAAACGGATGCACAGATTGAACAAGAATGGACTCATACGTATTTAAATCTACCAGTTCCGGAGGAATAGCTACCAACTCTAGGTTGTTATGTACAGCTCTAGCTGGCATTTTGTTCTCTTCTAATTTGTTGTAACAATATTTACAAATACGTTGATCACTACCCAACTCAAAACGACCTTCCACCAACAAATAAGCACCAAATTGCTCCCACTTATCAGTGTTTTCCTTTTCACTTTTTAAATACACATTAACATTCCTAGTTTGACTTCTATAGTGAGTACGTCCACAACAAATACAAACATAGTTTGGTTTTTCACAAGAAACTACCTTAAACTTTGTAATTTCTTCTGCAAACTTCTCAGTAGTACTATCTTCCACCTCTTCTTCAACACCTACACTTATCAAACTCTCACTTTCTCTACACTCCTCTTGAGGACCAAAGAAACAAAACTCTATAACATCAGAAACTTTTTTACATCCAATACTGAACCATGCAAAAGAGCTGTGTTTATTTCACTTAAAGATAATGCAGGACTTTTTACATAGTACAATCTTCTCACTAACTTCCGCATTTCTGAGTGTTGTACTGCTAACATTCTTAAATGATGAAAAGTACTTCTAAACACTTTTCTAGAAAGACAAGCCAGAGAATGACCCTGCAAGTTACTATATTTTCTCACTTTACAAGGATCTAGTCCTTGCAACATCTTAATCTTTTGTTTAACACTTTTTTTACCATAATCTCGTAAGAAATTTCGTAATATATCAATAGATTCCTGTCGTATACTACAAATACTACTACAATCCCACTTATACACTGGAGCTTGTGTACGTCTCCTTTGAACTTCTTCAGCTATTACTTGTTCCACATTTCTAGGAACCATCTTTTCTTTTTCAATTGGACAACCGTTTTTAACCTCATAACAACGGCCCCTGGTATCAACTGCATGAACTAATGTAATTTGTTGAAAATAGCTTTCTTCATTAAAAACAGGCTCAGTACTAGAAGTGTGCTTCCATTCACCCGAAAATGTTTTGCAAAAGTTAGTTCTATTAACCAGTCTTTTTCTTTTAGTTTTCTCCTTCATAAACTGCATTGTTTTATTCAATGTCTTCATTCTCTTCAATACTAATATAAACAATCTTCTTTTCAATTCAAAAGCCTTTTCAACTACACTTTAATCTGTTGTTTTTTCTTGTAAAATGCTGATCTTCTTTTATATTTTTTGCAATCTTTAAATAAATTTTGTAGTACTCTACTTTTATACATTCTCTTCCTAATGTCTTTATATTCTTTCATCCTTCTTTCAATATAGATTTTTTTCCCATAACCTGATTTTCCATTAATTTGTCCTTTTTCGTTTCCTTCTGATTGGTTGTACAACTTTTCTTTCTCTTTTCCCCATATTGAAAATTCATTGCATTCTTATAAACTCTTTTAACAAATTCTTTAGTTCTCTTACCAGACGTTTTTTTCTTTAATGTCACATGTTGTACTTCATCTAATTTCTGCTTTTCTCTCTCCTTTAAATAGTACTTTTTTGTTGTCTTTTCTTTTGCACTTTTCTTGTCATACTGAATTTTTCCTAATAATTATGGAGAATATCTGAAAAAAAGAAAAGTTTAAATAGTTTTGTTAAATAATTTACTATTATTAAAATAATTATATACAAATATTCTTATGTATAAATAAAGACATATTTTTAATTGCACTCCAAACCAATATCAGACACTGCATAATTCCTACAATTAGAAGAAATCACAAGCTATACAACAGAATCACAGAGCACAACTAAAGAATTTCTCTACTGCTACCCAAATCAAATCTAAAGTGCAGTCTGTCAACTTTTAAGGCCTGCATAATGTTGTGATTGGGGTATGTCTCTACTTGCACATGTATTCTCGTATGTGTTATACATTTGAAGATGCTTTACATATAAAACAGAAGTATACATATATTTATATACTTTTTTATATATAGTACACTAGCAAAAAGCACAGACTCATACATACATGGTTTCAAAAAGATAATGAAATTTACAGCACAAACATGTAAAGGGTTGCTGCTTTGTTTTTACCTATACTCAATACCTAACCATTACTCCTTTCTATATCCTTCTTCTTTCTTTCTATACCTCTCTTCTCTCTTTCTTCACCCCTGTTCTCTCTTTCTGCACTTTTTTCACTTTTTCTACATCCCTCTTGAATGTTTCTGCACTACTTAAAGCTGTTTCTACAACTCTCTTCCTCTATGTGCACCCCTTGTGCCTCTTTGTGCACCTCTCTTGCTTCTTTCTGCATCCCTGTTGCCTCTTTCTGTACTCCTGTTACCTCTTTCTGCACCCTTCTTCCATCTTTCTGCATCTCTGTTGCCTCTTTCTGCACCAGTGTTTCCTCTCTGTGTATCTCTGTTGCTTCCTTCTCAACTTTTCTTGCTTCTTTCTGCAACTCTGTTGATTTTTTCTGTACCCCTGTTACCTCTTTCTGCACCCTTCTTCCCTCTTTGTGCACCTCTGTTGCCTCTTTCTGTACCCCTCTCCCCTTTCTGTACCTCTCTTATCTCTTTCTACACCTCTCTTGCTTCTTTATGCACTTCTCTTGCTCTTTCTCTATCCCACTTCCCTTTTTCTACACCTCTCTTACTTTTTTCTCCACTACTCTTGCTTCTTTATGCACTTCTATTACCCTTTCTGCACCCCTCTTACCTCTTCCTATATCCTTCTTCCCTCTTTCTGCACTTATCTTGCCTTTTTCTGCACCCCTGTTCCCTTTTTCTGCATCTCTCTTGCCTATTTCTGCAACTGTCTTGCCTCTTTCTGCAGTTGTCTTGTCTTCTTCTGCACCTCTGTTGCTTCTTTCTACACCTCTCTTGCAAATTTTTACACCTCTCTTGGTTCCTTCTGCACCCCTCTTGCCTTCTTCTACACCTCTTTTGGTTCCTTCTGCACTGCTCTTTGATCTTTCTGCATTTCTTTTGCCTGTTTGTGCACTTCTCTTGCCTCCTTCTGCACGTCTGTTGCTTCTGTCTGCACTTCTGTTGCTTCTTTCTTATTGATTTTGACTATGTTCAATACATAACTACTAGTAAAATGGTAAAGCAGCAGCAGCAAAGTAATGTTTAGCAAATGTTAGGTGACAAATTAGTGATTATAATACTTTGTAATACTCTCTGGAAAACTTCACTTGAAGTGCACTAAATAAATCTAAGTGTTTCTTTGAAATATGAAGTGCACTCTCTCAACTTTTAACGTCTTCATGGTCTTCTGTTTAAGATATGTCTGATCTTGTACATATATTGTGAAATGTCTTATACATCTGAACATAGTACACATATAAAACACAACTAAACATCTATTTGTATGTTTCTTTGATATATGATACTACTAACAGAAATTACAGACATATGCATGCATGTTTTTAAGAACATTGTGAGACTTACACCAGAGACATATGAAAGGTTGCTGCTATATCTTTTACTAGGCCCAACACCCTATGTAGTCATAGTGCCTGAGTGATTACAAAAGTGTAGATGTAGTGTCTATGAAATTAGAGGACTGCATGAGTACTACCTGAGTGATTAAAGAACTGCATAGGCAATGCTTACATGATTCCATAACTGCATGGGTAGTGCCTGGGTGATTGGAGGAGTGCATGGGTACTGTCTGAGTGATTGAAGAACTGCATAGGTAATACCTGGGTGATTATATGAGTGCAAAGACAATGCCAGCATGATTAGACTAATACGCAGATGCTCCCTTGGTACATCGAAGAATACATGGATAGTGTCTGACTGATTGGAACAAAGCATAGATAGCACCTCGGTGATTGCATAGTGCAAGAGTTCTTCCTGGGTCATTACCTAAGTGCATGTGTAGTGGCTGGATGATTGAAGCACTGCTTTCGTAATGCCTGTCTGATTGCATGAGTGCAGGGATAATGCCTAGGTGATTGCATGAGTGTAGGGATAATGCCTGGGTAATTGCATGAGTGCAGAGGTAGTATCTAAGTGAATGCATGACTGCAGAGATAGTGCCTGTGTGATTCTATGAGAACGAGAGTAGTGCCTTGGTGATTGCAGGTGTAGTAAGGTAGTGCCTGGGTGATTGCATAAGTGCATAGGTAGTGCTTGAGTAACTTTATAAGTATATAGGTACTGGCTGAGTGATTGAAGGAGTGCATGGATACTGACAGGGTGATTGGGGGAGTGCAAGGGTAGTGCCTGAGTGATAGAACCAGTGTATAGCTAATACATTGGTGATTGCATGAGTTCAGGGGTAATATCTGGTGGACTACATAAGTACATAGAAAGTGCCTAGGTGATTTTATAAGTGCATCGATACTGTCTAGGTGATTAGAGTACTATTGTGGTACTACCTCAGTGATTGGAGGACTGTAAATGTACTGCCTGGGTGATTTTATAAATGCATGGGCACTGGTTAAATGTTTGGACGACTGCATAGATCCTGAGAGGCTGATTGGAGGAGTGTAAGGATAGTACCTGGGTGATTGAACCACTGTATAGCTAATGCACTGGTGATTCCATGAGTGCAGAGGTAATGTCTAAGGGATTACAGGAGTACATAGGTAATGTCTGGGTGATTCATGAGTTAAGGGATAATATCTGGGACATTGTAAGAGTACATAGAAGTACCTGGGTGATTTTATAAGTGCATTGATACTGCCTAGGTGATTAGAGTACTATTGTGGTAGTGCCTCAGTGATTGGAGGAGTGTAACAGTAGTGCCTGGGTGATTTTATAAGTGCATGGGCACTGGCTAAGTAATTGGACGAGTGCATAGATCGTCAAAAGGAAATTGGAGGAGTGCAAGGGTATTGCCTGGGTGATTGAACTAGTGTGTAGGTAATGCATTGGTGATTGCATGAGTTCAGAGGTAATATCTGGGGACTACAGGAGTACATATATATAAAGCAGCAGACTATTACATGACTCAACCATAAGTCTCACCATATTGTTAAAAGCAATGATACATATGTCTCTACCTTTTCAAATCATCATCATATCTAAAAGAAATATATAAACAATATTTCTGGAATATAGTGAAACCTACAACTGAAACATGTAATAGATCTGCCTCAGTGATTGCATAACTCCATTGGTAGTGCTTGGGTCAATCAATCAATCAATCAATCACAGAATTTGTAGAGCGCACTACTTACCCGCGAGGGTCTCAAGGCGCTGGGGAGAGAGAAGGGGGGGGTGCTGCTACTGGTCGAACAGCCAGGTCTTGAGTAGCCTCCTGAAGGTCAGCAGGTCTTGGGTCTGTCGTAGGCTTAGTGGAAGGGTGTTCCAGGTCTTGGTGGCGAGGTGTGAGAAGGATCTGCCGCAAGTGGTTGTTCTTCGAATGCGAGGGACGGTGGCGAGGGAGAGGTCGGCGGAGCGGAGCTGGCGGTTGGGGACGTAGAAGAAGAGTCGTCTGTTGAGGTAGGCTGGGCCAGTCTTGTGGAGTGCCTTGTGTGCGTGGATGAGGGGTGATTGTATGAGTGCAAGGGTAGTCACTGGGTAATTGCAGGAGAAGATGGATAGTGATTGGCTAATTGCATAAGTGCACGTATACAGGTTGAGTGCATGGATAAGTGTTTAAATAGCACTTGAAGGCATAGATGAGTCATGGAGTAGTGCATAGGTGAATACATAAATGCAACAGTACGGCCTGGGTGATTGTATGACTGCAAGGCTAGTGCCTGGGTTATTGCATAAGTGCATAGGTAGACTCTGGATGGTTCTATGACTTTAGGGGTAGTACATAACTAGTGCCTGGGTGAGTCCATGACTACAGGGGTAGTATCTACAGGATTACTAGAGTACATACCAAGTGAGTGGGTGATTTTATAAGTGCATGAGTACTGCTTGGGTGATTGCAGGAGTACTGAGGGAATGCCTGAGTGACTGGAGCAGTGCAAAGATAGTGCCTGGGTGATTTTATAAGTGCATGGGTACTGGCTAAATGTTTGGACGAGTGCATAGATTCTGAGAGGCTGATTGCAGGAGTGTAAGGGTAGTGCCTCGGTGATTGAACCACTGTATAGCTACTGCACTGGTGATTGCATGAGTGCAGAGGTAATGTCTAAGGGATTGCAGGATTACATAGGTAATCTCTGGGTGATTCATGAGTTAAGGCATAATATCTGGCCATAATAAGAGTACATAGGAAGTGCCTGGTTGATTTTATAAGTCCATCGATACTGCCTAGGTGATTAGAGTACTATTGTGGTAGTGCCTCAGTGATTGGAGGACTGTAAAAGTAGTGCCTGGGTGATTTTATAAGTGCATGGGCACTGGCTAAGTGATAGGATGAGTGCATAGATTGTGAAAAGGTAATTGGAGGAGTACAAGGGTATTGCCTGGGTGATTGAACCAATGTCTAGCTAATGCATTGGTGATTGCATGAGTTCAGAGGTAATATCTGGGGACTACAGGAGTACATAGAAAGTGCCTGGGTGATTTTATAAGCGCATTGGTACTGCCTGGGTGTTAGGAGTAATACTGTGGTAGTGCCTCAGTGATTGGAAGAGTGTAGAGGTAGTGCCTGGGTGATTTTATAAGTGCATTGGCACTGGCTAAGTGATTGGAGGAGTGCATAGATCGTGAAAAGGTAATTGGAGGACTGCAAGGGTATTGCCTGGGTGATTAAACCAGTGTATAGCTAATGCATTGGTGATTGCATGATTGCAGGAGTTATGTCTGGGGGATTAAAGGAGTACATAGGTAATACATGGTGATTCCATGATTGCAGGGGTAATATCTGGGAGATTACAGGAGTACATAGGAAGTGCCTAGGTAATTTTATAAGTGTATGTGTATTACCTGGACGATTGAAGTAGTACTGCAGTAGTGCCTGAGTGATTGGAGGAGTGCAAGGGTAGTGCCTGGGTGATTGATTCATTATATAGCTAATGCATTGGTGATTAACTGAGTGCAAAGATAATGTCTCGGGGATTAACCCCTTGCGTGCGTCGGACGGCCCCGGCCGTCTGACGTCACGGTGGGCGTGTGCGGAGGACGGCCGGGGGCCGTCCGAACTGCGCACGCATGGAATTCCTCAGCACAGCGGGGGAATTCCGCCCACAGCGAAGCGGTTAAGCAGTACATACATAATGCCTGGGTGTTTGCATAAATTGAGGGATCATATCCGGGGGATTACAAGAGTACACAGAAACTGCCTGGGTGATTTCATAAGTGCATGGGTACTGCCTGAGACATTGGAGTAGTACTGTGGTAGTGCCTGAATGAGTGAAAAAGTGCAACATCCTGAAAGCATGCATGCATATGACTCTACCACAACACTATGCACACCTCAAAATTCACGGAACAAACTTCAAATTTAAAGCAAACACCAAAAATTATGTGGCATATTTCAACTGTACCTCTCTGGAGACTTATAAAAAGTTGCGTAGTCACTAATACCTGATCTCAACATCTTTTAAACCACACTATTATGCTGCATCTTCACCATTCTACTACTACTCACAGTGTTCAGTGTTATACATCATGCACCTTGAAATGTATAAGACATATGAAAATACATATACAAGTAGAAACATACTTGTGACAGAAGTCCATGTACACATTTAAACTTAACAGACTCCACTTCAAATTTTAAACAAACACCTAAAATTATGCGGTATACTACAAATGTACATATCCACACACTAAAACAAACTACCATAATCACTAATCCATCTTCCAATATACACTTATTACTATACAAAATCTATTTCTTACAACATTTAACTACAATATAACAAACTACAATACACATCTCTACATTTAATAATATATTTCAAACATCACAGTTCTTGAATAATTTTTAAAGTTTAAAAATAAAGCTAATACATAATACACCTCAGAAATATATAACTCACCTTCCAAATTGATTTGTAGAATATGAAATACCAGAAAGTCATAAAAGGCTTTCTTATGCACACAATCAATGTAATGCAGCTCTCTCAATAAGGTAAAACCAGTAATGGCAAACTTTCCCTCTCTTTCTCCACACAAATAAATGTAAGTAACAAATCACATTGCTACCTACATAATTTCAAATTGTAAAACACATTTCTATTGGTTAGACATATTAACCCTTACCAACTGACTTCTAAAAGTGCCCAAACTGATTCTGGAGTCGCGATTCCACCGTGCACCAACGCGATGGAGCCGCAAATTTATACGGGAGTTCAAAAATATATTACAAATAAAAATACCTCTATTTTTTAATAACACACCAATTCTAAAGATAGTACTGACCTGGGAAATCTTACTTTAATAACATTAAACTTATATATAAATTACAATTCAACATTTTAAAACCTCAGATAACATTCAACCCTTCCCCCCTTTGCCTAATGCCAGTTTCCATAGCAACAGTTCATGGAACATTGAAGTGAACTGTCAGGTCACAAGTTCACCATATCTTCAAGTTTAGCACACAAGCTTACAAATGCAAACAGCAGGTGTGGTTGACGTTTGCAAAATATGACCTTATCCTATCTACTGTACCTTTCAAATATTTTTTACTAACCAATAAGAAACATGCACCCTATTTTTCAGTGTACAATCTTCTTAAACAGCCAATCAATTCTCTACCTTTTAAAAAACAGCATGTTCTCCACCATTTTAGATACCTCTCATTCTACCAACTGACTACCTCAGCTACAGACATCTTTTCATTTCTTCCAGACATCCCTTCAAGATGCTTACAGTGTGGATTGTTGGACACAGCTGTTTTCTGGTGCAAAAGGTATGCTGAACGCAGAGGTATTCACAAAGACCTAGCTTTGCAAAATGTGGATATTAAATGGATTGCACAGAGAGGATCAAAGTGGCACCAATTGATGCCTTTGATTAAAACTTTTTTGCATGTCCAACCCCCTGACCTCATGATTGCGCACTGTGGTGGCAATGACCAAGGCACATTGACTGGGGTAGGTCTGGAAATGCTCATGAAGGACACCTTTGCCCAATTGATGTTGCTTTTACCTCAAACTTTGTTTACTCTAGTATATGCCAAAGACAGAAATGGAAGTGGTCAAATCAATTCTGTCCACAGATTGAAAAAGCTAGGAAAAATGTCAATAAAGCTGTTTCTGCATTCCTAAGAGATCATAGAATGGGGTCCACCTACAATAACAATCTACGTTTTGATATGGATGACATCTACAGAAGTGATGGAGTGCACTTCACAGATCAAGGAAAAAGAGTCTTTCTCAACAACCTAAAGCTCTGCATCCACACTTACATGTAGCTACAACAAACTCATAATGAACACAAGGGCTCTTTTTAGAGCCACCCTATAAAATAGTAGTGAATATAATTTATTTTTTCACATACATTTAAAAAAAAAAAAATTGTGGATTTGCGCACCCGACGCGAATCTGCAAAAGCATAAATTCAATGTATTACAACACAATACACTTTTCAAGTTTAACAATTATTTTTTAATTTTATATATTTTTATCAAATCTATCAATTGTAATCTTGTCATTAACTTTAATCACAGTACCTCTATAAAACAACTTCACAAATACAACACTACCTTCTAAATTATATCATACCAAATTATTTATTTAAGGTGAATTCGCGAATCCAACGCAATGTTACACGGGGGCCGCGCTGAGAGCCGCGTTGGGGTCGCGACACCAAACTCGAAAGAAAAAAAAATGCCCACCATTTATTTTTGTTAAGAAATTATGGAGGGGGACCGCGTGGTCCCCCTCCTAAGGCCAATAATGGCCCCGGGGACCCCATCCCCCGGGGCCCGGCCTTATTTATATATATTTTTTTTCAAAAATTACAAAAGGGAGGGGGCCCGCGTTGCCCCCCTTCCCTGGGCCACTTCTAGCCCCGGGGACCCCATCTCCCGGGGCCTGGCCTCAACGTTGGGGACCATGGGGGGAGCCCCACTGCCCCCACGGTCCCTGCTGGCTCCCCACCTCCTGCGTGAGCCGGCATTGCTTTTGGTCAAGGGGAGCTGCTGACATGCAGCTCCCCTTGCCCAAAAGCAATTTTGCTTTGTTTCATTGAAGCAAGAGCAGGTTTCCTGCTCTTGCTTCAATGAAGCAAAGCAGTGTTTGCTATGGCAGGGCGGGAGCCGTGCTCCCACCCTGCCATAGCAAACAGCAATGTACCGGGGGTGGGCACCCCGGGACATTGCAGGGCCATCAAGGGCTCAAGGAGGGGGGCCGTGCGGCCCCCCTCTCATCATTTCAACAGCCCCGGGGAGGTGGCAGACCCCGGGGGGCCCATGAGGCCCCCACACCCACAAAATAAAGCCCGGAAAGGTGGCGGTCCCCGGGGCTGCGGGGGCCACGTGCCCCCAGCGCATAATTAAATAAAGCCCCAGGGAGGTGGCAATCCCCGGGGCTTGGGGATGCCTGGGAGGCCCCCCCACATCTAATTACCAAGCCCCGGGGAGGTGGCGATCCCCAGGGCTGCGTGGGGGCCATGTGCCCCCTGCATATAATTAGCATTGCCCGGGGAGGTGGCGGTCCCCAGGGCTGCGGGGGCCCCCGTGTACCCCCGCTATATAATTTCGGCATTACCCCCGGGACCTGGCCCACCCGGGGGCTCATTAAAACGAAGCGCGGCAGCCCGCGCTTCGGTTTTTTTTATTTTCTCCGCAGGATTTGTGCACCCAGCACGAATTCTGCCGATTTATTTTTTTTAATGCTTTTTTGGGGGACCCCCTGAGCAGGCCTAGGGGGTCAGGTTGTTTCTACTCTGCCCCCTTTTCTTCATTTTTTACTTTTTTTTCCCCTTTTTCTTGTGACTTGGTTACCCACAGAACGGAGACAACGAAGGTTGCAGAGAATGAATGAGCTTTTAAATGATGAAAATGTGACAGCATCTCGCAACCTTGAAAAGGAAACTGAGGATAAAAATACAAATAAGAGCACAATCATTAGGGAATTGGAGTAAGCTCGAACAAGTGAGCTAAATAAGTGGTGGAAGATTACATCACTAAAGAAATACATAGACTATAAAAGGATACCAAGAGGTTTGAGAATCTTAATTTTACCCACTTTAAATTATTTGGATGATGATCTCATAAAGACCTGGCAACAAGACACAAATGAATGTTGATTTAAATTAATGCGCACCTTAATCATCAATGCTAAGAGAAGATTGGAGATAATAACTGAAAAAATAAAAGAATTGGAAAATGAATTGGAAAAACATCCCATTAATGACGAAACTACGAAATTACTGGAACAAATGGAAAAAAGAGTAGAAAACCATGAAGCTGACACAGAGGAAAAAAAAGCAAGAAAATTGAACCGGGATCGAATCGACTATCGAGATGGACGAATGTACACCTTTGCACGCAAGTACGATGGGCTAAGGAACAGAGATGGAAAAAGCAACAGAATCCAAGGGAACTTCAGACACCTCCATTGATAGCTCTGAGATCAGCTCAACGGATGAAGACTCCAACCAAGGAAAGTTGGATTTTTATGGGGAACTCTGACTCATTCGTATGAACACGCGACAGAGAGGAAGGGGGAGAGGAACATCTATCGGAGCAGGCAGGGGGAGAGGAAAATCAAAAGCAGAAAAAGTAGAGGAAGATGGAAAAACAAAACCAAAAAAAAAAAGCAAAACTCAAAAAAGCATTAAATCGAGAGAATTTGGTTGTCAATTTATCCAAGAAAACTCTAAATGAAGACCAAATAAAAATCCTCAATAAAGGACTCTCCTTCTGCCCAGATTTGGAAATGGACTTAGCCAATCTGAGAATTGATTTATATGAATTTTCAAGAAAAATGAAGTTGAAAAAATACTTCCAAACACATCCCCCCCAAAAACTCAATTGCGAACAGCAGAAACTCCTTTCCCAATAACGTGCAAAGACCTACCATGCTTAAGTAAAGTGACATACTTAGGAAATGAGTCAACCGGTAAAACATCTGTAATCCAAATAAGTGAAATGACGGACATACAACTGTGTTCAGAATTATATATTGACACTGGAGAAGGAGGAACAGGTGGATTAAAATCACGTTCAAAATTCTGTCCACAGTTACCACCGGGAAACAAGATAGATCTGTTCCAAGAACTCATAATTGAAGACCTGAACAAATTAGCTCGAAGAAACTCAAGACAGAGCAGATGTAACATCACTTTAAAGAAAGATTGCCACTAAAAGAGGTAAAAGAGGATGCTGGAATCATAATAAAGCCATCAGACAAGGGTAGCACTATTGTAATGCAGGACCGGGAGAAGTATCAAATGGAGGCTGATAAACAACTAAGAAATAGACAACACTATACTAAATTGAAGACAGATCCTTTACAGGAAAACAAAATTGAATACCATGAAAAATTAAAAATATGGAACCAACAATAACTGATTGCTGATGAAGAATATAAATAATTGAAAACAACATACCCCATAACTCCTACAATTTTCTTCCTCCCAAAAATTCACAAAAGCTTAACCAATCCACCGGGACGTCCTATAGTTAGCTCGATAAACTCACTTTTAGAAAATACCTCAAGATTCATTGACCTCTTCCTAGTACCATATGTGACAGCTCTTCCCCCCTACCTAAGAGATTTTTTAAATAAAATTCAGAACATACCATGGAAGGCCTTATATTAGATGGCCACAATTGATGTTGTCTCATTGTATACCTCCATCAGGCACTTGGATGGAATAAAAGCAGTCCAACACTTTTTACGTGATACATCAATCAATCATCTTGAACATTCAAACTTAATAATTGAGATGTTGCATTTTTGTCTTACACATAATGTTTTCATGTTTAATGGCAGTCACTATCTACAACAACAAGGAACTGCAATGGGGACCACATTTGCCCCAACTTTTGCAAGCCTCCTCATGGGCTACTGGAAAACAGAAATCATTTTGACTGAAAACAATTAAAAAAAACTGGAAAATGTTAAATTATGGTCACGCTTTATTGATGACCTCTTTATCATTTGGGAAGGTGAAAGCAGAGAACAGGAGCTCGCATTCTCGCATACTTCAATGAGAATTATTTCAATCTGGCTTTCACTCATACAATAAGCTCAGAACGAATCATGTTCTTAGATACAGAGGTCATGATAAAAAACATGCGTATTTGCACAAAGATACACAGAAAGAAAACATCATGCAACAGTGTTTTACATGGAAATAGTGGCCATACTGAAAAACTACAGTGGAGCATTCCCCATGGGGAAATGCTGAGAGCTAGCAGAAACTGGTCACAGGACAAGGACTTTAAAGATGAAATAACTGAAATGAAAAATAGATTCCTTGTGAGGGCATACCCACCTGCAGTAATAGATGAAGCCATGAAACGAACATCAATGAAATCAAGAAGTTAATTATTGGTACCAAAGAAAGCAACAACGAACAGTGAAGAAGAGAAAACTCGACTGATTATCGATTACAACAAGCATAATAAGGAGATAAAACAAATAATGCAAAGACATTGGAGAATTTTAAGATCTGACAAATCCCTGACTGAAAATCTAATGGATTATCCAAACATAACCTATAGAAAGACTGTCTCGCTGGGATATATTTTAACCAAGAGTCGTTTCTCCATTGAAACAGGTAATAAAAAGAGCTGGCTCAATCAACAAGGCTTCTGGAAATGTGCTAAATGCAAAGCCTGTGAACATGGTACAAACCAAAAGTAATATAAATTGTAGAATGGAAAAAAGAAAGGATAAAAGAACACATTACCTGTAATACTGATTTTGTGATGTATGTCCTAAAATGCCCTTGTAAAAAAGAATATGTGGGAAGTACTATCAACAAATTTAAATTAAGAATTTTGCAACATCTACGGGCCATTAGAAACAGATTCTACTCATACCCAATTGCAAAACACTTCTGGGAAGAACATCAAGGGAAGACGAGAAATCTTCAGTACTTTGTGATTAAACATGTAAAGAAAAATGAGAGAGGAGAAAAATGGAATCTAGATTGACAATTCCAATGGGAACTGAAATACCAATAGGACATAACTTGGATGCATAATTACATGTACATCTGTAAGACAAAACACAGTAGATCCTACAGTGACTCTTGAAATTTGGGATTTGTCTAATGTATTTATATATTTTTATATATTTTTTGTAAAATATCTTTTTTGTAGAGTGTTACACCTGACATCATTGGCATGGGTTTCCCCTGTATTTTTGCCTTTGCCTCCTGGTATTTTGCTGTGTGTTGGACTTCGTTTTTGCTGGTCTAGATGCTTTGGGCACTTTGCCACTGCTGTTCAGTGCCAAAGTGCAAGTGCTCCCTGTAAATTGATGTTATGGATTGGTGATTCCATGATTGGCATATTTGATTTACTAATCAGTCCCTAGTACAGTACACTGTGTGTGAAAGTACTGTGGTGACACATAGTACAAAGTTTAAATGCCTTGTAACTTAAAAAATATTTACCCTACTTAACGGCAGTACCCAAAAAGTATCATCTCTGCACCATAATGTATAATCCTGCCAAATTTCATGTAAATCCATTAGCCCGTTTTCATGTTACCTCAAATACACTGGTCTAAAGAAAATGAATTGGGGGAAAAACACGTTTTGGTCCCCCACAAAAATTTACATCACCTCAATATGTAGAAAATGCTATAAGTCTAAACATTTTGTGGTGATTTGTCAAATGGGTGGAGAGGTATTAGGGAGCTATTGTCCGAGGAACTCCCATCTTTGGAAATATTAACTACAACTACAGAGTGGCAATCAGATTTAATGTGATTTCTTTCTTTTTATGTATTGTATTTGTTATGCATTTGTTTATTGGTTTCCACCATCATGTGCCCATAAATGTGTCTTTTGGTTGTTCATATAGTAATTCTGAAACTTTACATTTGCAATATAGTTTATTGTTTGAGCTTAGTTGCTACCTTTAGTAGGATTGTGCTACATATGAAGCCAGCCCAAAGTGAACAAAAGCCAATCGTTGTTATAAAAATTAAGATTTGTTTTCCTAATTGCCAATTATCGTGTCCTCCATATAGTAGTTTGTGTAGCTCACTGCTAGGACACTTTTACATTTTGTTCCACATGAGTACATGAGGAAGATGATTTTAGTTTGGCTTGTTGGGCACAGTTTTATTTTGTGAGCACATGCAAAGAAAACTTATGTAGATTAAGGTGTATTCTATTAGTTATGTTTTTGCTTATAGGTATGTATTAGCATGTAACCATGAATGGGTCTTTCAGTTGCTCGTGTAGTCAATCTGAAACTTTACATATGCACTCTCGTATATTCTGTGGCTGTTTTTTCATGACTTTTATTAGGATTGTGGTACATATGAAGGCTAAAGTAAATGAAAGGCAATCGTTGGTTTTGTTTTAAAAATTTAAATTATTATTTTTTTCCTAGTAGCCAATTATCATATCCTCCAAAAATTAGTTGTGCGGCTCACTGGTAGAAACATAAATACATTAGCAAAGAAGGGGGTCACGCGGACCCCCCTCAAGGCCCCTTTACAGCCCCAGTGCCCATCATGTCTCCGGAGTCAGCCCAATTTGATAAAAAGGGGGAGAGGGGCAGTGCAGCTCCCCTCCTGGACTATTTACACCTCCCTGGGGCTTCAACAATATTTTAAAAGGGAGGGTGGTGCGCGGCACCCCTCCTAGGCCATTTTCGGCCCTGTGGACCACCACCTCCCCGGGGCAGGCCCTAGAATAACAAAGGTTGGGGGCCACACAGCACCCTTCCTGGAGTCATTAATGGCCCTGGGGACCAACACCCCTTAGTGCCGGCTCCCTAAGTCCCGGGGTGTCAACCCCCGGGACACAGCTGTTTGCTCTCACTTGGCAGGAGACTTGACAGCTCCCGCCAAGTGAGAGCAAAGAGTAAGTCAGCGGACAGGAGCAGGAAAACTGCTCCCGCCCGCTGGGAGCTGACTTTTCATCTCTCTGATGAAAGAATTGCTCCCAAATGCAGGGAGCAGCATTTTTGGCTGCTCCCTGCATGTGTGAGAAATGCCGGCTCCCGCTGGAGGTGGGCAGCTGGCAAGGACCACAGGGGCATTGAGGCTCCCCGTAGTCCCCCAAAGTGCACACTGGGTGCCCTGTGTCGGCTCCAGGGCACCTGGCATCAAGTGTTTGGGCCCCATGGGATGGGGTCCCCAGGACCAATATCAGCCTGTTGAGGGAGCTGCGCTGCCCCCTCCACTTCTCTTAAGTTAAATCCTCGGAGGAGGTGAATGCATTGTTGATCTATCTGTAGTTACTGTGGCTAGTGAGTTCATTCTTGCCCTGTCCTGCTGAGAGCAAAGTCCATGGTTCTCCCTTTAAATTACTATGAGTATACAAATGTGCAAATCACCTGGAGGCATCCCCATCTGGCCTCACCCCATCCATCTTAGTAGTATGCAAAGATCTTCCAGCCTTTTGCCAGGATGATGGCAACTTACCAAAGGCCCCCCAGCACATTTCCTGATGATTTTAGTGCTGCGTTCTTGATTTGATTTTGATTTGTTACTTATTGAGCGCACGAATGCAGAGGCGTCTTGGCACTGACTGTGATACATAGATACTAAGGCATCCTGACTCTGTGTTTTTAGATTTTAGAAAACAGCCAGGTTTTCAGCTCCTTCCTGAACCTCAACCGGTTCGGTTGAAGTCGCAGAGTGGATGGCATTTGATTCCAGAGTTTGGCCGCACAGAATGACAACATGCGGCCCCCCCATCTTGCCTTGCAGATTCTTGGAATACAGACGAGGCCCGTCATAGAGGATCTAAGTGTTCTCGCTGGAAAGTACATGGTGAATAATTTGCGTATCTCCCCAGAGATTCCTCCATAGAGGGCCTTATGTACGAGACAGAGAGACTTAAAATTGGCTCTTTGCTGGACAGGAAGCCAATGTAAAGCTCTAATGGCCTCTGAGGTGGGACGACCTTTGGGGATATTCATGAGCAGTCTGGCAGCGGCGTTTTGCAGTGATTGCAGCTTCCTCTCCTGCGCCTTATCAATCCCCACAAAGAGCGCATTGCAGTAGTCTAATTTGGATAGAAAAAGTGCCACTACAACGGTCTTTTGGAGTTCATGTGCAATGAACGGAAAGATCTTCCTCAGTGTTTTTAAGAGGAAAAAGCAGGAGGAAGTTAGCTGGTTGACTTGGGCCGAGAGATTGAGCTGATCATCAAGGATCACCCCCAGATTCCTGACCTTGGTAACTGGGCAAGGACAGACTCCTGCTTCCGTTGGCCACCAGTTGTTATTCCATAGCGAAGGCCCCTTACCAAATTCTAGGACCTCGGTTTTATCAGTATTTATTTTCAAGAAGTTTTGGCTCATCCAGATCATGATGTCTTTCAGACATGCATGAAAACTGTTCGCCACTAGCTCTGATGGTTTAGAGACCGAGATTGTAAGCTGCGAGTCATCGGCATACATGATCAGGGAGAAGACATGCTTACTGACTACGTTGGCCAGCGAGGACACATATATGTTGAAAAGAGTTGGTGACAAAGCAGATCCCTGCAGGACACCGCATGGGAGCTGGAAAGTTCCAGACTGTATGTTCTCCCAGTGAATGCTTTGTTCCCTGTTTTCTAGGAAGGAGGAGAGGAGGGTCAGAGCGGTGTCCTCTACTCCCACATCTCTCAGCCGCTGCACCAGCACCGTATGATTCACAGTATCAAATGCCGCCGAGAGCTGAATAATATGATGAATCTTCCCCAAAGAAGCATTTGCTTCATATAGTTAAGAGCAAGGTACTTTGTTTGGTGGAGTTTTTCCTCTGCGCAATCTCGTCATCTATAAAGGAGGATTCATGTTGTCACAGATTTTTGGAAGAAGATGCTTGAGGAACAATCACATTCTCGAAACGCACACAAGGCCACTGGAGGCAATTCCTTCTGGTCCAATACACAGCTGTAGTGTAGAATATGCATTAGA
The DNA here is from genome assembly GCA_963921515.1 of Calotriton arnoldi. NCBI lineage: Eukaryota > Metazoa > Chordata > Amphibia > Caudata > Salamandridae > Calotriton > Calotriton arnoldi. Next base: position 54,011 of record CAWUFW010019248.1, on the reverse strand, counting down.
TATTTACCCAACGAGGTAGCACTAAGTTATTAACCAGGAGAAAGTACAGTTGGATAGATATTTTGTGCAAAACTGTGGACTCTTGTTGGATAAAACCACAGGTGATGTTCCATTCTGGCACAGTCACTCACACAGCTACTGACACAGCCACACAGACACTCACACACCAATTCAGCCACTCTCACATAAACTCACAGACCCACACACCCACTCACACACCCATACAGTCACTTATACACCCACAAAACCACTCACATATCCATTCACAGACCCATACAGCCACTCATACTCCTACTCACAAAAACACATAACCACTCACACACCCACTCTCACACCCATACAGCCACTCATATACCCACTTACAGATCCATACAGTCACTCTCACACCTACTCAGAGACCCATACAGTCAATCACACCCCCACTCACAGACCCATACAGCCACCCACAAACCTACTCACACACCCACACAGCCACTCACACACCCATACAGTCACTCATACATCCACAAAACCACTCACATATCCATTCACAGACCCATACAGCCACTCATACTCCTAATCACAAAAACACATAACCACTCACACACCCACTCTCACACCCATACAGCCACTCATATACCCACTTACAGATCCATACAGCCACTCTCACACCTACTCAGAGACCCATACAGACAATCACACCCCCACTCACAGACCCATACAGCCACCCACAAACCTACTCACACACCCACACAGCCACTCACGCACCCACTCACAGACCCATACAGGCACTCACACCCCTACTCACAAATCCACTCACACACCCTCTCACACACACTCAAGACTACTCACACACCCACTTATACACCCATGCAGCCATTCGCACACCCACTCACAGACCCATACAGCCACTCACACACCCAGTCACTGACCCATACAGCTACTCACACAGCCACTCACACACCCACAAAAACCACTCACACACCCACTCACAGACATATACTGCCACTCACACACCCGCTCCCAAAGGTTACAGTTGGGAAATAAAATGTAAAAAAATCTTTATATATATTTACTGAGAAAGTCTTCCACAGGTAGTGAAGTAAGAGGGTGTTTTGGAGGTTTCTACCCCCTAAGATTCCAGGCTTCCTCTTCCTCCCTGTCCTGGCCCCAGCTTGTCTGGAGACACAAACGACTAGTGGCAAACCCTTTGTGAGTATGTTCAGGCAGAGCCTTTATGATGTGCAAGTGTGGTAGGTGACAGCTTCACCACCTTGCTAAGTCAGAGTGGCCCATCCTGCCAACACTGAGCCTCCCATTGTTTTACTGTCTGGGAGCAGTACACAAAGGCCAACTGCCAGCTACTCCAAGTCATGTGACACAGGGACACGCTGCAGTCACCAAATGGTTGGGACAAAAAAATGCCAACTTTCTACTAAAGCATGCCCAACACTAACCCACGAAAATGCTTTAAAATGAGCAGTAATGAAACATGAACGGGCCTGTCCTTGAAGATGAAAGATACACAAAAACACTACCAGCCCTAGTCCTGATGAGAACCCTCAGCTACCAGTGGTTCGAAATGCGTTGGCGATAGCCATCGGGGATTTCTTCTAATTTTCATCAGTATTGTCAGTGAATAAGACAATGTGAAATTATGAACCCATCCATATTAGATGATTTTGAAACCCCTATGACAGCACCAAGAGGTTCATGATATTGTAGAGTAATATAAAAACCTTCTGACACAAAAAACATTTGACTTTAAATGTGTGTCTCTAAATGCACTAGCACCTTTTATATATGTTGAGCACTTTTAGTTATGTCAGGAATGAATGTATAACAAACATTGTACTGTGACCACTGCGTCACACTCATTACCAAGAGTAGAGATGCGCTGTCATTGTTTTCTTTGTCTTTAGTGTGGTAAACTTGGATAATGTTAAAGATGAGTGTTTTTCCTTTTTAGCTATGTTAATACACAAAAACGATGTTTAATGAACTGTGAAATGAATACACAGGCCTTGTTTATTGATTAACTTGTCCTTGTCCTTAAGTAAAGGGATGTGAACCAATGCAGCCACCTTTCTATTTGTTTCTTCAACTTTCTAAAAGTGGCATTTTCAGAATTGTGACCTAAAATCTGTTTTTAGCATTGAAGAGGGCATTAAATGACAATTCTTTAGACATCAAACTCAACCTGTCCCCCTGCTCCCAATTGGAAGTTACCACTTATTACATGTAATAAAGAAACCCAATGTTATCCTATGGGAGAGGTAGGCCTTACAGTAGTGAACAATTAATATTTTACTACTAGATCATGTAAAACTAAAAAGGACATGTCCAACTTTTTAAATACTCTACCCTCTGGGCTGTTCAGGGCCAACCCCAGTGGTGACTTATATGTATTGAAAAGGAAGGCTTGGGCTTGGCAAAAAGGTTTATTTGCCAGGTCAAAATGGCAGTTTAAAACTGCACACACAGGCTGCAATGGCAGGCCAGAGACATGTGTTACAGGGCTACAAAAGTAGGTGGCACAATCAGTGCTGCAGGCCCACTAGTAGCATTTCATTTACAGGCCCTGGGTACATGGGGCACCAATTTACTAGGGACTTACACGTAAAATAAATGTGCCAATTGGACATAGCCAATTCCACCATGTTTAGGGGAGACAGCACAAACACTTTAGCCCTTGTTAGTAATACTAAGGTGCTCAGAGTTATAAGCCGAACAAAATCGAGATCAGCACAAATAGGAGGATGTGAAGGCAAAACATTTGGGGGAAGACCACCCTAAGGCTGACAGGTCTAACAATATACCACCCTTAGGTAGCCCTTGTAGCCCACAAGGCAGTGTGCATGGTATTTAAAAGTAAGACATGTGAAAAGTTATTTAAGTAGGTCCTTATGGGGACTAGCACACAAAAGCTATTTTTATTATAGGAATGCTGGCTAGCCTATAGAGAAACACTAGGAAGCAATACTAAATAATAATTTTGCTATCTCAGGTTGAAGGCCACCTAGACATATGATTCAACAACTGTTTTTGGTTTTTATCAAAAGCCCAGTCTAATGGTGAAGTGGGATGTTTGATAAATATTAAGAAAAAGTAACTTTTTGGAAGTTACCTTTTCCCTGCTGAAAGCCTCTGCAGGCAAATTTGCATTAACTTCCAGCTCCAGCCCTATGAGTTGATGGCACTGAATGAGGTGTGAAAACTGCTTCCAGTTCAGAGACCAAGCCCTGGGTGTAGAGAGGTGTTTTTGCCCCTCTGGCAAGATGACCATTTGGGCTGTGCCCAGGAACACAATTGATTTCAATGGTGCCTCCCCTGCCACAGGCAGATGCCACTTCGTACCTGGATAGGACTCTTCTTTTGTGCCCGACTTAGGCAGGCACCAATCCCAGTGGGAGGGATGTTGCGCTCAGAGCTGCTTTGAACTAACCACAGGATAGAGAATGTTCATTACCCTGGCCACACCTTTGGATGGACACACAGGCTCTACACAAGGGGAGAAGGTTTTACCATCTTGAATTTAGGCTGGCAGGGGCTCAGTGCATTTTTTTTACAGTTGGGCAAACATGAACTACTGCAAAAGTGGGAAGGGTTACCCATGGAAACTTTTAATCAAATGATTAGGGAGGGGTCTGCAGTCACCCCCACCCTCAAGCTAGTGCCAGTAATGAATATAGCATCCGCTGGCACCCTTCGCAGAACACTTTGTGGACCTGTGTGAACGAACATGCACACTCAAATGTTTTAATGCTATTGACTGTATTTGTTGCCATGCTTATAAAACCTAATAAAAATGATTTAAAAAAAGGAAGAACAGAAGAAGACAAGACCTGAGAGGAGCCCTGAAGGACTAGCCCTGCTCCATTTTGTACCCCTTTCTGTAGTTGTCCAGCAGACCAGTTCCAACTGGACCTGCTCTAGCCCCTGCTGTTGAGGTCTGACCCTCAAGTGCTGTTCCTGAGGTCTGAGAACCTTTGACTGTGTCTAGCTGGACTTCTCCTGCCACCTCTGAAAACTTGGAATTGTTCTATTTCAAAACCTCTGGAGAACTGAGACAAACCTGCCAAGTAAATCTGACCGAGGTGCATTGCTGGTGGGTGAAGATGCAGATTTCTCCCCTATCTGAGCTCTCCACAGCAGCAAATCTGATAAAGCAGGCCCTCACAAAAAAGGTATAAGGCTTCTTGGAGCCCTTGGTTCTTGTAAATGACCCATGCTCCATTACAGTCTGTCTCAAATTACATGAGACATGACAAGTTGACCACAGTTGGCACTTAACGCTTTCTGGAGCTAGTTTTATTTAAAACTTTCAAAGATTCATATCTCTGGTTCTCTTTATTGGCTTTTTCTTCTTTTGGTGTATATTTATGTATTTAAATGTACTCTATTTAAACAAATCTGTTTGGGATTTTTATTGTGTTGTGCTGTGACTTTATTACTGTTTTGGTACTGCATAAATACTTTACACATTACTCTAAGTGAAGCCGTTCTACTCTGCACCATAACTACCAGGGAATTAAAGTCAGGGTAAGTTAGTGACTTTGAGGGTTTACCTAGACAAGAATTGTGAGTATTACTTCTGGTGTTTAGTTACCCCCCTTAATTAATCACCCAATTTCTTACAGTATATGAGTGCCTTAATGGTTATAAATTAACACCAAACAAGCTACTTAAATTGGAAAATTATTGTTAAGACCATAGCCCAAAACTTGCACGACAGCAATGCAAACCCTATCTCACTTAACAAATTGAATGTTTATGACCTAACAATATTTATACCAGTAAATAACAACACCTAAAGATATTCATAGTCATTGCTGTAAAAGTAGTAGAGAGTAATGTGATATGTGATGTCATCTGTAAGATGAATGAAATCATTTGTAACTACATCTGTTAAGATTTGCACGGCTGTTGTGCAAGTTATGGATTGTGGTCCTAAGTATAATTTTTTAATTTTAGTGGTTGTTCCATTTTAATTCAGAACCGGAACTGCACTTTAATTGTTAATTGCTGTTGAGATAGATAGATAGATAGATAGATAGATAGATAGATAGATAGATAGATAGATAGATAGACAGGCAGACAGAGTTAGACAGACAGAAAGATAGACAGACAGATAGATAGATAGATAGATAGATAGATAGATAGATACTATTGTACATTATAAAGACAATACTCATTCCTCAGGAGTGCTCTGAGCACATAGAGGCACACGTCCTCAGGCCATAATACCATTATATGGTTGAAGAACTCTGAAGAGAACAGTGGAGGGTATTTTATACCTCATGATGGAAGCCCCCCTTCAAATGATAAGCCTTCCATGTTTACCTGCATTTTATTTCATCTTTTGTCTATTAACGGTCTTACCTTAACTCTCTTTTTAGGTCTCTCTTACACTAGTGTGAACTCATATGCATTTTCGATTTTCTTTCATCTATTTCTCTATTTTTCTTTTTTTCTGAAGTTTGTCAATTACATTTCCATCCTATTGCCCCTTTCTTCCTTTTCTTGCATCATAATTTCTATAGATACTAGTACTGATTCAGAATTATATGGCAATCATTTTCTGGAGATATTTCTTTCTCTGTTTCCATTTTATTTTATTTTTTTCTACCCTCTTGCCTGCTTATAAACATAACATGGTTGCTTATAAAAACACACAGTAATCTGTTTGAAGGCCATGTCAATGATTAATCAGTGAGAAACTGTGCACTGGCTCTGTGTTGAGGTTGTATAAGGATGCTCTAGCCTCCAAACTCGAGTGTCACAAATTATTATGAATAACCTCAGTTGTCATTTTTTATTCAATGTCACTTTCAAAGTCATAAATAGTTTGTAAATGTAATTCAATCGATTTTTCAGAGATAACCATGTATTATAACTGCTTGGCATTTCTAAGCTCAAAGAGTATGTTCCTAAACAAAATGGCTACCACAGCAGTCCAAAACTCCACTGATCCTGTAACTTTGCCAGGAGAAGGGAATATTCCTTACACAAACCTATCTAGGCAGTAATACAAGTAAAGATTTATGTAGGAGATGAAGCAGGTATTTGGTTTCCTTCTCTGTTCTCCAGACTTCAGTTGTGGGACTCTGGGGACGTTCAGGGCATTATCACAAGGACAGGTGAGAATGGAATTGGTAGGTACCCAGAAACAATATGTAGTGATAAGGTGAAAGGGAACATAACAGCATAACATGAGAATACTGCACAATACTTGGTTATTACAAATATACTGCATCCTTTTTACAGTAGAATGATGTAAGTTTGGTTCTTTGGGACATTTTCACAGAAGTCTCATGTGCACAACCTGTGCAAACCAAAGAGGATGTGGCCTTTCTCCCAGTCTGTAAACCCACCATACTACCTACAAAGAAATGTTACATCTCTCTTCGGGGCAACATTAAAATTGTCACTTGTGGTTGATGAAGTCTTCATATGCATAATATTACCCTCTGTACAAACTCAAAATATGTGTTGATATTCACACATAACTGACAAGGAACAGTAATGCCCTCCCTCTCAAACGTTTTATTGTTTAGACAGACATTTGAAGCCAGGTAGGCAGATGAGTCTCAGGAAAAGCTTATCTGCATCTCTTAATATTAATGAGATTCTACCCATAGTCCTGATTTTAAATGGAGCACATAATTCTCATTATTTGTATATAATTTTTAAAATACACACATACAGCTTTGATCAGATTGAGAAAGTTAATTTCTGATTGCAGAATAGTTGCTTTGGAGAGCAGAATGTTCTAATTTGTAAAACAAATGCCTCACAACGCCCGAGGGGATTTCAACCCCCTCGAGCTTCGTGAGGTCTTTATTCACAGCTGCTGCAGTGAACCAACATTGGAATGTTGATGTTCCAGGCTTTTACCAGCCATTAGAAGCCGGTAGCTCTCCATTGTATTCAATGGAGCACTCAACATTTAAATTTTCTAATATCTGATACCTCATAGAGGCAAGCTAGTGAACTAGCAAACTGGTAGGCCAGACGTATACTAATAGGCATTGACCTGGGAGGAAGGGAACATCATATCAACAAATATATAGTGCTTGGGGAAGGTCAGGAGGCCTTCCACAGGAGCAGAGAGCAAACATCCTGAATGTGCAGAAACAAAATATCTGGAGGAACATCTCGGGCAGATAGGGGTTTTACAAAGATGTGTACATACTCTTCATAGGATTCACAAATCTAAATGATTCCCATCACTTTGACACAGAATGCCATTACTGTACACAATTGTGTCAAAATACCCTTCAGGCTCCCAGAAAATCCCATGGTTGCACCATACCTATGTCAGAATATCTCACATTATTTCACTAAATCTGATTACAGAAGGAGTAGTTGTTGGTTTTAACTTCAGCTTCCACACTTAGCCAAAATTGTGTAATTCTATTGATAGATGAGGTTGCTGGAATCTCAGCTCCCATATGCGTCAAAATGATAATAAATAACAACAATCCAATTATAGAGCACCGTGGGCTTTGATGACTATGGTGTGTAGTTAGAGGGAAAATGATTGCAAAACTGAGCAATGGCAACATTCTGAAAATGTTCTGAAAATGACAAGACAGTACAATTGCAACTGCATACTATCTATTAGAGTGCAATCCATCCCCCAAACATCTCTGTCAATACCTCCAAGTGTAACCCATCACGTAGGAATCAGTGTCCCATAAAGACAACTTTCCGCATTTGCAGATGCACTATCTGGTCACCTCCAATAGACATAATAGAATGAACTTGCATCCATACACTCAGAAGACCAGTACTAAAGTGCACTAGGCATCTACTGTTGCATCTCCCTTCATGCAAATGCATGAGTAACGAATTTCTCTATGGTTCAACATAGTGGAAGGTGTGGGAGATCACACTATGTATTGTGTTTATTCAGCAATATTATGTGTTTCGCCTAGTAGAGCTAATATCAAGACGATGCAGAAGAAAGGAGGGGCTGGCCTCTCTTCTCCAAGTCTTTCAAAATTTCACTGAAGCGCTCCAGTCGAGCTTAAAGAAAAGAAATCCACACATGCCACCTTTTTTTCTGATTTAGGTGTTTGGTTTCAAGTAGGGAAATGGGTTGGCTGTCTCATAATCAATTGCTTACACCAGTTGTGTAGGAATAACCATGTTCTGGAGGAAAGTTCGGTTGATTGGTTTAGTGACTCTCTGAAATGATGCCAGTCTCTGCCTTTTTGTTCTCTGAGTGCAAAAAATCCAGTCTGGGTGCATCTGGCTTAGCAGTCTGGTGGGTCACTTGACTAATGCAGCCGCTGAATGATTCTGTGATTGACCTCATGTTTACAGATTCAAATCCAAGTGTGCCCACTTAGCCTTTCGCCTTTTTGAGATAAACAAAACGATTACCACTGAGTTTTGACACAATAAATATGTGTTATTCAGTGGTTAGGACAATGACAGAAGCAGCAAGCAAGCCAAAAACAACTGTAAGTCCATCATGCAAAGCTACGACTGAATCATTTGCCTAACACGGGCCTAGTCACCATCTCTTTACTAGGAAGAAGTTTCTGTCTCTATTTAGAGCAAGGTAGCAGAGTGAACCCAGGACCCAAATGGGCTTTTAGTCAGTTAATAGATAAACAGGTTAATCCAATGACACTTTACTGAGCCTGGAGGATGCAAGATTGCTAGTGAGTAAGCGAGTTTGTAAGTGAGCGAGTGAACGATTGTGTGGGTGAGTGAGTGAGAGTATGTGGGAGACTGAGTTAGAGTGTGAGAGAATAAGTGAGAGTCTGGTGTTCGGAGTGTACATTACAGAGTGGCACAGCACCACACTAGTGCTTAGTATGGAAAGGAAAATACACCAACAGCATTGTGGGTGACAGCTCTTAGGTCAGTGTGCATCAGGCACACCATGGGAAGTTGTGTCATGTGCAGCAGCGGGCACGTACACCCGGCAGCAGAGGAGGGGCGATGGATTCTGCTGCCAGACGATTGTGAGCCGCCATAAAAAAAATTATGAGGCACCCAAAAGAACCACCAGCCGCAGGAATTGCTAATTTAAGACATATTAACCACCGCCACCCTAAATCCGAACTCGTCAAACACTTCGAGATAATTTAAACATTAGAATACAATGCAGCACAGTAGAAAATATTCTCCATGCGCATAAGATAGCTTGAGACAAGAACTTTATGTTTCAATACCCAGGGTCAACCAAGCCTATACACCGGAGTTCCAAGAAACAGGGCGTCCAAGCAGCAGCAGTGCTGAAGAAAGAAGATATCTTTCAAAGATAAACAATGCATTCATAACTTGTTTGCTGCTTTTTCTCTTCTAGGTAAAAGGATGCATTTCCACAAACAGCTAATCATTTCTCCGTGTGTGCAGTAAAATGTCACTAAAACATTAAACAAAACCAGACAGTATCCAAAAACTATCGCGAATGCTAAAAACATGTTAGTGGTTGCTTCCATTAGGGTTTTTTTTTTAATAAAACCTTGGGAGGCCATAAGTTAATTTAAGCAAACAGAACAAAAATGAACTAAATAATGTGGCTACTTTCTTGCAAACAAAACTGATCTTTTCTGTCTTGCCATTTGTTTGAATTCTTCCTGCGGGCAAGCTGGACAGCTGCACTGTTAGGTTTCTTAGTCATGGGCTGTAAGCCCCACCTGGCTACATTTGTTTTGGAGACAGCTGGCAGAATTAAATAAAAAGAACAAACTGCTGCAAAGAAGGATTGAAGAATATTGGTTCGATCGTTGTTGCCTGTAGTTAATGTGACATTCTTTCAAAAGCATTTGCACTGCATTTTTAAAACAAGGACTGTGCAGTATGAAATGCAGTAAGAGCTATGAAATGAGGAACAAAGTGCGCTTTTCCTCAGGCAGGACGGTAAAAGCAGGGACGTACCTGAACGAATTGATTCCTCTTTCATTATGTCGAGTCTATAATTGTGGGAACTGCATTCTTTTGCCTCTGTTCCCCTCACAAACCTATCGAATGTCTCGGTTTTGACGTTATTGCTGGCTCTACCGGGGAGATGACATAAACCAGCTTTGTGGTTACATGTTTCAGTTTAATCTCCTGGAAAAGGAAATCAACACTGAAATGTCCCTTTTCATCAGACAACATGCGGAATCCTTCCGAAAAGCAGGACCGGGGCGTCCACCTATGTGAACTTAATAAAAGCCATATGCTGGAAGGGCTTCTTTCGTGAGGCTTTTGCACAAACAGTGATGTACTATTTGCACCTTTGGTGGCCCATACACACGCATATCGTATATCGATAATCAGAAGGGAGATTTCCAGCGACTGACGCCTATGTGTACATACAGAAGCAAGGGCACTTGATTAGCTCCCAAGGCCCTGATTAGGAGCCGCCTGATTAATTGGGATGCAGGGGCGCAACTAGGCCCGAACTTCGGGTGGGGCTAGTATTAAACAGTGTTGGTGGGACTACCATTTCACACACTGGGGGCTGAGACAATATTAGAATGCAAGTTTGGAAGGCCAATAGGTCTGGCTTTCAATCAATCAATCAGGGAATTGTAAAGCGCGCTACTCACCCGTGAGGGTCTCAAGGCGCTGAGGGGGGGGGTCCCCCTGGCTTTAATGTGCTAATGCATGGGAAAGGTGCATGCCCATGCCTGTTCTTTCATGCTGTAGCACATGAATGCCAGATCTTTTGTCTTCACCAATGCATTCCCCTGAGACACCGAGCACTGCTGGGGCTCAGAGAGTGTCCCCCAGAGCTGCAAGCATCGGATGCCTGCAAGATGGTTGGTACCAAGCAAGTTCTGTGCGTGTCAGACATTAAAGCACTGAAGGTGTATTCGAAAAGTGTGTTTTCTATTAAAAGTAGCATGAACTGTATAATGATAACATGCTTCAACGGAACTAGAAGATGTGTGTGGGGGAATCTCCCAAAGTGTCCAATAACGTGCTCCCACAGACATTGAGGAAGTAGACTTGTGGTGTTAAGAATAAACTGGGATAAAGAAAATCGTGAGAGCTTCTATCTAGCTTTGACAAATTGAGGTGGGCTCACCAACAGCTCAAAAGTAAGGTGTATCCACACCAAATAATAAGCCAGATACCTGTTCACAATGTAAAAACATGCACATGTTGGTATTTCTATAGCATGGACCTAGCACGAGAGCAACAGAGTGTTGCCCATTATGGGAGGTGGTGGAAAATGATACAAGATTATATTCAAGTGGTGGCTTTTATCTTTTTGTTACTTACACTAGTATCTCAAATATTTATATTTTAGACACATTGTGATTAAGTCATTTCCCAGAACTGCACAATTTTCAGTCAGTGCTGAACTGAATTCAAATCAAGGTCCTCAGATCGACAGCTTAGCCACTAGGCCACATCTCCTTCCTAAGTTGATGTTCTGGAACTTTCAGAAAAGCTGCAAACATTAAATTCCACCACTCCATGTGAACACTCATGCTCTGTTGATGTTTTAACATAGCCATTCAGCCGCATTCCTAGTGTTGTCTAGTGAGTGGACAAATACAAATTATTTTGGCATTTATGTTTTATAAATGGGTAGCACCTAAATGAGTTGTCTCTTGTTTAAGGTTGAGGTTTATCTATCTGCATATACACAATGGTTTAAAGTTAAGTACAAACAGAGAATGCATAATGGGTAACAGTGGAACCTGGTCCAATATTACCATTCAGGGGTTCTGGGGATATCTTTTGTCGTGGAGTTTGTAAATGTCACCGGAAGTCTGAGATAGCTATCTATTTATTATATTACAAGCTGTTTTATTCAAAGTACAGCTAACAATGGACATTAACTGGAATTAAAATGGTGAGATTTTGTTTACCTGTCACCAGTGGCGTAGCAAGCACTTTGACCGCCTACGGAGGTCCCCGTGTTTGCCACTCTGCTGTGGCCGAATCAAAGAGCTGGGGGGAAGGGGGTGCTGGTGGGATTTTTTTTCCATTTGCCCCCCATCGGCAGTCGATTTAAGAGCAGGGGGGCGATTGCCGGCCCGAGAACGGCAGGGAAGAGCGGGGGAGGCTGCCGCCCTCAAAACTTGTGCGGCCCGGGGCAAACCGCCCTCCCTTGCTACACCACTGCCTGTCACAAATACAGTTTTGCTAAAACTATAGTCAATGGTGATATCAGTTGATTTATGTGACTCTGTGGCTGCAGAGTTTACAACATAACTATGTATTTATTGAATTTGCCACATAATTTCTAAAATATGCAGATTTCACCAAAATGTGACTGTGTCTTGGATTTGGAGCAGGCACCATTCTACCTTTGGATCAAGGTTTTCCAACCACCAACTGCCACTTGCAGAGATGGTAAGGATGATCAAGAGGTAGATCCCATGAGGCCAGAGCAGTCTGGAGAACACCATGCTGCCGTGACAGAAAGCTTTGGTGAGAGAAGTGCCACGTACTCTCTATCCACAGTATTGTTCTGATCCACCTCTTCAGTCTATCATATGTCTGTACACCAAACAAAAAGGGCAAGAGGCACACAAGGACCTTCTAGGAGGTGGACTGTGAGATGCCTTAGGTGCATAGTTCAACTATGATCCCCTAATACAGGCACAATCCATTTTATTTAGCAGACATACTGCACATGCCTCAGGCACCACATTATAACTGCTAAAATTGGGATGTCAGAGCACACATCAGTGCATCCCTGAAGCCAATGAAAAACCACAAACTGCAGCAGAGGCAGGATTCCCAGTACTATCCCAGCTTCTTATACTCCTGTGCTTCCAGTCCTATCAACAGGGCCACTAGAAATATGTAATTGTGTGGCTGCATCGTTTTTCACATAATTTTTGTTTTGCCTCATTTGCCATAGAATCCATCATCTACTGCAGAATCTCCAGATTTTAACAAAACAAATGTTGTGTCTAGCTCAAATAGTTAAAAAAGTTACTAAAAATGCATTGATGTGTTGCTACATAGGAGAAGAACCTTTGAAAAAGTTGCCTGGTCAACGCTTTGCTGCTTATTGCTATATTTAGGTGTTAAATTGGTACATTTGAGGTGCAGCCTATGCCCAGAAAGTGTTAACAAGTGTAAAAATGACAAAATAATGGAATGATATTTTCACAAAATGAGCTGCATTACGACACATAATTTGCCTTTTCTTGCCTCATATTTTTTTATTTATTTTGTATTTACTCAAGTTTTTCAAATATGAACAACAAACAAAAACATCATGGCTGTTATTCAATTACAGAGCATTAGTGAGCATGATTATTACAGTGCATCGATCCTCCAATATCATGTTTTCTACATTGTACACACAGTAGGTAATAGCAATAGTCCAATAGGTGACATGTTGGTTTACGTTAGTCCAGTATGGACAAAAGTGGTCGAGGTAGGAACTAACTTTGAAGTAAAACAATATATAGTAGCAAACACAGATGGTTCTAAACATGGGTCCTATTTATTTACTTCATTGGACCAAACAAATGCAATTTATATTCAAAGCATTAGTTACTAATGGCAATAACACTGCTCATTAAAATGCAATATATTTACAGTGCTCTTGGTGCGGTTGGGAAGGAAGGAAGGGAGTGGGTGTTGAAGTGAAGGACAGGGAAAAAGGTGTTTGTGACATATATACATCAATGTTGCATGACGACAAAACTTTTCCAGTCTGAGGTAGGCCAAATGTTCCTGAATACACACATAGCTTTATGGGACAAGTATATTTTAAACAATGTCGCCAGAGTTTGTGTCTGTAGGTTGTCGACGTTTCGACCCCTGTTTGTAGGAAAAGTCGGTGTCCTTACGGTGGGGTCTTCATCAGGACTGAACTGTGAAGAGCACTTGTATAACGTGACGGGATGCCTCCGTCAGATGCTAAAGGTGGGCTTGGTGTAAGCTCTCCGCCTTGTGTTAACACATGCAGCGCTTGGTCAGTGGCTTGCAGTATGCTGGGAAGTCAATCCCATGAGATCTGTCATTCCTGGCGCGAGCTCCGAATGAAGGCCTTCATTAGCATCTGACGTCGACAACCTACAGACACAAACTCTGGCGACATTGTTTAAAATATATGCAACATTGATGTATATATGTCACAAACACCTTTTTCCCTGTCCTTCACTTCAACACCCACTCCCTTCCTTCCTTCCCAACCGCACCAAGAGCACTGTAAATATATTGCATTTTAATGAGCAGTGTTATTGCCATTAGTAACTAATGCTTTGAATATAAATTGCATTTGTTTGGTCCAATGAAGTAAATAAATAGGACCCATGTTTAGAACCATCTGTGTTTGCTACTATATATTGTTTTACTTCAAAGTTTGTTCCTACCTCGACCACTTTTGTCCATACTGCACTATTGACCCAGGTTGGGTAGTATGTAGGGTTGACCCCTTTAATACGGTATACGTTAGTCATCAGACACCGTGAGTAGATATGCAGTGAACAGGCCCCACACATCTCTTGGACGCGAGGCGCGGGGCAACTCCTCAGCATAACATGCAAGCTGGTCGCGACAATATGTCATATCCCGTATCCAATTATCACGCTTCGGAACAGCCCTCCCTCCCCACTGAATAGAAACCCTCCTTTTTGCTAGCAGCAAAGCTATAGCTACTAGTTTACGGTTGGATGGCTGTATGTTTTTGTTTAAACCTAGCAGACACATTCGCAGGGTGCATTCTACCGACTCCATGACCACAGCAGTGAGAGTGCGTGTAACTTGTACCCAATAGTCCTGTACCCTTGGACAGGCCCACGCTGAATGCATGAAATCTGCTTCATGCGCCCCACATCTGACGCAGTCCGCACTGTCCCACAACCCATACTAACATAGTAGTATAGTTGATGTATGTACTTAAAGTGTATGATTCTAAGATTTCCATTCGCTGTCAGTTGTCCCGTTAGTGTACAGCACGCCTTCCAGTCATCCATGTTCAACGGTGTAGGAAGGATGGAGTTCCACTTGGCCAAAGGCCCCTCGTCTAGTTCCCGTGCATCTTTCTGTGATGCGTTATACAGCTGTGTGATTAGCTGATAATGGGTTTCTGTCATAAGGATCAATTGGAATGCCCCCATGGGGGACCCATTACCATCATCCATTATCACTGAAGTGTCTATGAATTTACCCTCCTGATAGACATCACCCATTGTGTGAAGTCGCGCTGCACATAAAGTAGTTAGTGAACCACCCTCTTGTGTTAAGGAGATATCAGAATAATGTAATAGTGGCATAGCTGGGGCGTACAATGGGACAATCTGCGCTCTTCGCTCAAGTGCCCTCCACGCGTGTACTGTGCATTGTACAGTATCTATTTCCCCACATTCAAAAATGGAGCTGCTATTGGAGAGCATGGCTTTGAGCGGGACAGGGTGCACCGTGCCCGCTTCCACCGCTACATGCGGGGTGTAATTCGGAGCATGTTGCCAATAACAAGTGAAATGCGCCTGAGCACATAAATAATACAGTTTTAGGTCTGGGGCCGTAAATCCTCCCTGCTCATATGGGAGTGTTTGTATTTCCCATTTAAGTCTCGGTTTTTTCCCCGGCCAAGCCAGCTTAATTAACAGTGAACAAAGTGTAGTAAAAAAATGTTGCGTTAAGCGCGTGGGAATGTTAGTGAATAAATATAAGAATTTAAGTAGCACTATCAATCTCATCAATGCTATTCTATCCGCTAGGGACAATGGGAGCCTGATCCACCTTGTCACCTGCTCCTCCAATCGTGATATCGCCCTGCCATAATTAGATTGTATGACCACCTGCGGGTCCTTGTGGATCCATATCCCCAGATACTTTACCGGGTCCTTGCACCATTCCAGTGGGTATCCTAAGTCAATGGGCCTTGTGCCTGCAGTTAAAGGAAGGATGATCGATTTGGATAAATTTTAATACCCAATCCTGAGTACCATTTAAATCTTACATATTCTCGTACAAGCCTCTCCAATTGTTCCTCAGGATCCCTCCTGTACAACACCATGTCATCAGCGTACATTGACACTGCAAGCGGTCGCTGCCGAAAGCGCAGCGCTGCCGCTGCGTGTCTTTGCCGCAGTACACAAGCCAGCAGTTCGAGCACAACCGCGAATAACAGTGACGGCAGGGGGCACCCTTGTCGCGTGCCACAATGTATCTCAAAAGTACCCGATGTGTGCCCATTAACACATACAGGGGCAACTGAATTGGTATACAAAAGCTTGATCTAGTTTGTGTATGCTAACGGCACCCCCATACAATGCAGTACTGCAAACATATACTTCTGTTGAATTGAATCAAAAGCTTTGACGGCGACCAATATAATCGCCACCGCAGGCAACATGGGTTCTAAAACATGCAACACCGTGAACAACGTACGCAAATTGTGCTAGGTGGACCGAGCTGGCACCAATCCCGATTGGTCCGGCAGCACCATTGTGGGTAATAGCAAGCGAAGTCGTGTAACTATAACTTTTGCCAATATCTTAGCGTCAGTGTTAATAAGCGATAACAGTCTGCATGAGTCGCAGTTATTTGGTAATTTACCGGGTTTCAACAATGCAATTATCAGAGCCTCGTGGAGAGTGGCAGGTAGACAACGCCTCTGGTATGCCTCCATATCCATAGCATGCAATTGTGGGGCAAATAGGTCAATGTATTCTTTATAGAATTCCCCAGGCAGGCCATTTCCCCAGTAGCTTTCCCATTGGGTAGGGCAGCGATGGCCTCTTTAATTTCCTCCACCGTTATTGGCTATGCTAAAAAATCTCGCTGTCCCTGTGTGAGCCACACCAGCACAATATCCTCTAAATACTTTGTAACTTCTGGTTCCTCTGTTGACTCTCGCTCAGCATACATATTTTTGTAGTATTGTACAAACGTGTTGAGAATACCCGGCGTGTCATACTGAACAGTGTCCTCGCTAGAAATCGATTCCACTATGTGTGTTCTCGCCCAGGGATCTGCAATTCTATTGGCTAACGCTTTCCCAGGTCTACCCCCTTCCCCATAAATTCTGGCCCGCCATCTCCGTGAAATGTGGTGCACCTCTTGCTCTGCTGTTTCATTATATTCTATAATTTTCTCCCTGATTTCTGCCAGCGTGGCCTCCATTCTTGTTTATTCATATGCCCTTTCTAAGCGCCCCAAGTCCATTTCAAGCTGTCAAAGCCGCCCTCGAATGGACCTGAGGACCCCAGCCTGAAGACCTATGCATGTCCCGCGGAGTGTCACTTTGAATGCCTCCCATACCGTTTCCATGCTCTGTACTGAACCTATATTGTGTTCAAAGAATTCTGCAATTGCCACTCTTACCCCTTCCCGGAAGACCTGATCAAGCAGTGAGGTCGATTGCAAGCGCCATTGGAATTGTGGGGGGTTGTGTGTGGGAATTGACATAATCAACAGGACCAGTGCATGATCTGACAATGTCTTTGGCAAGTGTTTGAGCACATTGATCCACGTAGTTACGTCTTTTTTGATTAACCAATAGTCCAGCGTGACCATGATTTATGCATGTAAGAGTGATATGTGCCTTCCTTGACCCCAGGGTGTCTCATCCTCCAGATATCAATGAGACCCATGTCACGCATACCTGCCACAATGATCTCTGTCGCCCTTTTAGGTGGCCCCTCCAATGTAGACAACCGATCCTCGTCTTGTACCAGTGAAGCGGTAAAATCCCCACCCCAAAATAATTGCAGAGGGCGGTAATTTGTGTAGCTTGGCCCATAGTGTTGCGAAGAATTCAGGGTCGTCTATATTAGGCCCATGGGCATTGACGATGGTCATCACTGTGCCACATAGTTTCCCCTGCCCTATGGTATACCAGCCCTGCTCGTCTATTTCAGAGTGCATGAGTACGAAGGGTATATTCTTTTTTATGAGAATCATCACGCCCCTCGAATATGCGGAGTAGGAGGATGCCAGTTTCACCCCAGCCCACCTTTCTGCCACTTTTTTCTCTGATCGCTTGGTAAGGTGCGTTTCCTGTGGGAGTGCCACCTGTATGTTTTACCGGTCCAAGTAGGCCAGCACCTGACAGGTTTTCTTTGGGTTATTGAGGCCCCGAACATTCCATGTTATCCAGGATAGCCCATTTTTAGTGTTTACCGCTGCATCTCCCACTGTCATTTACCCAAATCTGTGAGTGTCTGAACTGCAGCTGTCGCTGTGTTAGTATCGATGCTTGTATCATGCACACAATGTTTTTGTCTAAACATAAGTCCCCCAGGTACCCCACCCTCCCACCTTAGCATCCCAATCATGCCAAGAGATCCCCCTAATAAAAAGACATAACAGTAAAACAATGGAGCATCCATCATACTGCGTGGTCAAAAGTATCTTGGTACAAAGATACATTTTAACAGTTGGGTTTTCCCCTGTAGGGGTCGCCAGTAGCCCACTCACCCCCTTGGTGTTAGGGGAGGCCGGGGCCGCTACGTGAGCTGCGGCATCTTCACATAAGTTAGTCAGCGCTTTATGGCTCAGGCTATCAGTCATTGTCTATGCCAGCCTATATAGATGCTCACGCCTAGTGTCAAACAGGATTTATTATACTTCCTCATCATAGTTCGCATATGCATCCATACACACTGTTACCACCGGGCCTATCTTTAACACAGTGGATTCGTGCTTGCCACATACTCTTTGACAGTTCCCATATCAACACCCACCTCCTTACCCCTGGTTACTACCAAACGCTTGTCATGGCACTGCAGCTAGCCCATAACAGTTCAATCTTCGTTGTCCGCATCTTCGCCTGAGTGCCGCACCTCCTCTTGTCTTTCCAGTTGTTTGACAAATGTCATTGCTTCTTTGGGTGACAAGAAAATCTTGGTTTTGCCCTTGTGCTGGATTCTGAGACGTGCTGGATATAACATGGCATATTGAATTTTCAAAGTTTGCATTTTCTTCTTGACCTGTTGGAACTCCGTTGCGCCTGTTGCACAGCCGCTGTGAAATCCGGATATAGAGCAACCTCAATCCCTTGATATGTCATGGTACCCATCTCTCTGGCCAGTATGAGAGCTGTATCCTGGTCTCGATAATTCAACAATCGAGCGATTATGGGCCTCAGCGGAGCGCCAGGTATTGGTTTAGGGGCCAAGGATCTGTGTGCACACTCTACAATGAGCATTGGCAAGAAGTGCTCTGCTCCAAGCATGTCCTTCAACGTGGCTTCCACATAAAGTCCCATCCTACCTGTATAGGTGGTCTCAGGAACTCCTGTAATGCGGATATTATTACACCGTGACCTAGCTTCAAGGTATTCATTCTTGGCCTTTATCACAGCTAAAAGCTTCTCCATTTGGGAACACAACGTACTGACCATGCCCAGCGCATCTTTTGATGTGGATATTCGTTGTTCCGCTTCCGTAAGGCGAGTCCCTTGCTTATCGAGTTTTGCTGCCATGTTATCCATTCTAAGCTTGAGACTGTCTATTTTGTTGTCAATGGATTGTAAGCTGTGCTGCATTGCTAATAGGGTACTTTCCAGAGTGCTGCTGCCCCCTGCCTCCGACTCTTGCTCATTGTCCTATGTTGCCTGAGTCTGGGATTTGGTGAGGCACTTGAAATCAAAGGTAACCTTGGACTGTTGCTTGTCCGACTTACCTGCATTCACAACCAGCCACGGCAGCAGGAAGACGCTACCAGTTTCATGACTTCAGGCCCCCATTCATTGCCCTGTCGCCAGGATTAACAAAATTAACACTGACATCGCGTATCTCTGCACCGCCCAGCAGTACAGCCTTTTGAATTTCTAATCACATAAATAATTTTCTGCCCAGCTGCCAGACCTTCCACCAATTACGTGCAAGCTACGAGCACACTATTCAAATTGAACTACCATCAGTCTACCCGAGGGTATCTGTGGAATTAACAGATCCTCTTTTTCGCCATTAACTAGCTCACCTATGTCCTGAAGATGAACCCCACTAATTGGGTTTGAAACGTCGTCGACCACTCTACAACATGAACTCCACTCACTGTGTATAAATTATTTGTGGAGTTCAACTATATTGTTGTCAATGCGATGCCTTTTTTTTAAAACTCACTATCACTACTCACGTCACGCTTTCTTTCACTTAATGTATGAGCACCTGAATACTAAGCATATCTGAAAAATAAATGTCCGTCATTTTCTGACACACATGACCCTTTGTAAATCCTTTTTTGCTCCTGACTAAATTTAAATCTCATACATGTAAACAGTAGTGCCCCTTGCTGGGTCACCATTTTCGTTCTGAAAATTAACTTTATTCAAACAACAGTGCCCCGCTCCGGGTCACCGTTTTCACTTTGGACCTTTGAGGCCATCCCTGAACCATTGTTCTTTAAACATGTCCGACTTACCCATGCTGCTCCTTTTTAGTCTGAGCCCCTGAGTATCTATAACAGTGCGCTCTCAACTCAATGCCCCTCCACGTGGCACAGCCGCTTACTCTGCTCTGTAGTGGCACCAGTGCCCAGTCGTTGCTGAGTGTGACCCCTTCAACCGGCACCACTGAAACGCTTCACACCCCGCTGAGCAGATATACTGGGGCTTTCAGATCTCCTGTGCTATCAGTCCAGCTTGCAGGCCATGCGGTAGCAACGCTACTACTGCAAGCTCCTTGTCAATATGCCTCGATTTATACAAGTATGCCCACTGGGGGTACTGCCACACCACGGCAGAGCAGGTATTCTAACCGTGGCGGCGCCCTCGTAGTAGTGCCAATGCCTCTCTGAATCAGGTGTGCATGATTCTATCCCAGCGTCATTGAGTGTCTATCTCGGCCTGCGCGCCACTCCCACACATTAGGCCTCCCACTCGTCTGTTCGCGCCAGGCTAGTTCAGACAACCTACCTCGCCGCTGTTTGCATTAGCCAAGGAAGTGCCTTTCTATCTATCTCCACAATCACAGCACGTCACTGTGCCCTGCAGGGCTGCTCAATTCCCCCGGCCGTGCTCCTTAAGAGCCGGGTGCTGGACCGTGTCTTCATGGCTCTCCCTTCGTTCCGCTCTTCTCGGCCCTACATCGCCCTTCAACAGCGATCTTCCCCGCAGCTGGCCCATTCGATGGTTCGCCTCTGCTGAGACAGCCACTGTCCCCTGCTTCCCTGGGTCCTGTTCTTCGCAGCTTCTAGATGACTGGGCCAGCACCGTCTAGGCAGCGGCACCTGGGAGCAGCCCGCCCGGCTTCGTGAAGCGCAGCGGCCCGGTACAGTTCTGTCCCGCACCCCTCTCACTCACCTCGGGCAGCCGGGGCCCACCAGGCAATCCACGCACTGTCGTCCAGCCCAGCCCCACCACAGCTCCGGATGGCAGTCGTGGCAGCCGTGATTCTTCTCCGCAAGTGTCCCCACACTCGTCGTCTCAGTATCGGTATGGGCAGGCCGCCATTTTCTCCAGGTCCCGCACTAGTCCGTATCGAGAGGCCGCTGACTCAGCCTCTGACATGCAGGCCGTCAATTTGTTCTTTGGGACATCTCTGACCTGTTCCTGTACTGTTCCATTCTCGAGGGCAGCACTATTGTAGCATTTTTAAACGGATTGCGGCCCGACCGGCCGAGTAGCACTAATGTGCAGCCATCTTGCCTCGGGCTCTCTAGCACCCCCCCATTGCCTCATAGTTTAGTCAACCCTATCGCATAATTGGGCCCTGCCCTGTTGCCTAATTTTAGTGGCCCTGCCTATCAATAAGTTGGGGGAGGTATTGAGGTGGGTCTTACCCTTTTCGCTCCTGCCCTTGCTGCTCCATCTGGCTTCTCAATGCTATGCCCAGCAGAAGATTCCTGTTGTGCTGCTGCCATGGAGCCTCTGAATTGCCAGCTAAGTAAGCCAGGTATGTTGTAATGTAAAATGTTATTTCTCTGTGTGTTTGTGTATGTCTTTGTGAGTGATTGAGAATGAATGGGATTGAATGAAAGTGTGTGTGTTTGAGAGTGTCAATGAGAGTTAAAATGAGTATGAGGGAGTGAATGAAGGAAGGAGTATGAATGTGTTAGAACGTGTTATTTATTGGAGGTTGTGAGAGGGAGTTGTAATGAATCGTGGGTATAGCTATCAATGGTGAAGTTGCACCCGGGCCCAGACTTAGTGAGTGTGTGCAAGTGTGTTGGTGAGAATGAGAATCAGTGAGTATGAGTATGTTTGTGTGTAAGTAACGGTGAGTGGGATTGAGTATGAGTGAGAATGAGGAAGTGAGAGGAAAGTGAGTTAGAGTGAGTGAGGGCAAGAGACTAAAGCCCAGATTATCAAAACTTTCACACAATGCAGCGCAGCAGCTAACGTTGCTGCATTTCATGAGAGAGCAGGAAAGCACCATATCTAAAAACATATGGCACTATCCTGCCCTCTCCCAAGAGTTGGCACACAATTAGGCTGCTCAGAACAACGCATACACCTTTGCACCATAGTGCAAAAGTGTCTGTGTGAGTCTAGCATAGGTTTTGTACCGGAAGGGTGACCTTCCGGTACAAAATACTATGCTTTGACTAACTTTAAAACTTTTCCTACTTCGGATTTGTGCTGTTCAGTCCAGTACACATGCAAAGTGGGAAAAGTTAGGAGAAACAAAAGCATTTCTCCTTGTTAACATCTGCTTTCAAGTGGCATTTGCTTTTTGACACCAAACACAGTTGACTATTGTTAGAAGATAAGGTTTTACATCGAAATCTAGGTCTAAATATATCGAAACATGGGTATTTTGGTGGGGTAAGCACCAAAAGTTCCCATGTTAATCCCTAAAAGTTGTAATTAACTGGTATTTATTGCAACGGATAAATTCTGCCTCGGTGGTTTGATTTTATTAGGTGTAATTAATATCATCCCATTTCTCAGGCTGCTCGTATTTAGCTCCTTAGGATGCAGAATTGTCTGATCATCAACCTACAGAAGTTTGCAAACTGTTAAGCTCTAAAGTACTGAACAAAAGGCTTTCTGAGCGATTTCACTTTGTTTCTACTCCACAGAACAAAACAAATCAAAACTTGCCACACCAAAGCCTGCCCATGACAGACAGTTATAAGTTGTACATGATGTTGTTATGCATCCATAATGGAGTGGTGCAGGTGAATCTCCTCTGTAGCACTCATACCACATTTCATTTTAGATTTCTAAGCATAGATTCTGTTTTCTCCCATTCCCCACTCAGCACAAACGATGCATGTATCTTGCATGCTCGATAGGACTAGCTGAATCAGCATTGGCAAACCCAATAGGTTTGGATTTAATGTGCAACACATGCAGCATAAGCACATTAAAGCCAGACAAGAAACGAAAAGGAGATTGTAATAAAGGTCTTCTTGCCTTCAATATGGTCTTGTTTTTGTGTGGATTTCAAATAAAGAGGGCTATATTTGTGAAGAAGTCTCCCAGACAGTTAAATGCAAGCACTTGGATGAAAGATGAAGCATACACCCAAACAACCAATAGCATTTGGTGATAGCTCTGGCAGCTCGGGGCCTTAAGTTTGGTAGGTCTTGCCAGGTCTCAAACCCGGCATTAATTAAAATCTGACTTTGAAATTACTCAGTATTGGGCACTATATTCATGTCCATAACTTAACAGGCAAAAACGCTCATCAATTTCTCAACGGTTGCTGTAAAAACCCTTAAAGTAATCCACATCAGCGATGCAGTACCTGTTACATATCATGTTTTACTTCATCTTACATTCCTTAAGACTATTGCTTTTTCCAGATGTTGTGTTTCTATAGTTGTTTTAGTCGTGCAACACATGACTGTTTTATAGAACATACTGTGAACCCAGTCACCTCTAGGTGTCTTGGTTAGTTCCGGTTGTGGGTCGGTGTTCATGATGGCGCACAATTCAGAGCTCTGGAGAGCTGAAGGAAGTGAAAGTTTCCCACAGTACCTACCTGGAGTCGTAAGGGTTGTCAGACTACATGCTCAATAAATCCTTTTTACACAGAGTAACAGTCGTATGTATGCCAACTGTAATTACCATTTAATGTGAAAGTGTGTCAAGGAGGTATACAGAGCTGTTGAAATATTGTTCTATCAAAGGAAGAAAATGCATTTACAGGTGGAGATAGACAGAGCATGTGTGTGTGTGGGAGAGAGCAAGAAAGTACATTCAGAAGGACAGAGAAAAATACGGCCATAAGGAGCACAAGGCGATGAGATGTGATGTATAAACATGAAGATGTCAGAAAGATGTGCGGGGGGAAAGGGTGTCCGTGTCTAACAGAGAGAAAGATTTCAGAGACAAATGGTGGGAAGGGGAGCACAGGAGTGATTGAGATATGCTGAATACCAATCCCATTCCCACACACCTTAATAATGTTTATTCATCGGCTCATATTTACAGAGTTGAAATATTTTTAATTTTCATTATTCACAACACAGACATTATTGTCATTTATTTATGCCATTCTGTTAACAAGCCTTGGCAACGACAATATATTTGGCTTGTTTTAGGTGTATGTTCATTGTGTGATGTGTATGAATACGCTGACAGAAACCTTGCAGAAAGGCTACCTAAATACCACCCAACTGGCATGCTGTGTAAAGCATAAGGTGTTCGTTTATATGATTTAAGCTACACCCTTAATTACCTATGCCGCTCCTCTTGGAAAGGATTCTTAGTTACACTTCTTTGGCAACGCCCCCTTTAGAGACTCCCGAGACATTTTCATCCCACTTAAAGCTCTGTGAATAATCCAGTGGACAGAGCCAGTATGCGATTGACATATTCTCAAGCCAGTGACTAAAAAAGGCTGGTTGAAGAAAGCCAATGGTTTCACGGGGCGGGCCCAAAGTCCACTATGTGAATATTGTTAACAATAGGTATGTTTCACAACTGCTCTGTCATAACCCAGGTCTAAAAGAGGACATGGACCCACTGAACACATCTGGGACACATTTCAAAGGCGGATGTACACTATGCACATACAAATACATTAATATAGCTTAACATTAAAACAAAATAAATAAATCTTTCAAATAGACCATTAATTACTAGCACAGTGTGAACACCTGGGTTGAGAAACAAAGAATAACATTACTCCCAGTCTGCCTTTAGCTGTAGTTACAGGCTCCAAGCTCTTTCCATCATTTGGAAGGGCCCTCCAGGCGGCTGGGGCCCCTTTCAGTCAAAAGGCATGAAATGCCCAGAACCTACCACAGCGGCTCTGCACTTTCCAGTTCAATTCCTGTAGAAGCGACACAGCGTTTCCTGGACGTGCTGAGGAGAGGCAGGGGCATATTATCAACGAGGCGATAAACAATTACCGCCGCTTTTGCGTCCGTTTTCGGACGAAAAGCAGCGATAATTTTATCGCCTAATCAGCAAGGTCACGCTATCGCGTGAATCCTTGCATTATCGCTCTTTCCCCAACGCCCATCTTTGCATCTCTAATGAGATGCAAAGTGGGCGTTACTGGCGTACCCGGATGGACTACGTTGCAAATATCGCTAATGTTCACATCGCGATATTTACAAGGCAGCCCACATGATTTTAGCAGAGGTTAGATTTTGGCGAAACGGCAGTTTTCGCCAAAATCTAACGTCTGCTAAAATCCTGACTTAGCCATCCCTAACATAGGGGTGGATTCTGCTGATACGACCACAGGGTCGTATCAGCAAGAGTCATCGCCGTTTTGCAGGGAACATCGCTGGAAAACCAGCGATGTTCCCTGCAAAACGGCGATAACCTCGCTATCTCTGGAATTTTTATCGCCCTGGAGAAACACGTTGTTAATAACGCGCTACCAGGGCGATAATTTCCAGAGATAGCCTGCGATAGGACTATTATCGCTAAGCACGGCCAGCGATAATTATCGCTAGCCGTTGATAATATGCCCCGCAGTTTTTACAAAGATTTCAGGTCATGTGAAGGGGTATGAAAGTGATAAAGCGCAAGATGGGGACAGCTCAGTGGAAATATGTTAATTGAAGGAACAGGGTCATAGACATTTAGGGGAAAAGGCTTGGTCAGCACAAAAAGACAGGTGAGTGGTTCGACAGTAGTAGGCAGGACAAAAAAAGAGGACATCCGAAAAAAGTTGGAATCATGGGTCTGGCTTGCTAGAAAGGTTCAAATTACAGCACCCGGTGCTAAGAAAATATAGAAAGGAGCCAAGTAAGAGCAAAGTGATGAGGGCGCCTATTAGCAACATATTCTGGCAGGTGCACAGCATGTTCGTAGGGCTGTCCCCCCATGCTACAAACAAAATTAGAAGCAATTTATTGTTCTGTCTTTATAGCAACTTGTGGTGTTGTGGGTAGATAGCATTAAACTGTCTATGTCATACTCACCTTGAACACACCTCCACATGAGGGTCTGTAGAACCATTACTCTGAAGGTCAGCTTCACTTGCACTGCCACAGTAGATGCGTGTTAAATGGGAGCCAACACAAAACAACATGTAGCATCGGAAACTGAAAGTGTGGGCTGGCCCAATTAAGTCCTATACTGTCTATGAAAGGGGTGCACGTGGCATAAATTGCACAAAAGATTGAGGGGCAGATTTACAAGCCCCTTGCGCCACTTTTGCGTCACTTTTCCCATGTTAAAAGTGACGCAAAAGTGGCGCAAGGGGCTTGTAAATCTGCCCCTGAATGTATTTGCTCTGTTTTACATTCTAAAGTATCTTACGGATATACTCAGGGGGAAGACAAGTTATCATGGTTTTGATTACATTTTATGATTGCTCACAACTTGGCTTATTGTACAGGTTGAATGGATACATTCCAATCACTCTTCAACAGAAGGCAACACATATAGAAGGGTAAACAACTGGTATTAGTAATATTATGATCAATAGATGAACCTACGAATGTGCATGTTATCCACTAGCAATTCACAAGTTGAGCCAAAATCCATTAAACTGAAAGGTTTGGGGCTCTGTCTGTGGTGAATTTGACAAGTTTAAACATAAATGCACAAAAAAACTACATTTCCATTGGTTATTTGATATATTTTAAAAGGTAACACTATAGGAGGCTGAAAAACATCATGGTTTGGACATTGTCCCGAGTGGAGGAACTCCACGAAGGAGACTGCAAATGCTTGAGCATGAGGAAACCTGGCACTGCCTGCCATTTCAAAAGGAGACAGGGTGAGCACAGGAGCCTCCATGTGGATAACATAACCAGTACCTATCAACCCTAAGCCTTTGTGGTTAGCCCATGTCTCTGGCACTGCACAGAAATGTAAACTTAATTTAACATCAAGTGGAAAAAACACAAAATATTCAAATAAAGCACGCGGAAAGCAGTGAATTCATTACATAACACTTACTTTCCAACCAGGGAGACTCTGCTGGCTCCCCTCCACTCCTGCCTCCATCTCATCAGAATGTAGACTTTGTGGAGCCATGTGTGATGTGTTCATTTGGGAGGCCATTTTTGTTGCGCCAAAAGCAGTGCTATCAATATCACACGCTTCGCGCAGTGAAAAAAGACTGGGCTTGCTTAATCCCCCGAGAACCAGCTAACCAAAGAACTTCTCGCGGGACGAGGTTGGCAAATGGCAGACGGTCTGCGATGGATATATAATACTTAGGAAAATGTGTCACCCTCCAGCGAAGATCAAGCGAGCATGAGAGGCGAGCATGGGTTTACATGTGTTCTCTAGCTGGACCTCGAAGGATATCGGATCTGTGCTACGGATTATTTCTCCTCTTCGGTGGAATAGATAATACCCACCTAACTCGGTAATTACAGAGCTGTGCATGTCTGTGGCTAGCTGGATATTTAAAAAAAAGCATAATGTACCTGTACGTATTCCTTAGAAAAATAAAAATGCCTCCTACCCGTCTGATATCGTTTTGGATAATGCTTTACAAGAGTCTAAAAGTCTGTTAGCCGCAGCCAACTTTTTTTTATTAAAGAAAATTGATTCTTGTCTGTTTCTTTCGGTTAAAAAAAATGATACTGAATTTTAATAGGACAACCCCCACTGTTAGAAAAGCTCCTTCCTTTGACTCTTCAAGCTTTGAAATACCTAAGTAAGTATTAAGCAAGGATTTATGAAACATGTATCAATGAATTTACAGCTCAACATGGATATCTGCATTGGCATCCATGTGTCTTACTTTTCCCTTTTGTTCTGGTGTCTGTGTGTATAATAAATCTTTATGTCCAACGGCAAATTAAAGGTTGGTTGTGAAATCCCCGCTTTTACTTTTGATTGTGAGTCATGTGGCCTGTAAAATCAGTATGTACAATTTACTTTTCTTACAAATGTGCTTAGCCTGTTGCAGTTGCGATAAGAGAATTCAATGTTAGAAAACTAAGGGCCCTATTTACGAGAAACTAATGCAGCGCAGTGCCGCCAGTCATTTTGCAGCGCCGCGCTGCATTAGTTTCGAAGCACAGGGATGTGACATATTTACAACAATATGTCGCATCTCTGTGCTCTTCCCTGCGCTGGTGCATAAACTGCTGCCATGCACCGGCGCAGGCACACTTGCACCATAGTGCAAGGATGCCTGCGTCGTGGGGATATTGTTTTTGTGCAGGAAGGGGCACCTTCCTGCACAAAAACAATCAATTGAGGTGAATTCATCTTCCAATGCAGCACGCATTGAAACAGGAAAAAAACTAGGAGAAATGTTGCGCCTCGCTTCGCCACCCCTGGGGTGGCTAAGCATTCTGACGCATTTCCAGGTTTACAATTGCTCGTAAATCTGGAAATGCATCAGTGTACATAGGTGTTGCGTGGGAACACCCACTGCGACACCCATGTCATGCCCCTAACACGCAAAGTGTTGTGTGGAAAGGGGCAATATTTACAAACCCACATAAAGCCACGCAGGGTGGCTTTACGTGTGCTTGTAAATATCAGAGAGCTTGTTGCGCCGCCGGTGCGTCACGCAATGTGGCATACCGTCGGCGTAAGGGCTTGTAAATAAGCCCTTAAGTTTATAAAACAAAAAGAAATGCTTAAAAGTATATCAGCAGCACTCGAGGAAGAATGGCTGATGTGTGCGGTTTTCTAGGTAAGCAAACAGTCTCAAAATCCCATCCACCCAGCACAAGCCTCCAATGAACTTGCTTCTGCCACGTATTGGTGCAGTCTGCAAACAGAGACATTACTGCATGTTTTATGTTTATTTGTTTTTATTAAAGATAGTCCTCTACCCTTATTAGTGACCCAGGGGTTAACATTGCGGATCATGTGACAGATCAGCCTGACCCTCACCCAGAGCCAGCCTGATTATCATGTCCCCTTCTCTATGAAGAGCATTACTTTGCTGATCTGGCACACGCGAGGTAATACAATCTCAGCAGTTCATGGGTAAGCAGCATGCCTAAAGCCTCCATTCGCCCTTCACATAGCTTCATTTAACTTGCCTCTGTAGGCCTTTGTGTGAAGTTATTGATGCAGCACCCCTGCAAACAGAACCAAGAATAAAAAATGTCTACTGATTACTTTATCGTAGGTAGTCTCTATCATTATCAATGATGCAAGGCCTACACTCTGGCTATGGATGACATGACCTGACCCGACCTACTTACCCCCGCCTGGCCCTTGCATGATCTGCCTATGATTGCTGCTAAATTCTGACCTTCATCCTACCTAAATGGATTGTATGACACAACTGCGCATGTCTAAACCACGTGGTTTTTACAGCGACCCTGTCTTTACCATGCATGCCTTTACCACACATGCCTTTACAACAAATTTCATTGTAAAGGCAAGATTGGTAAAGGTATATGTGTGGGAAAGATCTCACCCCACCCCCTGCCCCGAGCTCTAAAATTCAGCCCTCCTGCGTTGTAATCAACCCGGCCCGGCC
Source organism: Calotriton arnoldi (assembly GCA_963921515.1). Lineage (NCBI taxonomy): Eukaryota > Metazoa > Chordata > Amphibia > Caudata > Salamandridae > Calotriton > Calotriton arnoldi. The sequence goes on along the minus strand of CAWUFW010019248.1, from coordinate 24,333 downwards.
CTATTAACTACCCTGACTCCCTACCCTGAGCCCTGAAACCCGGCCCTCTAGCCCACAAAAACTACCCTGACCCCAGTATCCCCATCCTGAGCCCTAAAAACTGCCCCCAGCACTGAAAACTGCCCATCCCCCTGCCCTGTGCCCCAAAATTTGTTCCCTTTCCCTAAAAACAACCCTGACCCCAGCCCTCCGCCTGAGCCCTAAAACCAGCCCCCGCCCCTAAAACCTACACCCACCTCCTCCCGGCCCCAGCTCAACTTACCACGCTGCGTCCCGTTCCTTTTTCCTGCCACGATCCTTCTGGTTCTTCTCCCCGCCCATCCACTCAAACAGTTAGAACACTGACTGCCTTAACCATGCGCATGCATGGTTAAGGCATATGCGTGGTTGAGGCAAGCGGTGTTCCTCTTGCGGGGAAATGGCACGCGTGCTTAAGCCCACGTTGTAAAGGCTGTTTCCTACCTAAATGAAGTCCGGCCATCAAGAGAACGGGCAGCAGAAAGGTTAATGGTAACTTTCACATGCAGCTGCCCTGTTTAGACCTTTTAGAACCTGGAAGAGACTCTCTTTCAGCTCCTCTTTCACTTACTAACTATACTCCACCATACTTTACCATTATTCTACCCCCACCTTCCATCTTATCTTCTCATGTAGTTGGCATCATTGCTTTTAACAACATTGATTATTCCAGAAGTTGTCCAACCCAAGTGGTTATTCTTCAACAGCTCCTGGCTGGCCCTGTTGACTTCTATACAATTGATAGTTTTATGAAACTCAGTTTTCTAGTTTGTTGTATTTTCACCTCCTATATATACTTTATAGATATTTAAAGTGTAATTCTTTTAAGATACCTGTATTTTCAGGTGGGTTGTACCTCTACCATTTCTGGGTGGACATATGCTGTTGTTTTAGAACACTGCAACTTCTTCTAAGTTGTTGCACTTTAGCTGCTTCCGGGAAGACATCTATACAATTAGTGGGATTTGTAAACTGTGCCTTTCACTTGGTGACTACTGTGACAGCCCACAATGGACCCCACAGAGTCTTAACATTTGGTTGTGTTTAGAAAAAAGTAACTTCCTTTGGGTTGCAGCATTGCCGCTGCCCGGCAGACCCTTACACACGACTGCCATTCTTGTTTCTTAACTATAGACCTGCAAACCTAAGTGTTTGGATTTTACTCTTTCTGTTAGATTTCACCTATGTGGCTCCTGAGTGGACCCCAGAGACTCCTACTCTTTGGTTGTTTTATAGAAGATGCATCTCCCAGTGGGTTCCATTTAAACCACTTATTGGTGTTACGACAGCCACTTAAACTTTTGGTGGTTTGGGAAGTGCAACTTTTAAAGGTTCACCGTTCACTCCATGGGTCAAACCATAGACTCTTGTTTTGCGATTTAGGAACTTTCTTCTTCCAGTGGTTTGCTTCCACCAACCTTGGGAAGACACATAGACCCCATAAAATGGTAGCTTTGAAGTCTACCAGCAAGTTCTACTTCCTCAGCTCCACAGTGGATCACACAGAACATATTACACAGATTATATTAGCCAAAGGGAGTTGTGCCTTCCTTGAAGTGCCCATCCCCTCACTGTCATTATACTTTTATATTAACTCTAAGTTTAGTTGTTATACTTGATGGTTGGAACAGAGATCTACTTTAGCATCATCCTTCTTTACATGGGTGGCCCATAGACTTCTAATGCCTGTTAACCTTTGTGAATCATTCACCACTATTCTGATCTCATTTACGGAAGGTAATCTTGTGGAGCAGAAATATCTACACTTGTGACAGTGTTTATTTACCTATTAATTGGCAGTTTTATAAAAGTTGCATGTTTCAAGAATGATTGGCATCTAAAACATATATAAAGAAAATCTGGAAGAAGAATGTTGCACTTGCACACATTATGAAGGGTACTGGTAATTTAGGTGGCCACATATAATAAGAATATGCATGATATATATGGTGCAACATACTAACATCAAATATGAATGTAGGAGTAAGTAGCAATGTTATACATAAGAATGAAGGTGAAATAAAAATTGAATACACAAGAATCCCATTTGTAGCCCTAGTAAATAACCAGTTTTGTTGTCTAATCAACTGAGAAGACATTCCTAGAACTTGTCACATGCAAGCATCCTATATAATGAGAGGTGGCAATGGAACAGAATACTGTTCAATATTTTTTGAAGGTGGCATAAGAAGTATTTGTCCTGATATTCAGTGAGATGGCTTTCCAACCCCGCTGTGCACACCTCAAGAAGGATTCTTTCAGTATCTTTAACTTTTTGAAGGTTGAGATTTTTAGATGCAGGTTGCAATCTAAAAGTGGCACTGCCTGATGAAATGCCAAGTTTCTTGATTAGGGTGCATTGCTAATGCACGTGGAGAAGATTAACTATGCTGTCTATTCCCTCAAACCCAGTTCTCTTCCTTCCCTACCATCCTCTCTTTTGCTGCTGGATCATCTCGATTCTCTCCCCTCCTCAGTTAATCTTCATTTTCCCATCTGTATCTATCTCTCACTAAATACCCCTCTTCCTCCTGTTCTCCACATGCCTCACACACTTCGGTACACTGTTTATCACTCTCAACTCTTTCCTTCTAGGCTCCTGTTTCTACTTCACCCCAAAATGTTGCTTCCGACCCCAACCTTTCTCATCTCGTCCTTCCACCATATCTCTCATTCAAATTACCTTTCAATCCTTCCACTTTTTTTTGCTCCCCTCACACCACCACTCCATTACTGACCTTAATCTCTGCCTGCATCTGTTCCATCCTTGCATTTAATCCTCTCCAGCCATTTTTCCACATGATTCATCCACCCTCCCTTTAACCACAACCCATTCAATGAACAAAATCACGATATGTAAAGCCGTCTTCTCTCTGATGTCTCATCCACCTTTCCCAGCTCCATCTTATTTTTTCCCCACATTTCCCTTCTTTCCTTATTCTCCACCATTAATGCATAATCACCCTTCCATTCCCAATCCACCTATGAATATCATTCTAGCCCCTTGTTGCCCTTCTCCCACTAACCATGTTAAACTACCCTTCAGCCTTCTGGAGTCTGTTAGCCTATTTTATCTTACCAGCCTTCTTCCCTTCTGGCCTCTCCACCTCCTTCTGCCGTACACTTCACCGTGTCCTAAAATGTTAACTACTAACTGTCATATATTTTTTCTCAATACAAGGTTAATAAACACACATCACTTCAACCATCAAAAATGATGCCTCAATGCTACATGAAACTATCCCTCTAGGCTTCAAAATCCTGCTCAGGAATCCATCCGACAAAAAGATTGGGGTAGGAGATGTGGTTGTCTTGAGATCTAACTTACCTATGACAAAACGTCAACACTATTTAGCCACAGATGTGAATCTTTATTCACCCACTGCTCACCTTCTCCCAACTTCTCTTCCTAGTTTTTTATGATCTATGTATCCCTCTGAACAATCTTGCCTTCTCAGGTGCGTTCCTTGACTCCATCACTGACATTGCCATCAATCACCCCAAAGTTTTCATAGGGGGTTACCTTGAAAACTGTTTTTCTAAACTAGCATGGTTTCAATTCAAATACCTCTCTTAAAACATAAAAGCCTTGAATTTCTACCAAATGGTCCCAAGCACCACTCACTTTGATAGCCACACTCTCAATGCAATGTGCAACTTTCCAGGATGCATCAATACGCCTGGAAATAATTCCATCACCCAGAGGCACATCATCCTCTTTAACTATGACCTTCCCTCCCCTCCATTGGAACCACCCTCCTACTGAAACCACAAAAGCATCTTGATGTTATCATTCTTTACTCTCAGCTTATGAATACTTTGCTTATTTTTCCTTTCTGACATCCAGCAGTTTGACCTCTGACTTTCTGATGCCTTCGACTATTTGATCACTCTCTGGAACTTTCACAGTGACCTCAAGACCAGATGCATCAAACTCATTTAAAGCCTTCACCAAGAATACTATTCTTCTTCAAGAAAACAGCCTCTGCTCTGAGTGACAAACAGGTTTCTACCTGCGTAGAGGCTCAGTTCCTGGAAGAACCGCAAGGCTCCTTTGACTTCAAATGGGCTTGCTGCCTCCCCTGCTACTAGACCTCCCTTCTTCGTTTGGCATGGTGAATCACACTATACAGGCCCATTGTTATCACTCTACCTCTTTTATTTTTATCACTTTCCATCTCTATCTCTACTATTCCATAAAATTGCCCCATCCTTCAACCCCTACATTATCCCTCACCTGCTCTTTGTCAAATCCTTAAACCTCACCTGTTATAACTATGCTGGCTAGATAAATCTTTACATATGGACTCCTGTCTCTTCGTTCAATACTTCCATGCAGTGGACAACTGAATGGTACACAACCATCTCAAATGCAGCTTAATAAAACCTTACATCCTCACAGTTTGTTTGTAGACAAACTATTACCCACCATTCTCCTCATTGCTGGAACTCAACCCCTACCTATCCATTGATGCAAGTAATAATTAGTAATTATCATTGACTCTAACATCTCCCTTGTAGATAGTGAAGGTGAATCAATTGGCCAAAATGCACAGTTTACACCATGCAACCTCAATGCTACATTTTTCCACATCTAGGTTACCCTCACAGAATGCAGACCAAAAACACCTTTGATTATGCCATCGAACTGTACCTTTTGGCTTTTCTCTGCCTACAGTACATACTCAAGTAAGTCCAGAATGTGGCCGCCAAGCAACCTCCGGAACTGAAATTGTGCAAATACGCCACACTGACCCTTCATGCTATACACGTGTAGGTGTGGTGCAGCGGGCAGGGCAGCTGACTTCGGAGCACAGGGTTTCACGGTTCGATCCCCGGCTCCGGCGGCAGCTCAGCTCAGCACCATGTGACTCTGGGCAATAGCTCACTTAATTTCCACGACGGCCCCCAGCGCCTTGAGACCCGTAAGGGTGAGTAGTTCGCGCTTTACAAATACAGATTTACACTGGCTGCCTATAGAAAGATGGGTGTCATTTAAGCCTCTCTGAGACTCACACTGGGGTATCCATGATACAGGACCAACCATCTTTCAACTCGTTGTCAAGGTAATATGATAAAGATTGGGCCTGGAACTGACCATCCATTTGCTTTGAAATGTTCACATTGTTAGGAGATCACTCTTCATACAAACCACATAGCTGTGAAACTTCTCCCTATGACAATAAGGAAACTCCACAAACACTGTGAATTCTTGAGAGTGGAAAAAAACCTGGTTGCTTACAAAAAAGATTTATACTGGATTATTAGCCGGTATGTAATTGCAAACTTAAATCTGTATGTTTTACACTTTTCTGAATCACATTACACCTTAGCTGAGCATGAATTTCCCTGTCATGTGATATAAACAGTAAATTGAAACTCATATTTGACATTAAATGCTTCACACAGGTGAATCTGTAAACCTACACTTTACCAACCATACACAACTAATGAGCTAGCTAATTATCCGATCACTCCTAAAGAACTTTAGGCGTTTGGCAGAGATAGGAGACAATATACAGATGCCACAATACAACACAATAATATGAAATGAAGAGAAATAATGTTGAATGAAAGGTTACATTACCTTTTGAACGAAAATTAAAATAGTTAGTCTACAAGTCATTGTTAGCTTAACTTTAAATTAGAAATCTTTCAGGATTTTTAAAGGAGACAATTTTAAAGAACTGTGTGGTTTTATGAATAGGAGCAAGAAGGTTAATTTTCTGTTGTATGTGGTGATCCAAAAAGTAATTACAGGTGTTTGTCTCATCTGGCTGGCTGGCTGCACTTATTCCTTGGGAAGAGCTGAAGGAATACCTCGTTGACCCCGTTGGGTCCCTGCCGTCACCGCTGTGCCGGTTTCCGCCGCCTTTACACTCTGGTGGGACTCGGTGTCCCAGAGTGCATTCCCTGCTAATCACCCGCAGCTGCTGAGGGCGGAGGCGTTCCCACCGCGCTACAAAGCGCTGCCTCGCACCCCGCTGCATGGGACGTGTGCGGGACGTGCCGGGCGAAGCCCGGGCCAAGGGCGGGCCCGTCTAAGCCCGTCCGAGACCGGAGGAGGCCGGGCAGGGCCACTCCCCCTGGTGTGTGTAATCTGGCATCGAGGCATACTGGTATTTGTAAATCAGTTTTTTATTATATTAGCTCCTCATTGTGAGGTAATTTGAGACGCTGTATAGGAAATGGGTAAGAGAAAATTGGCAATAAGTAAGGGGAAGCCCGCTGAAAGAATTATACCCATCACCAAATATTTAAAAAGCGCTATGGGCATTATTAGCAGTGAGATAGTGCAAGTGGAGGAGCAACTGGCTGCCGCTAAAACGGCTTTGGACGCTGCCCAAAAGGAAAGTAACTCTGTTGCGGAAGAGCATGATCGCAGTAACCTTTCTAGCTTCCATACTTTAGCATTGGTTCAGAGTAAAGATATCGTTATAGATAACAGTTTAAACAACACTAACACTGGTAATGAGGTTAAGCTAGGCCCCTGTGCTTCAACAACTCCTCTTGAAATTTCCATAGCTTCGGATATGTTTGATTTGGACTCTCCACCAGCGAAAAAAGTAAACAAAACATAGTAAAAGGAGGACCAGCCCTCCAAAAATTTCTAAAGAAAAGGGAAAATCTACCAAATTGGGTGTAAATGGACCAGGGTGTAAACCCATGGAGAAAACAATTGATAAACATGCCATAGATATCCTTTTCAAAAAATGCATGGGAAAATCGATACAGTCGAAAGGCGGGTCTTGAGCGAAATAAAAATGGTACAAAATGACATTTCAAAATTATTGGAACTGGTGACAACTCTACGGTCATTTAATGCATCTACTACGTTACAGGATGCTATAACAAATCAGAAACCGGATAAGAATATATATATCGGCTTAAGTGACAACATTGATTTGCAAACGGATAATATTTCACAATCACCCGTTATACCAAGAAAGGAAGAACGTGGTCCAACCCAACAAAATCATGTGGCAACTGTAGCTAATGGTAACAGGAAAATTGAATATCAGGCACCATATGGGAGGCAGCAAAATGTTTTTCTTAGTCTGCCCCCACAAGCTACACCTTACGTGATTGTTTTAAAAAACGTTCCCAAACTGACTGATATTTACAAAGAATCTTGGGACTCATTGAAAAACAGGGTTGTTCACTGGTTTTCTGTTAATACTTCTTGTAGTACCAGGCTCTTATCTCAGGAAATAATTATGGTAAGAAGAGTTTATCTGGGTGGGAACAACAGAAAAAATGTGCGATGGGGATTGTTTAGTTGTAAACTTTCGCCATCCCCATGTGGTGGGCTCCCTATTAAAAGAAGTTGCAGCAAATTTAGATTGGCAAAGCAATAGTAATGATGACATCATCACTGCACTACCCCTTGGATATTTTTATAGACTGAGAATGGAGCAGCCCCATTTATTTGGAAGAGCCCAACCTAGCACTAGTAATCAAAGTAATCAACTTTCTCAAATGATACCTTCTACTTTAAATAGGTTTGCATCTTTAAGGAGTTGTAGTGAGGTGGACTGACTGGGACGAAATAGAGTATATCCGAGAGTAGTGGACCAGGATGTTACCAATTGTATTAGATTTCAGCCTAGTACCCGGGTAGAAGTAGCACGTGTAGAGCAGGCATACAACCACAAGGGTTATCAAACCATTCCCTCCCTTATTAGCATCGATGTAATCCCTGTAGAAGCCGACACACATTGTCATAGAAATAAAACCTCCCCGTCTATAAGCTTGGCTGATTGTAATCTTATTAGCCGTACACTGCAGGACTCACTATATATTATGACATGGAACGTCGCAGGGGTTAGGAAAAAATTGCATGATATAACCTGGCTTACAAGCATCCAAAATTGCGATTTAGTTTTAATACAAGAAACATGGCTTAAAGAAACTTTTTTATTAATGGTTTTAAGACTATTTTTACTAAAGCTAATCCATCATTGGCTGGGAGAGCAAGTGGAGGCTTAGCAGTATTAATATCAGTATCTTCCCCCTTGACTCTAAGGAGGTCAGTTATTAAAGCACAGCACTTCCAGTTCTTACTTTTTTCAGTTAAAGGTAAGCAAGATATTATAGTGATTAACTTTTACAACAATATTTTTGACTCTTCAAGACATGAGATTATCTCATCAATGGAGGAAGAGCTGGTTAACTTTCTGAAGAGTGTAGAGGCCGATTATATTTTAATCTGGGCGGGGGATTTTAATATTGAATCATGTAAACTGGCACCAGGGGCTCAATGTGGCCACGAGGATGAACTAGGTGATAACCCTTCACATTTTCCACACAATAACTATGGCGAAATTATCAACCATGTTATGTATAAGCATAATCTGGTAATTACGGAGCTAGATGCTCGGGAGGGAACGTGTGTTAACTACACATTTGAGGGACCAAGGTCATCTTCATGCATTGACCATTTCTTAATTTCAAGGAACTGTAGGCCCCTTGTATACAATTGTAGTATTCAGCCGAGTCTACTTAGCGACCATCATCCATTGCTGCTAATATTAAATTCTAATATATTTCGCTTAGTAAAAGCTAGCGTACATGCTGTCGATATAAATACACAGGGTGAAAATGGGATTTCGATAAAATGGTCAGGCGTAGATCCTATGGTTTTCTCAGAAAGGATAGTTCAAAAACTAATCATCATATAATAACATGTCTAGAAAATTCTTCTAGTAGTAATGACATTGTTAAGGCCTTTTTAAACATCTCAGACGAAATCTCTAATGGTCTGAAGCGCAAGATTAAGATAAATAGGGAATACTGTCCAAGATGGTTTAACCACCAGTGTTCTGGATTAAATAGGGATTTAAAGGAAGCATTAAAAGCAATCCCTAGAAATAGGGAGGACATTAGTACCCTACGGAAACGATACAAACAAGCAATAAAACAAAGGAAATTGGAAATTAGAGATAACGCATGGGATAGTTTGATCAAAGCAGCCGAGACTAAAGATTCAATCCTATTCTGGAAAACCATGGATCAGCCATTATTTAAAGATACCCAATCCACTAAAGTAGATACATTAGTGACGCCCGACGACTGGATAGGTCATTTTGAAGCTATTTTTAATCCTACACAGCAGAATATTAATAGAGTTGATAATAGTAATATTATTTTATTAAATAATATTGAATTAGAAACTATTACCCATGATGAGATCAAAACTGCCCTTAAGAATAGTGCTAGTGGGAAGGCTGCTGGCCCGGATGGGGTCCCTATCGATGTTTTTAAGCATAACATTGAGTTTTGGTTACCTATCCCCTATATAATTTTTTTAATGCAAACATCAATGGGGTGATACCGGCCACTTGGGTCGAGAGTGTGATTGTCCCTATTTTTAAAAAAGGTGATCGAAGCAGCGCGAGTTGCTATCGTCCAATATCCCTTCTTGACCCAACATCTAAAGTAATGGGCAGAATAATGCTGGCCAGATTGGAATGCTGGGTAAAGGAAAAAAATATTCTGTCAGTAGCCCAGTATGGCTTTAGAAGGGGTATTGGAACGATTGAGCAGTGTTTAAACCTTGAGCTTCTTATAGGGAAATACACCATCGCCAGGGAAGGCTCCCTTTATCTTTGTTTTGTTGATTTGTCCAGTGCGTTTGATTTGGTAAATTATTCTAAGTTATGGCAGACGCTTGAAGGGATGGGTACCCCACAGGATATTATTAACTTCCTATCGCAAATATATGCTCATTTAATCTCAAAGATACGTTTTGGTGTGAGTGGGGAATGTACAAAGCATATTAGAATTACTCGTGGGATTAGACAAGGTTGTACCCTTGCCCCCCTTTTATTTTCGCTTTATATTAATGGTGTTGACTCGTTATTACAGAGTCTGAGAGCGGATACCCCTAAAGTTGGCAAACGCATTACCCCAGTTTTATTATATGCTGACGATGCTGTCCTAATTTCTAGGACAGCAAATGGCCTTCAACTCCTGATGGATAACTTCACAACTTTCATGACTGAAAAACATTTGAAAATTAATTTTAGTAAAACTTTAGTCATGACGTGTGGAAAAAGAAAACCAAGAACAGAACACACTATATGGATGGAGTATCTATAGAGAGGACTCTAACTTTTTCTTATTTGGGGTTACTTTTTAACAGCAAAGGTACATGGAGTTCACATATCAATTTATGCAAATTAAAATTCCTAAGATCTGTAGAAGCTATTTTTAGATTCTCGCATAAAATTGGCAACAAACCAGTACGGGAAATTTTAAAATTGTATGGGTCGAAGTGTATTACTGGGGTTTGTTATGGAGGAGCTTTGTGGGGTATGGCAGACACCTCCCCATTACAAACTCTGGAAAACCAATTTTTAAAAGGTTATTATCGGTACCAAACTCTACTACCACTTTTATAGTTCATAGGGAGACAGATATACTGTATATAAATGATTTGATTAGTATAGCCGCCTTAACACTGTGGCATCGAATTTGGTCCAGGGATGAGACACACTTTACGAGGGATATAATCTTGGATTGCCTCACTTTGGACCATCATAAGAAAATACCATGGCTAAACTATATTTGTGGTCTTTTAACTGAATGTAATTTGAATGTGAATTTTAAGAACCCGGGGGATATTCAAAATTTTAGTAAAAAAGAATTAAAAAAGAGAATGCTTAACGCTAGGGCATCATTGAGGGAAGTTGCCCTGGGTACTAAATCATGTACAAGTCTGTACCTGGAAGGACCACTTTCATCGGGTATTCAGCCGTATCTTCTTTTTATAACTAATATACAACACAGATTCTACCTAACTAGATTAAGGCTGAATATGCTTCACTACCAGGTCGCCTTTCCAAAGATGGGTAAGTGGAGTTCTAGCTTACCAAAATGCCCGTGCGATGGCAGATCTCCTCAGACTACCCTCCATTTTTTACTTTTTTGTAATTTTTATAGAGACATTAGAAAATCTATGCTACGACCCCTTTTTATTGCTAATAGTCTATACTCTTTTAAAGTTGCTTTTAATCAAATTCGTAATCTGGGAAATGTTTTAACTTGCAATGCGGTAATTTGTTTTATACTGAAGGCCATTAAACGAAGAAAGTACCTTGCCTATCTGGAAAACTTGAATTATGAAACTGAATAGATTTTTATCCTGCTAAATTGTATTTTTTCTCTTTAATTTTTATGAGCATCATTTTGGATAAATTGTACATATATGTATTATTGAATGATGTATTGCTTTTATTATAGAATGCTTTTATGGTCATTTTTTGTGAACCGAATAAAGCTTGTTTTGATTTGATTTGATTTGAATTAGGGAAAGAAATTGCATATTGCACAAGTAGATACTTTTATGAAAAGCCAATGATTTCATTGAATCTTTTAGAAAGCCTATGGACATAAACTTCTTTACTTTTGCGAGCAAAAAAAGCTGCAAATCTAACAACATACTATTTTGACAGCAAGGGTGATTAGTGAACAATGAAATCGAATGTGACCTGTTGAGCTATGGCTATGGCACTTTGTGGCACTGTTTGTTGCCTGCTTTTTAACAATCAATTTTCATGTAATAGATTGCTGGGTGTATATTTGTGATGTATTTTAATGGCGTTTTATGGATACTTTTGTAACTGAAATAAATTGAAATTTTGAATTTCAATTTTGAATAACACAAACGATATGCATGGATAAGGCATTCAAACATCAATCACTAAAAAATCATAAATCGGCAATGAAAACTTTGTTTGTCAGCAAAGTAAACACACCATAGACCATATACTGGGTTCTTTTTCCAAGCTAAACACGTCAAGTTGAATCTCCAATCTAACAAAAGGAATGTTATGTTCCATCACCAATCTATTGGGAATGTAAATGAACACTGCAATCATCCATGAAATGTCTGGGTCTTGACCGGTAGCTCCCCAAGTAATGGAAAACTATGAAAAGCATTGGCTGAAAAATCAGACCCAAGACTCTCTCCCTCTATTTCACTACTTCTTATTGTACTTTTTAAAGAATAGATGACACAAGGTCTTTCAAATCTTAAACTGCTTGTAGCCAGACCTAAAAAGAAGTCTTTGATAGGAATCACCTGATGGAAGGTATGATTTCATAGCTGCAAAATGTAAGGAAACCGGAGACTCGTTTAGGAAAGTTAAATAAATCGTGCAGAAAAAATACGGGAGGAGTACATAGTAGGACACCACAAGAATACGAGAAAGTGTGCATCTTTCCTCATTAAAAGTAGTAGTCGAGGTGCATTAACTGCTGTAAGGAAAATGTAAGCAGGTGGCCTCTGTGTTCACCTGAAAGGAACCAGGCACTTTCGTACTAACTAAAGTAACCACTTTGTACAACAGGAATGGTTACATGAATCTGATTCTCTGGATCCAGAGCACCTTCAAAAACTTAATTTGCAGATCCAAGGAAGTTTTTCCAAAGCATAGATGATACGTCAATGGAAAGACTATTAGCCAGTGGTTGAAACACTCGAAAACGTGGTCGCAGGAGATAGCGAAAGAATCCTTTACCAAAGGAAAAAATAATCCTCCATAGGTACTACAAATATTAGAAAGATAGGACTTAACATTTACCATATTGTGATGTTGCAAGGATTTATCTGATGTAGTGGTCCAGTACCAAAGGAAGAACCTGCAAAGGAAGCAATCATTTGCAATGCAATAGGTCTTGCATTACTGAAAGTTAGAGCTATTGGCATTGGTAATAATAATGCAACGCCAATATAATAATGCAAAACTTTCAGTAATGCGAGCCCTATTGCATTGTAAATGCTTGTTAATACCTAGAAATGGGTGCTTTTGGCACCAGACAAAAAACTGAAGATGGGCCTGCCATTATGTTTTCTTTGTCCCAGGTCTCACAAAAACCTCTGAGAAGTCTGCCCCACAGCGATCTTTCAGAAAGAACATAGTGACAATTTAGTGATAGTATCCTTCTGGTTTACTTAAAATGGAGTTCTGGAGCCTGCAACAAGAGGGAGCCCAAATCTGCAATGGATGGCGCAGTTCAGGTATGGCAGAGGTTACTGTGAAAGAAACAATACACTGTCACTATGAGAGAGTTGATGGGCACTGCATCAAAATATGAGCCACTTTAGGGTAGGGCAGAAGAATAGGACAACATGATAGACAATTACTATAGCAGGAGAGCGATTGTAGTGCCTTCGGAGATGGTTAAAATTAAAGGGGATACTGTCCCCTTAACAGACAAATGCGAGTCAGTATAAAAAGTAAGGCAGCCGCCATCCAGGAAGAGAAAATCGCTTGCTCTGCATGGCGTATAACCAGTTTATCAAAAGAGACAATTACTACAATGGGGTAGTCAACAAAACAGTTACTATAACAAGCAATGCAGTCTACGAAGCAAAATAAACATCTTAACAGAGGAGACAGTCATCATAACATCAGAGACCATCAATATAACAACTAACAGTCACTATATTTAATAATACGACAGACCCCATAACAGGGGAACCACAATCAAGAGTGCACGACAGAGGAGTTGGTCCGTGTCATACAACAGAGAAGAGGGTCCCTATGCTATGGCCCTGGAGGCTGCATAGCATCTTTCTTGTCTGAAAAGCTCCGTATATAAAAGTTATGTGCATGGCTGCAGGGCGGCCCATAAGTGGGCTCCATTTTGTAAAAAAGTAAAATGATTGAGCTATAACATGAAGCACGGCGTCCCTGTATGTAAAAGTTATGCTACGTGTAACAATACCGCCTGCTCTTCATGGTGCTACCAATGAAACATTAAAGCGGGCGTCATGCTCAAACATAAAGCGCGGCACCCATGTTGCAAACATAAAAGCGTCCCTGTACGTAAAAGTTATGTGGGCAGCATACCATGAAGCGGGCACCGTGGGGAATCACTAGCAGGAAACAAAGCAAGTAGTCCCTAAAGGAAGACAAAACCAGCTACAGTGTTAGTAAACTGTGGTTGGTCGGTGCTGTTCGGTAAAAAACGGAAATTATGTATTGGGAGCACTAACTAAAAAGGAGCCAGGAAAGAAGAGTAGCAGAGGAGTGAACCAATGGCAGGCAGCAGGCGGGATTACACTCAGTACAGTGGTTACAGCAGGTCTTGCAACAGCGCAAGCATGCTGCCTACACTCGACCTAAAAAAAGAATGCTTCAGAGAAAACGGTGTGCAATTTAAACCACATATCATATGAGAATTGAAAATGCAATAGTTAAGGTGCTAAATATTTTTGGCAGCAACAATAATCCTTAAAAAAGAGTTCACCACAAGAGGTGAGGTTTTGGAGAGGGTTAATAGTAGAGAGTTTTAGAAAATATCTCCCTTGTGCCACAAATAATAGTGAATTCATTAGCTACTTCCAAGTTAAATAGTTGTTGGAAAATAATTATGGAAACCTGGGACCGACACTAAGTCACCATATAACGAAGAAACAGTAAACCTGATTACAATATAAATTGCATGTTATGGGTAGGTGAGGTCGTTTGTAGACTCCATAAGCCTGGGGTATTGTCTGGACTCTGAATTTCGGCCTGCCCTCATTTTGTGGTCCAGATGTTGATAGTGCTGCTGTCAAATAGACCTAATGGTTACAATGTACATAGTGTGGGTGTTGTGTCCTCCCATTTAAATAACTGGCTTTCTACGGCCTTTCTCTTTCTTATATTGTCAGACTAAGACTTGGCTCAGCCCAGTGGAGTAGTTCACTCTCCTGTAATGCTATTTGCTGTTTGGGTGTATCTTGCCTTAAATCGAGTTCTTTCATTGAACTTCAAGAGGAGCTAATTTACAAGTACAACCTTGTCTATTTGCTCCTCAGTGCTTGTCCCACCCTTCCCTACCGTGGCCATCCCCATTTTCTCAACCATACTCATTCTTTGTCATGTGTCTTGCTTTCCAGCATCTCACTGCCCACTTCTACAGCCCATTGTCTCTTACACCACTGCTCGCACCACCACACTCTTCTATACCCTGCCTTAATCTCTCATCACTTATTCGTCATCATTTCTGCCTACATCGGTACCCAGCCTTCCCTCTCCTGCAATTATTTCAGACTGCTGCATCCAGGTACTGTGTGACTCAGAGTTTTCATTATGATGTAATGGGCTTAAGACCAACTAAAATGTCCCCACACACAATTGTTGCTGCTTGTGGTACAGGCTCTAATGTAGCTGCTCCATTTCCTTCCATGTTATATGGGGGGTCTGTTTTGGAACAGCAGCAGGGATGACAGGGCCAACTTCAGGAGCTCATTTAGTGACTGCTCAACACATGGGGGCCGATTCCGATTCGGGCCGGAAATCCCTCCGACCGAGTCGGATTCGGAGAGATATCCGACCGAACCGGACTTTAGCAGTCCGACCGAACGAGTACGATGCGGACGCATGCTATCGGACTCGAATCGGTCGGACTCCCATTGAAGTCAATGGGAGCCGGTCGTCACGACAGCGTACACGGGCTCCCATTGACTCAATGGGTGCGTCGCGAACAAGGGCGCCCCTACAGCGGGTACGCGTCGGTGCGACTCGCGCCATACATGCATGTGTAGGGGGGACCCATGGGTCCACCCTGTGTGCGACTCGCGCGGCTACGCGTACAGGGGGGTCCGACACGGACCCCCGAAGTCCGGCTCCGACTGCTCTTTCGAGCCGGACGGCGCGAGTCGGTCGGACTGTTCGAAGCGCGCATCGTACTTGCCCGGTCGGGGAACGTCTCCATTGCGTGGTGCGAGTCGAGTCCGTGCGAGTCGGTCGGAGCTGTTCGGAGCCGGGAACGAGTCGGTCGGGGATTTCGCGTACGCTCGCATCGTACTTGCTCGCGCGGACGGGTGTTCGAATCGGTCGGAAACAGGGCGTCCGAATCGGATCCGGTAAAGCCGAATCCGATTCGGTGCCCTACCGGCCGAGATCGGAATCGGCCCCATGTTCTATCTCACAGCTGCAAGTCCATCTCCCCTGATATCGCTTTCCTGCTCCATGGCTCCTGCCAATACACTTCCTCAACCTCAACATTGCGTGTACTGCCCCAGCATTCCTCTTCCCTGCATCACTTCATTCTTGCATTTTTATACCCGTCATTTTCTCTCCTTTCTTCACTCACTCCCCTGCCATCTCTTCCCCGCTCCTCATGCCTCCTTCCCACTTGCCTATTTAGTGTCTCTTGCTGGCCTTTCTCTCACCCAACAGTGCACTACGTCTCACTCATCATCTCCCCCACTATCGTTTCCCTGTTCCTTGTTCCTCATCCCCCTTCCGTCTTTGCTACAATGCTTAATTTGTAAAAAAACATAAGAGCCAGGGCCCTTGTCAATAGACCACTGCAGCTTGCATCACCCATTGTCTCTGCCAGCACTGCCAATGACACACCAAAACACAACTACTAACCACCGCATTCCTACAAGTGTGACGATTCAGACTATTCCAGGCCTTCAAAGCTGTAAGAATGGCTTGGGGGGCAGGTGTTAGTCATTTTTAATGTGTATTGATTAAACAACTGTTGTTGTGTTAGTCTCTAAATAAGATAGGCAGTGCCACCATATGGAAGACTGTCATAAGTGCCTGTGTTGTCAATTAAGTGCCGGTGCCAAGCACCGAAAACCACTGGCTCAAATTACCCACTGCTTTGCTATCTCTCGCTGCTGGGTCTGGCCCCCCTGACATCACTTCCCCGTACCCCGCCTCTTGCCTATCCTTTCCCCCACCATCACTTCCCCTGCACCCTACACACATAGCACAGTCACATACCTCTCTACACAATGTCTCCTTGGACATCTGCACACGTACACAGCAAGGAAACCCAGACCTTTTGTCCTTGCCAATGCTTGCTTTATATGCACGTTTTTCTTGCTAATGAATGCTCCCATCTACTTCAATGGAAGCTGCTGGATTATTAGTAGTTCATTAGGCACCGCCCGGTTGTCGCTGACACAAGACCATGAGACGTAAGCTGCATATATGATTTAACGTGCAAAAAAATAAGAACATTAAAGTAATACACCGGAGAGTTCCAACATTGATTACTATGGCTGGCATTATCTTGTTGAGCAGGTCTTTATTGGCAACGTACAGTTTGGATGATGAGTGCGTTTTATTGTTCGGTGTGGTTTCCCTTTATTTTAAGTACCCCATCATTATAAATTCATTTAGTATTGATTGTAACATCACTGATCGTAAAGAATTCATTTTGCATTACTGTGGGTGTCATATTCACTTTCATTGAATTATGCAGCAATTCTGAATTAATTAATGCACTATTAAAATAAATTGTTATTGCTTTTCTAATTTGAATGTGCGCAATAAGTACTCTCAAATTAATCGTCATTCTTTTTTACATATCTTATATTCTGTCATATATCACATTTTTAGTAGATAGGGTAGTCCACCCACAGCAAGTATTATTCAAAGACACTTCCTCCCCCTATTTTCGAATTTATCCAAGGGTGACTAAAAATCTGGTGTGATATTCTCAGCCTTCCTAAAGTGATTTGCAACATTTTTCTGTCTGGAGTTGCTTAGAGACCTTGTAGCTGTTGGAGTTGTCAATGCAGCTGGTTTTAGCAAATCTTCCCAGCTGCTTGACAAGCCCGAGGTGAGCAAAGGTAATTCAAGTGTCATGCAGCTCTGAATTTCACTCACTCCAAAACAGGGAGATTTGTTCACGTAACACTAGAGGCCAATTCTAACGCAGTTCAGGAAAACTATCATTATAACAGCCAGACTAAGACAAGTATGGAATTACTTGTCAATTCAGTCTCCCCGGAGAGCAAACTTGAAACGTGTGCATGCTGGTGGTGCGCGTGAGCTCAAGCACGCGCGCCCCTGTGAATGTGCGCGCACGCGCCCGTTTTATATGTGCGTGCAAGCTTCCGATGTTTATTTTAAGGACTGGTACATGAGAATAAATAAAGGTGCAAACTACAGATAGATAAGGCGCAAGTTGTTGCACTCACTGAAATAAAAACATTACACAGCAGCAGGTTTGACGCAATGACACGCCCATATATCAGTAAGTGGAAGTCGCCTTCTTCTAGCACACTGGCAAATCCAGTTTCTAAGCACAGGACCCAGCATGCGATTACGCTTAAAATTAGCACAACTAATTTCGCGCGCATAAATGATTATTCTTCAGTTGTGCGATGGGAAGCAATAACCGAGATTTACAGTTCTTCAATACGACAACGAATTTCCCAGAATGCTGACTAACTCAACCACTTGTAGTTTATTGATGCACTCCGCCACCGCGCAGAAAACACCCGGTTATTAATAAATACTTTCAGAAGGGTAATGCAGGTTAAAGCACAGGGGCCTGCGGCTTGAATTCAAATGTCTTTTTACAACATATATTTAATACAACCTAGACAGTACGTTCAAAAGATTAACGCTATGGAGCCAAATCATTGAAAAATCCATCCTTCTCTTCATAGCCCTATCTTTCTAACGATTGATAATTCTGTCACTTATTACCATGGCGTTCTGTGGAGTTTCCAAAAAGGCTCACAATATTAAACACTTTTTACTAGGAAATGGCAGCAGTTCAAGTAAGTAAAGTCAAGGTCAGTGAGAAGAAGGTTGGAAAGAAGATAAGTAAATAGAATATTACCTCCTTGTAAGTCTAACTAACTCTGTGACCCTCCAAGCAACTTAGCACTCTAGTCCTCCCATCCCTCCCTAACATGGCCGACCTCCTTCCCTTCACCCCTGACCTAGTACAAAAGGAGGCACGACCCACCTCACTCCCTGTTCAAGTACTAACCCTCAGCATCCAACAACATGAAGCCAATAGCTAAACAGGGAAGGGAGGGATGGGGACTCACGTAGCGAGGAAGACTACACTCGGAGTAATGAAGATCACCTGCAAGTAACCAGGGCTGAACTAACATTGAGTATAAGCGATAAGAAAAAGCTTAGGCTCATAAGATGCATTTAGAGATCAGGCTGATGTAAAGCCGGAGACTGACTCAGTATTTGAAGGCATGGTCATGCCACATAGGGCTGATGGTCTTCTTTCGGGCATGACTAAATGAATCTTGGTAAATTCTGATTGCACAATTGAGACTTAGAAACAGAGGATCATATGAATGTACATTTTCTTGTGAGCTTTCTATCAGACCTTGGCTTGATGACGTCTTCTAATGATTGAGCAAAAAGCTCCAACTTATGCTTGTAATACTAGTCTAAGAAAATGAAGGGTCCGATTCAGAAACACTTTTTTGGCTGCAAGAATATATTTAAACCCGGAAACAGGTGGCTTAACTCGTGTTAGTTATTTACATAAGGGTATCTGTAGGTCTAAATCCTTTTGCACCTCCTTAATGTTATTCTACTACTATAATGGTATTCCAATTCTGCCAATGCAAATCCCAAACGCTTCCTGCGCTGCGGAGGACCCACATTGACGAGGACACCACAAAAGACTGGTGGGGGACTCCACTAACTGACTCAAGTTGCTGATATCGGGCACTGGTGGCAGCGGGTGCCAGGGGCACAGCGGTTGGTCCGGGCCCAGGCCCTTGGGTATGCAGCTTGATCCGCCATTACTTGCTGGGGAACACGGAATCTGGTTGCCACTGTTTGATTAGAAAAGGCAACCGGGTGGTACTGCCTTTCCTTGCCCCCTGTGAGTTTGTTTTTGGGTGTATGTGGAGTATCCCTTAGTGGACATGCTCCTCCCACAGCACTGCGCCGCCTGGTAGCATCTGCTGTCCCCATCTGCTGCTGCTGGTTCCTCTGACCCAGAGGTCAAGAGTACAAGGCTCTCCTCCACCCGCAGGCTCCTGCCTGCACCTCATCCCTGGTGGTCCAGTGGTAGATTGTCACTGCTCTGCTGCTTGACTGCCCTCCTGTCCGTCTTTTCTGCTGTATCTGTCCCTCTTTCTGCTCTTCCCCGTTGCTTTTCTACCTTTGGCCTTTTATTTTTTTTCTTTGCATTGTTTGGCTTTGTTTCTTCTGTGCCTTTTTTCAATTCCTTTTGCCCTGGCCATCCTTCGTTGCCGCTGCGATCCCCCGCAGACCCGCCCCCTCCAGTGTCCTTTACCGCGTATCCCGCCTCGCAGCTGTCCAGCAACCCCCGCAGCATCACTAAATGGCGGTCTCTTGGCCTCCTTTGACACCGACTCCCAATGCACCCTAATCACAAAACTCCACAACGGTGGCATCCGTGACAAGGCTTTGGACTGGATCCACTCCTTCCTCACCGGCCGGACCCAGTGAGTCAGACTACCGCCGTTCCTCTCAGAACCCACGAAGATCAGCTGTGGAGTACCCCAGAGTTCCTCCCTGAGCCCCACCCTCCTCAATGTCTACATGGCCCCCCTCACAGCTACCGTCAGAAGCCACAGACTCAACTTTGTCTCCTACGCCGACGACACCCAGCTAATCCTCTCCCTCACCAATGAACCCACAACCACCAGAACCAAATTCCACAGTGGAATGTAGGCCATTGCTACCTGGATGAAAGACAGCTGCCTCAAGCTCAACTCGGACTAGACCGATTACTCATCCTAGGACCCACCCCTTCAGCCTGGAAGACTCCTGGTTGCCGGCCGCTCTGGGATCTCCCTCCACCCCGATGGACCACGCACGCAACCTCAACATCATATTGGGCTCATCACTCATAATGAACCGCCAAATCAACGCAGTTTCTTCAACCTGTTTCCACACGCTCCACCTGCTTCGAAAGACATTCAGATGAATCTCGACAGAATCCAGAAAGACGGTCACCCACGCACTCATCACCAGCAGACTTGACTACGGCAATGCACTCTATGCCAGCGTCATCCAGGAACAGCTCAAGGAACTACGGAACGTCCAAAACACCGCAGCCAAACTAGTTCTTGACATCCCCCACAGCAGCCACATTACAAAACAGTTGTGACAACTCCACTGGCTCCCAGTCAACAAGAGAGTCACTTTCAAAATCCTCAATCACGCCTACAAAGCTCTACACGACGAAGGACCAGCATACCTGAACACCGCCTCACATTCCAAGTACCCACCAGACAACCCCAATTCTCCCAACTCGCCCTCACCTCTGTCCCCAGGATCCACAAGACCAGAAGGAGGAAGGTCATTCTCCTACCTCTCCGTCAAGACCTGGAACACCCTGCCCCTGCACCTCAGGCAATCCGAGTCGCTGACCCAATTCAGGAAGGACCTCAAGACCTGGCTCTTTAAATGATCCTCCACCCACTCCGACCAGCAGCCCCCCACCCCCAGCGCCTTGAGACCCTCATGGGTGGGTAGCCATGCTATATAAGTCCCTGATTGCATGATTGACTGATTTCTCTCGTTGCCGCCCGAACGAAGATTCCTGGCTAGCATACACCTGACTGGAGGAGAGGGGCCGGCTGGCCACACTGCACTGCACCGCATGTCAGACATAGTAACTGGGTGTCTGACACAACGATGGGCCACCTGCAGACGAGGGCGGCGTCAACATTTGGCTGCTCCTCCATGTCGGTGAACCTAGCGGGTGGGGTATTCAGACACAATATTGAGTTGGAAATGTCGACTTACACAAATATCGAGTTGGAAATATCATGACACAGAAATATCGACAGCAAGAATATCGTGGTCAAGAATATCGAATTTAAGGTAAGAAATATCATTTTTTTAAATGTAGAAGTCATTCATATAGTTTGCAAAAATATAGTTGTTTAAAATATCGATTTTTTAATTAGTGTTATGTATTTTAGTTTATTTTTTAAACATATGTGCTGTATCTTTTTTTGTATAAGTATTGTTTATGTTTTTTATTATGTGTTACATTTTTAGTAGTTATCAATTTTATTTTAAACAAATTTTGCGTTTTTAGTTCCGTAGTGGGTTGTGGGTTTATAGTGGAATAGGGTGGGAAGTAATTTAATTATAATAAATTAATTATTATTTTTATTTATTAATATTTATTTAATTGAGATTTTATAGTGTTAATTGTGGAAAGTAATTTGTTTGTAATTAATTATTAATTGGTTGTTAATTAATATTAATTAATTAATTGATAATTAATTATGTTACTTATGTAATTTTTTTAGGTGCGAGTTGTGTGGTTTATAGGGGTGAAGGGTGGGAAGTAATTTATTTTTGATTAATTAATAATTCGTTTTTAATTTATATTGACTAACTGAAAATGTATTATGGAAATTGTGTAATTAATTTTAGGTGCGGGTTGTGGGGTTTATAGGGGTAAAGTGTGGGAAGTAATTTATGTTTAATTAATTATTAGTTGTTAATTTATATTAATTAATTGATTGTAAATTAATTATGGAAATTGTGTAATTAATTTTAAGTGCAGGTTGTGGGGTTAAAGGGGGTAAATTGTGGGAAGTAATTTATGTTTAATTAATTAATAATTCGTTGATCATTAATATTAACTAATTAATTGATATTTAGTTAGGGTAATTGTTTATTTTTTGTGTGTGGGTGTTACTTTTTAGGGGTAAGGGGTGGGGAGTAAATTAATTTGACTTACTTTATAATTAGTTGTTAAATACTATTAGTTTTTTAATTGAAAATAAGTTTTAATTTTGTAATTAAGTTTTTTACAGTTTAATTTTAGCTGTGGTTTGTGGGGATTATAGGGGTAAAGTGTGGGAAGTTTTTAATTTTTATGAGTTTTAATTTGTTTTTAATTATTAATATTTCTTTAATTGGTAATTAATTATGGTAATTCTGTAATTACATTTTTTTAATTTAGATGTGGGTTATGAATTGTGTGGTGTTATAGGGTAGGAAATTAAAAAAGTACATTTATGTAATAATTAATGTATTTGTTTCTAAATAGTTTCTAATTAAAAATATTTATTTGTTTTGAATAGTATTTTTTATTTTATTTAATATAATATTTGTAGGTATTTGTCATATGCATTTAACATTATAATATGTTTTTTAAAAATTTGTAACATTAAAGATATTTGCATTTTAATTTTTAACATATTTATCGATTTTTTATTTATTTTCTTTTTTAAATATTTTTGTTGTTGCTAATATTTTGTTTGTTTTTAATTTTGAAGTGACTGGAGTGAGAATATCAATTGTTACCCCTCCGCAATCTAACACTTTTCCTACTGTTGCACTGATTGGAGTGGGAATAGTAATTTTTACCCCTCCGCTATCCAACACTTTCCCTAATGTTGCACTCATTGGAGTGGGAATAGTAATTTTTACCTCTCCGCTATCCAACTCTTTCCCTACTGTTACACTTATTGGACTGGGAATAGTAATTTTTACCCCTCCCCCATCCAACACTTTCCCTATTGTTGCACTCACTGGAGTGGGAATAGTAATTTTTACCCCTCTGCTATCTAACACTTTCCGTAATGTTGCACTGACTGGAGTGGGAATAGTAATTTTTACACCTCCGCTATCCAACACTTTCCCTATTGTTGCACTCATTAGATTGGGAATAGTAATTTTACCCCTCTGCCATCCAACACTTTCCCTACTGTTGCACTGACTAGAGTGGTAAATTTAAGTTTAAAGATTTTTAAATAGTTTAATGTTTTAATTTATAATAGAATGTTTTTTTAATAGTTTCTTTATGTCATTGGTATATATATATATATATATCTATATATATATAAATATATATATATATATATATATATATATATCTATATATATATAAATATATATATATCTATATATATATTGTCCACAATGTGATCCTAAACATTGGTGTGCACAACAGCGGGTGCAGACGAAGGGGCCGGTTCCAAGCCCTAAATTTTATTCCAAAACAAAGAACGCTGCACTCCGGAGTTTGAATATCCAAAAGTTAAATTTAACAACGATCCACCAACGCGTTTCAGCCTACCCAAGGCTTTGTTCACGGTAGGCTGAAATGCGTTGGTGGATCGTTGTTAAATTACATTTTGGAAATTCAAACTCCGGAGTGCAGCGTTCTTTGTTTTGGATATATATATATATATATATATATATATATATATATATATATGTAACCAAAAACGCCCAGAAGCTTGAGGCCGCACACAGCTGCAGGTGAGTTACAAACTCCATTTGAACCAAGCAGGCAGCTTAACATCCCTTTGAAGTCCATGGCCTGACGCGTTTCGATGCCGCTGTTTGCATCTCCTCAGAGGCCGTGTCAGCGGAGGTGATTTATGGCTGCCGCATTTCCCCTGCGTGTTTGTGGTTAGTGAGCTATCAGTGCTCCTCCCTTGGTGGAAGTTCATTTTCAAATGCACGCTGGGATATGAGGTCTCATTTTGCCAAATAACTCAGAGTGGGAATAGTAATTGTTACCCCTCTGCCATCCAACACTTTCCCTACTGTTGCACTGACTAGAGTGGTAAATTTAAGTTTAAAG
>CAWUFW010019247.1:0-192874 GCA_963921515.1 Calotriton arnoldi | reverse complement strand
AGATGGACTCTCTAGGTACTTCCACTTAGAACATGAAGACTTAACTGGGCAAGGTTAGTTTAATGTCCCTACGTTTGGGGGGGTTGTGTAGGAGAGTAGGATCTGCTTCACATGGGTACCCCACTTTTTGCTGATGCTTCACTGTTTTTCGACATTAGTCTGGCTGGGGCCCTGCTAATCAGAACCCCAGCCTAGCTGCTTCCTCTCTAAAATGGTTTCCATGTGCCTTAGGCACATCTCTGATTGGAATCTGGAGTGCCCTTATAAGTCCCTAGTATATGGTATACTATGTACCCAGGGCATAGGTACCTCAGAGGCCTACCAGATGGTCATTCTCCCGAAGCTTTCATATCTATTTTCAGCTATACCTCTGGCTTTTCTGCACAAGAGCATTAGCAAAATACAGAGTAAGATCGGGAGTTTTATTTGGGGAGCCAAAGGGGTCAGGCTGGCCTGGAAGAAACTGAGACGTAGACTTAATAAAGGCGGGCTGGCTTTACCTGATATTAGTTGGTATGCAATAGCATTTCAGTTTAAGGGCATTCGGATGTTGCTCGGGAAACCAGAAGAATCTTCATGGGGAAGGCTGTTGGGAGAAATGGCAAGAACGGAAGATGGAGGGAGAGATGAGGCCTTTTTATATAAGTTTGGGGCTCCAAAATACTTTAAGCGAGTACGCCTGAAGGTCCTGAGGGCAGCCTTGGAATTATGGTACAATATTAGATGCAAATGGGGGATAGGTTATTATTCAGATCTAGCTCCAATTTGGAACTCACCAGGAACACCTAGCTGCCTTAGAGATAGTCTGGCGGTACCTATTAAGAGAGCGGGCATAACTATCTGGTCTGATTTGGTAGATTCAGAGGGGATCCATCCTTGGGAATCTCTGAGGGCTAGGATCGGTATAGGGTTCTCAAGATTTAAATATTTACAGTTGGTGTCATGGTTTGACGCAGAAAAAGATGAAGTAAGGGGGAATGGGGATATAGAGAGGCTGTGTCAACATGTATATCCGTTAACGAAAGAAATATCTGTGTGGTATAATTATCTTTTGAAGCAGAAGATCTGGAGATTCCATCTTTATCCACGGTCTGGAATCAAACCCCCCTCGAACCGTCAATAGACGCCCTCTTTGAGCCCTCATTGAAGGTGATGTATAAATATATTAATCCTGCAAGCCTGAAAAAGAATCACTTTTTGTTATCAACAGGCTTTATTATACTCCTGCAAAGATAGCAAAGTTTGTCTCTACCCCAATACCAAAATGCCCAAGATGCACGACCCCTGTTGCCAATGACCTCCATATTTTTTTCGATTGCCCCGAACTAAAGAATTATTGGAAGGAGATAGGTGATACCCTGTTTGCTATATTTGAGGCCAATATTGATGTGAATCTGTCATTGGTCTTTTTCGGAGATGATGGATTATACTGTCAGACAGCATCGAAGTCCCACAGAGGGCTGCTATTATATCTAATTCTGCTGGCACGGAGAGAGATCTGTAAAAGTGGAAAGATGCATTCCCTCCGAAAAGAGAAGACTGGCTTAAAGCCGCATTCGCTATGGCCCGTTTGGAATATGAAGGTGAAAGGGACAAGCCAATAAACATCTGGCAGCCTCTTATGAGATGGGGTCGAAATCAAGGACTAATACAGTGGGTCCTATGATTACATCAAGTTCCCCCACAAAGGGGATCGGTCGGGTGACCTAAGCGAGTGCGGTAAGCCGGA
Organism: Calotriton arnoldi; assembly: GCA_963921515.1. Taxonomy (NCBI): domain Eukaryota; kingdom Metazoa; phylum Chordata; class Amphibia; order Caudata; family Salamandridae; genus Calotriton; species Calotriton arnoldi. The sequence continues at coordinate 191,145 of CAWUFW010019247.1, read as the reverse complement.
AGGCTCTCAGATTGATATATTGGCTTCATAAGATCCGCAGAGCTTATTGGTGAGATGAGGACTAAAAAAAAAAAAAAAAAAAAAAAAAAAAGAACAGACCATACTCTGGCAGTTGTTAACTTCTCCTGGGGAGGGGTAACTGGCCTTAAGAAGGTTGTGGTGAGTGCAAACCTACTGGTCGAATGCTTGCTTGGCAATGACTTAGAGACTTCTGCTTGGGCAGAAGTGGAGCTCAGGACCCATGCAGAAATGCTAGGGATCCCTGCAGATGTGTTTGCTGTGACCAGGTCACAAGCCAAAATGTCTAGCACTGAACAGGCCTTGGATTCTGGAAGAATGGACCAAGTGCCTTCAAAGAGGAGGAGTAGTAGGGTTAAGGCAGTGCCTTCCCCCTTGGCTCAGGAGGAAGATCAGTGCCTTGAGGGGGATGATCTCAGTCCTGAAGAAGGAACTGTCCCAGAGGAACTTGAACCTGACCAGGTTGAGTTCTTGGGGACAGGGGGACCTTTAGGGCAGATCTGAGCCAGGAGCAGCAGAGCTGCCCCTCCCTTGAACCCCTCAGACAGCAAGCTGCTGCTGAGGCTGCTGGGAAAGCTAGTGGTCCCCATACAGTGTATTGGGATGATGGACTCCTGTACTCAGAGAGTAGAGACCCCAAGCCTGGTGCTACCAGGAGGTTGGTTATACTCTCTGAAGTTCAGGGGCTTCCTATTGACCCTAGCCCATGATATTCCCTTGGCAGGTCACCTGGGCCAGAACAAGACTTGGGACAGAATTGTCCCTCACTTTCACTGGCCCCACATGTCTGAAGACACCAAGGAGTTTTGTCGCTCCTGTGTAACCTGCCAGGCCAGTGGCAAGGCAGGTGGCACTACAAAGGCCCTCCTGATACCACTACCTGTGGTGGGGGTGCCCTTTGAAAGGGTAGGGATTGACATTGTTGGTCCCATGGATCCCCAAACAGCATCTGGGCACAGGTTTATCCTGGTGGTAGTGGATCATGCCACCAGGTACCCAGAAGCTATTCCCCTCAGGACCACTACAGCACCTGTGGTGGCAAGGGCCCTCCTGGGAATTTTCTCAAGAGTGGGCTTTCCTAAGGAGGTAGTATCAGACAGGGGTGCTAACTTCATGTCTGGGTACTTAAAAGCAATGTGGAAGGAGTGTGGAGTGACTTATAAGTTCACCACACCCTATCACCCACAATGCAATGGTTTAGTTGAGAGATTCAACAAAACCTTGAAGGGCATGATTAAAGGGCTCCCAGAAAAGCTTAGCGAAGATGGGACATACTCTTGCCCTGCCTTTTATTCGCATATAGGGAGGTGCCTCAGAAGGGGTTGGTTACAGCCCTTTTGAACTTCTGTTTGGCCACCCTGTGAGGGGTCCACTGTGCTTGGTGAAGGAAGGATGGGAGTTACCTCTCAAGCCCCCAAAGCAAGACATAGTGGACTATGTACTTGGTCTCCGCTCCCGGATGGCTGAGTATATGAAAAAGGCAACTAAAAACCTTGAGGCTAGCCAGGAACTTCAAAAGGCCTGGCATGACCAAAAGACTGTTCTGACTGTTTACCAGCCAGGACAGAAGGTGTGGGTGTTGGAGCCAGTGGCCCCAGCAGCTCTCCAAGACAAATGGAGTGGACCCCACACTATTGTTGAGCAGAAGGGTGAGGTTACCTACTTAGTAGACCTAGGAACACCCAGGAGTCCCCACAGGGTTCTCCATGTCAACAGGTTAAAACCATATGTGGACAGGGCAGACATGGACTTGCTCATGGCTACCGATGAAGGGCAAGAGGAAGAGAGTGACCCACTCCCTGACCTGCTCTCACAGAACTCTGACGATGGGTCAGTAGATGGTGTAGCCTTGGCAGGCAGCCTCACTACCCAGCAACAAACTGATTGTAGACAGGTTCTCAATCAGTTTAGACACATGTTTTCACTGACACCCAGTCAGACCACCTGGTGCACTCATGAAGTGGACACTGGGGACAGTCTGTCTATTAAAAATAAGATTTATAGGCAACCTGACCATGTCAGGGACTGTATCAGGACTGAAGTCCAGAAAATGTTGGAGTTGGGAGTTATTGAACCCTCAGATAGCCCTTGGGCTAGTCCAGTGGTCCTTGTGCCAAAACCTCACACCAGTGGTGGAAAAAGAGAGATGAGGTTTTGTGTGGACTACAGGGGTCTCAATGCAGTCACTAGGACTGATGCCCATCCAATACCAAGGGCAGATGAGCTCATAGATACTTTGGCCTCAGCCAAATATCTCAGCACATTTGACTTGACAGCTGGCTACTGGCAGATCAGACTAGCTGATACTGCAAAGCCCAAGACCGCATTCTCAACCCCTAGTGGGCATTATCAATTTGTGGTGATGCCCTTTGGTCTGAAGAATGCACCTGCCACTTTCCAGAGGTTGGTGAATACAGTTCTCACAGGTCTGGAAGCCTATAGTGCAGCTTATCTAGATGATATTGCTGTCTTTAGCTCCACCTGGGAGGATCACCTGGTCCACCTCAGGAATGTTTTACAGGCCCTGCAAAAGGCAGGCCTGACTATCAAGGCCACTAAGTGCCAGATAAGGCAGAGTCAGGTTGTGTACCTGGGCCACCTTGTGGGTGGAGGCCAGGTTCAACCTTCTGCAGAGCAAGATCCAGACTATCATGGACTGGACTGCTCCCACTACCCAGACTCAGGTGAGAGCCTTCTTAGGCCTGACTGGGTACTATAGGAGATTTGTCAAGGGGTATGGATCAATAGTGACACCCCTGAATGACTTAACTTCTAAGAAAATGCCCAAAAGGTTCAGTGGACAGTTAGCTGTCAAAAGGCATTTGATGACCTGAAGCAGGCCATGTGCACTGCTCCCATTCTACAGAGTCCTGATTACTCCAAGAAGTTCATTGTTCAAACTGATGCATCTGAATTGGGGGTAGGGGCTGTACTGTCACAATTGAATGAAGAAGGTCAGGATCAGCCAGTAGCTTTCATTAGCAGAAGGCTGACCCCTAGAGAGAAACGTTGGTCAGCCATAGAGAGGGAGGCTTTTGCTGTGGTCTGGGCTCTGAAGAAGTTGAGGCCGTACTTGTTTGGTACACACTTCCTGGTTCAGACAGACCATAAGCCCCTCTTATGGCTAAAACAAATGAAGGGTGAAAACCCGAAACTGCTTAGGTGGTCCATTTCCCTACAGGGGATGGACTTTACAGTGGAACATAGACCTGGGAGTAACCATGCCAATGCAGATGGACTCTCTAGGTACTTCCACTTAGAACATGAAGACTTAACTGGGCAAGGTTAGTTTAATGTCCCTACGTTTGGGGGGGGTGTGTAGGAGAGTAGGATCTGCTTCACATGGGTACCCCCACTTTTTGCTGATGCTTCACTGTTTTTCGACATTAGTCTGGCTGGGGCCCTGCTAATCAGAACCCCAGCCTAGCTGCTTCCTCTCTAAAATGGTTTCCATGTGCCTTAGGCACATCACTGATTGGAATCTGGAGTGCCCTTATAAGTCCCTAGTATATGGTATACTATGTACCCAGGGCATAGGTACCTCAGAGGCCTACCAGGGGCTGCAGCATGTATTATGCCACCCCTGGAAGGCCATCCAAACTGACACCACAGGTCTGCTACTGCAGCCTGGGTAAGGTGGTGCATGCACCCCTTACTGTGATATAGGTTACCTATATCACTAAATACATACACACATATAAACCTATAAGTCACTCCTAAGGCAGGCCTTATTAATCCTAAAGGCAGAGTGCATGGTTCCTATGTGAGAGGGTGCCCCTGCATGAGCAGGGCCCCTCTGCAGCGTTCGGAGACCCTTCTCTGATGCTGTTTGTAGTGCAGCCTGACCATATACTCTTAAGCGCATTATAACCTCGCGTTAAATGCTAACTTTGGAATGGCTGCACCTAAACATGTCGTGTTTGGTGTCAAACATCTTGGAATACTACCCCCCCGCCAATTCTGGCGGCGGGGGTGGCATTCCACCCTTCTAGAGGGAAAGACATGTTAACTCTGGCTAGCCCGGTAACTTCTTTCCAAAGCCCTGGCATCACAAAATGGATGCTGCTGCCACAGACACGAGTCTGGCCTCCTGCTGCTGGCGAAACTCCGGCAGGGGAGGCCTGGACATTAGGTTCCCTGTCCCAGGGAGGTGTGACCACCTCCCCAGACAGGATAATGTGTATTGGGGCTGGGCGGGAGCACTTTCGGGTGCTTTGAAGTCCTGCACTGGGGGCACACTTGGTGTCCCTGTGCATACCCCAGTTCAAACCGGATCAGGGGCTTGCAGCCCCTGCTTTGGCGCGAACTGGACAAAGGGAAAGGGGTGTAGCCACCCCTCTGCCCTGACCCACCCATAGGTGGGGCCACAGAGTAGTCCAACCCCTAAACTTGGTATAAGTATAGGAACCCAGTCCTTAGGACTTTAGATTATCCCTGGACGAAACTCTGAAACTGAATCCTGGACCTTCGACGCTCTACTCACGATTAGAGGACAGAAGAATCTCCCTTGGGGTCAAGGAGTGACTCCCCTGCTTGGCATGCACCAAAGAAGCATCTGTCCGGTTCGCATTTCTGAAGCTCCCGCTGGACGCCGAAGTCATCGCATCACCAGAGGTGGATTCTCAGACTTCCCCGAGGCTACCCTGAGTCCCCAGCAAAGCTGAGGCCCGTGGCTATCGTGGGTGACTTGAGACCGTGACCCCTGGACACCGAGCACATTTGCAAGTGCATCCTCTTCTGGATGTCCCCCGAAGTCGTGCTTTGGGCACCGAGTAGCCCTAGCCTCCAGCACCAACTGCACCAAAGATCACTGGCCTCCACTCCACGAGTGTCCTGTGAGCCAGATCCACGTGCGGCGTCTCGAGGCTCCTTTGCGGTTGCTAGCCCGTTGGCTAGTAGCCCTTAACGAAGGCCAATCTTTTTCTAACTTGGCCTCCTGGTTGCTCCAGGCCTGCCCTCACATACCCTTGCTGGGTGAGTTCCCCAGACCTTGCTGGTCTGCACCATCGACGATCTTCCTCTGCATCGAGACTTGCCGTTGCCAAGGCTTGTTGGGTCCAATCCGGTCGCCGACACCTCAGCACTCGACAGACATTGTGTACCAGCCCGAATCCTGCTCCTGGTCGCCGACAACGCCTCCTGGACCTCGTGGCTGAAGAGTCAAGATGACCATCAACGCACCTGAAGCACTCGACATCGGTGGGCATCTCTCCATCGCCTTCCTGGTCACTGGCTAGTGACCCAGACTCTGTCCCCTCTGCTTTCAGGTTCTTCAGAACTCCGATCCACTCTTGGATCCACCCGGACACTTTTCACTTGGTCGCCAGCAGCACTTTGCAGCAGATCGCCATTCAAATCGACGACGAAACACGACCCCGAAAGGCACCTATGCACCCGGCTTCCCTGGGTGAGGTAACACGAGTACTCCGGTGCTCCCGTGGGTAGAGACTCATCAAAGTCCTAGATCTCAAAGGGTTTGGTCCAAGTCCTCTTTTAAGTGTCCCTTTTCTCTAATTTCCCGATCACGACTTTCTCCATAGAAGTCAACGGCGTATCGCGGTTGTGTATTTACACTGCACGCGTCTCCCGTGGGTCCCCTGTGTCACTACCTTGGGTGGTTCCTTGTGGTCCAAGCACTTCTAGAGGTTCTAGGCCTAGTGTCTAGTTCAGTCGTGGTTCTTATACCACTTTATTGGTATATGGTTTGAGTACGCCGCTAGGGCCCAAACGTGTATTTGTGCTATTACTGTGTTTAAATAACTTCTAACTTATGTACTTGAACTCTAGCCTCATAAAGAGACTAGAGGGTGTGTTTAGCAATAAATACATATATTTTGAATATATACCTGGTGTGGTGCTCTTTCATTTGGTCACTCAAGAGATTATAGACTGGTAAAACAAGCTGCTTTACATTCCTTCAAGACTTAGCCTGAAGGCTGCTCTCCATAGCTACCACTAGGATAGCTTTCAATAAGGTTGTCTTTAACCTATCTCCAATAAGGGGTTGTTTGGACTGGTGCAAGGTGCCCACTATAATTAGTGGACAGCATATACCAGGCCAACTTCTCACAGCCAGACTCGTGTCTGTGGCAGCGGCATCCATTTTGTGATGCCAGGGCTTGGAAAGTCAGTACCGGGCATACCGGTGTGTACATGTCTTTCCCTCTAGAAGGGTGGAATGCTACCCCGCCGCCAGAACTGGCGGGGGGTAGTATTCCAAGATGTTTGACACCAAACACGACATGTTTCCGTGCAGCCATCCCAAAGTTAGCATTTAACGCGAGGTTATAATGCGCTTAAGAGTATATGGTCAGGCTGCACTACAAACAGCATCAGAGAAGGGTCTCCGAACGCTGCAGAGGGGCCCTGCTCATGCAGGGGCACCCTCTCACATAGGAACCACACACTCTGCCTTCAGGATTGATAAGGCCTGCCATAGGAGTGACTTATAGGTTTATATGTGTGTATGTATATAGTTATATAGGTAGCCTATATCACAGTAAGGGGTGCATGCACCACCTTACCCAGGCTGCAGTAGCAGACCTGTGGTGTCAGTTTGGATGGCCTTCCAGGGGTGGCACAATACATGCTGCAGCCCCTGGTAGGCCTCTGAGGTACCTATGCCCTGGGTACATAGTATACCATATACTAGGGACTTATAAGGGCACTCCAGATTCCAATCAGAGATGTGCCTAGGGCACATGGAAACCATTTTAGAGAGGAAGCAGCTAGGCTGGGGTTCTGATTAGCAGGGCCCCAGCCAGACTAAGGTCGAAAAACAGTGAAGCATCAGCAAAAAGTGGGGGTACCCATGTGAAGCAGATCCTACTCTCCTACAGTAGGCAGCTGAATATACTAATCTAATCCAGGTATGCTGCCCTCCTTTGTTAGCTTGTCCATTTAGCCATTTTCATTCTCAGAAGGTGGCTAAAATAAATGAAACATCCAGCTAAGATTTGATTAGATTAAATGCAGACAACTGAATATTCTGACCTTTTCCAGGGATGTTGCCTCAGTTGTCAGCTTGTCCATTTAGGCATCTTCACCCTCAGACGGTGGCTGAAAGAAACCAAAAATCCAGCTAAGTTTTGATTAGATTAGATGTAGACACCTGAATATACTGATCTAATCCAGGGATGCTGCCTCCGTTGTCAGCTTGTCCATTTGGCCATTATCATCCTCAGAAGGTGGATGAAAGAAACGAAAAATCCATCTAAGTTTTGATTAGAATAGATGAGAAAGGTTAATATTCTGACCTTATCCAGGAATACTGCCTCACCTGTTAGCTTGTCCATTTACGCATCTTCATCCTCAGACGGTGGCTGAAAGAAATAAAAATACAGTTAAGATTTGAATAGATTAGATGTAGATAGCTGAATATACCGATCTAATCCAGGGATGCTGCCTCAGTTGTCAGCTTTTCCATTTGTGAATCTTCTTTCTCAGAAGGTGGCTGAAAGAAACGAAAAATCCAGTTAAGGGTTGATTAGAATGGATGTAGACAGCTGATTATACTGATCTAATCCAGGTATGCTGCCTCCGTTGTCAGCTTGTCCATTTGGCCATTTAAATTCTCAGAAGGTGGCTGAAATAAATAAAAAATCCAGCTAAATTTTGATTAGATTAGATGCAGAAAGGTTAATATTCTGACCTTATCCAGGAATACTGCCTCACCTATCAGCTTGTCCATTTACACATCTTCATCCTCAGACGGTGGCTGAAAGAAATGAAAAATCGAAATAAGATTTCATTAGATTAGATGTAGACAGCTGAATATACTGATATAATCCAGGGATACCACCTCCGTTGTCAGATTGTCCATTTGGCAATTTGCATCCTCAGGAGATGGCTGAAAGAAACGAAAAATCCAGCTAAGATTTGATTAGATTAGATGCATACAGCCTAATATTCTGACCTTATCCAGCGATGCTGCCTCAGTTTTCAGCATGTCCATTTAGGCATCTTTACCCTCAGACAGTGGCTGAAAGAAACCCAAAATCCAGTTAAGATTTGATTAGAATAGATGCAGACAACTGAATATTCTGACCTTTTCCAGGGATGTTGCCTCAGTTGTCAGCTTGTCCATTTAGGCATCTTCACCCTCAGACGGTGGCTGAAAGAAACAAAAAATCCAGTTAAGACTAGATTATATTAGATGTAGACAGCTGGATATACTGATCTAATCCAAGGATACTGCCTCAGTTGTCAGCTTGTCCATTTGGCCATTTTCATTCTCAGAAGGTGGCTGAAAGAAACGAAAAATCCAGTTACAATTTGATTAGATTAGATGCAGACAACTGACTATTCTGACCTTATCCAGGGATGCTGCCTCTGTTGTCAGCTTGTCCATTTAGGCATCTGCACCCTCAGACGGTGGCTGAAAGAAACCAAAAATCCAGTTAAAATGTGATTAGATTAGATGTAGACAGCTGGCTATACAGCTCTAATCCAGGGATACTGCCTCCGTTGTCAGCTTGTCCATTTGGCCATTATCATCCCCAGAAGGTGGCTGAAAGAAATGAAAAATCCATCTAAGTTTTGATTAGAATAGATGCAGAAAGGTTAATATTCTGACCTTATCCAAGAATACTGCCTCACCTGTTAGCTTGTTCATTTACGCATCTTCATCCTCAGACAGTGGCTGAAAGAAATAAAAAATCCAGTTAAGATTTGAATAGATTAGATGTAGATAGCTGAATATACTGATCTAATCCAGGTATGCTGCCTCCGTTGTCAGCGTGTCCATTTGGCCATTTAAATTCTCAGAAGGTGTCTGAAAGAAACGAAAAATCCAGCTAAGATTTGATTAGATTAGATGCAGACAACTGAATATTCTGACCTTATCCAGGGATGCTGCCTCAATTGTCAGCTTGTTCATTTAGGCATCTTTACCCTCAGATGGTGGCTGAAAGAAACCCAAAATCCAGTTAAGATTTGATTAGAATAGATGTAGATAGCTGAATATGCTGACCTAATCCAGGTATGCTGCCTCCTTTGTCAGCTTGTCCATTTGGCCATTTTCATTCTCAGAAGGTGGCTAAAATAAACAAAAAATCCAGCTAAGATTTGATTAGATTAGATGCAGAAAACTGAATATTCTGTCCTTTTCCAGGGATGCTGCCTCAGTTGTCAGCTTGTCCATTTAGGCATCTTAACCCTCAGACGGTGGCTGAAAGAAACCAAAAATCCAGTTAAGACTTGATTATATTAGATGTAGAAAGCTGGATATAGTGATCTAATCCAAGGATACTGCCTCCGTTGTCAGCTTGTCCATTTGGCCATTTTCATTCTTAGAAGGTGGCTGAAAGAAACGAAAAATCCAGCTAAGATTTGATTCGATGAGATGCGCACAGCTTAATATTCTGACCGTATCCAGGGATGCTGCCTCAGTTGTCAGCTTGTCCATTTAGGCATCTTTACCCTCAGACAATGGCTGAAAGAAACCCAAAATCCAATTAAGATTTGATTAGAATAGATGTAGACAGCTGAATATACTGATCTAATCCAGGTATGCTGCCTCCTTTGTCAGCTTGTCCATTTGGTACATTTTCATTCTCAAAAGGTGGCTGAAAGAAACGAAAAATCCAGCTAATATTTGATTAGATTAGATGCAGACAACTGAATATTCTGACCTTTTCCAGGGATGCTGCCTCAGTTGTCAGCTTGTCCATTTAGGCATCTTTACCCTCAGACGGTGGCTGAAAGAAACCAAAAATCCAAATAAGATTTCATTAGTTTAGATGTAGACAGCTGAATATACTGATCTAATCCAGGGACACCGCCTCCGTTGTCAGCTTGTCCATTTGGTAATTTGCATCCTCAGGAGGTGGCTGAAAGAAACGAAAAATCCAGCTAAGATTTGATCAGATTAGATGCAGACAACTGAATATTCTGACCTTATCCAGGGATGTTTCCTCAGTTGTCAGCTTGTCCATTTAGGCATCTTCACCCTCAGACGGTGGCTGAAAGAAACGAAAAATCCATCTAAGTTTTGATTAGAATAGATGCAGAAAGGTTAATATTCTGACCTTATCCAGGAATACTGCCTCACCTGTTAGCTTGTCCATTTACGCATCTTCATCCTCAGACGGTGGCTGAAAGAAATAAAAATCCAGTTAAGATTTGAATAGATTAGATGTAGATAGCTGAATATACCCGATCTAATCCAGGGATGCTGCCTCAGTTGTCAGCTTTTCCATTTGTGAATCTTCTTTCTCAGAAGGTGGCTGAAAGAAACGAAAAATCCAGTTAAGCGTTTATTAGAATGGATGTAGACAGCTGATTATACTGATCTAATCCAGGTATGCTGCCTCCGTTGTCAGCTTGTCCATTTGGCCATTTAAATTCTCAGAAGGTGGTGGAAAGAAATAAAAAATCCAGCTAAGATTTGATTAGATTAGATGCAGACAACTGAATATTCTGACCTTATCCAGAGATGCTGCCTCAGTTGTCAGATTGTCCAGTTAGGCATCTTTACCCTCAGACGGTGGCTGAAAGAAACCAAAATTCCAAATAAGATTTCATTAGATTAGATGAAGACAGCTGAATATACTCATCTAATCCAGGGATGCTGCCTCCATTGTCAGCTTGTCCATTTGGCAATTTGGATCCTCAGGAGGTGGCTAAAAGAAACGAAAAATCCAGCTAAAATTTGATTAGATGAGATGCATACAGCTTAATATTCTGACCTTATCCAGAGATGCTGTCTCAGTTGTGAGCTTGTCCATTTAGGCATCTTTACCCTCAGACGGTGGCTGAAAGAAACCCAAAATCCAGTTAAGATCTGATTAGAATAGATGTATGCAGCTGAATATACTAATCTAATCCAAGGATACTGCCTCCGTTGTCAGCTTGTCCATTTGGCCATTTTCATTCTTAGAAGGTGGCTGAAAGAAACGAAAAATCCAGCTAAGATTTGATTCGATGAGATGCGCACAGCTTAATATTCTGACCGTATCCAGGATGCTGCCTCAGTTGTCAGCTTGTCCATTTAGGCATCTTTACCCTCAGACGGTGGCTGAAAGAAACCCAAAATCCAATTAAGATTTGATTAGAATAGATGTAGACAGCTGAATATACTGATCTAATCCAGGTATGCTGCCTCCTTTGCCAGCTTGTCCATTTGGTACATTTTCATTCTCAAAAGGTGGCTGAAAGAAACGAAAAATCCAGCTTTGATTAGATTAGATGCAGACAACTGAATATTCTGACCTTTTCCAGGGATGCTGCCTCAGTTGTCAGCTTGTCCATTTAGGCATCTTTACCCTCAGACGGTGGCTGAAAGAAACCAAAAATCCAAATAAGATTTCATTAGTTTAGATGTAGACAGCTGAATATACTGATCTAATCCAGGGACACCGCCTCCGTTGTCAGCTTGTCCATTTGGTAATTTGCATCCTCAGGAGGTGGCTGAAAGAAACGAAAAATCCAGCTAAGATTTGATCAGATTAGATGCAGACAACTGAATATTCTGACCTTATCCAGGGATGTTGCCTCAGTTGTCAGCTTGTCCATTTAGGCATCTTCACCCTCAGACGGTGGCTGAAAGAAACGAAAAATCCATCTAAGTTTTGATTAGAATAGATGCAGAAAGGTTAATATTCTGACCTTATCCAGGAATACTGCCTCACCTGTTAGCTTGTCCATTTACGCATCTTCATCCTCAGACGGTGGCTGAAAGAAATAAAAAATCCAGTTAAGATTTGAATAGATTAGATGTAGATAGCTGAATATACCGATCTAATCCAGGGATGCTGCCTCAGTTGTCAGCTTTTCCATTTGTGAATCTTCTTTCTCAGAAGGTGGCTGAAAAGAAACGAAAAATCCAGTTAAGCGTTTATTAGAATGGATGTAGACAGCTGATTATACTGATCTAATCCAGGTATGCTGCCTCCGTTGTCAGCTTGTGGATTTGGCCATTTAAATTCTCAGAAGGTGGTGGAAAGAAATAAAAAATCCAGCTAAGATTTGATTAGATTAGATGCAGACAACTGAATATTCTGACCTTATCCAGAGATGCTGCCTCAGTTGTCAGATTGTCCAGTTAGGCATCTTTACCCTCAGACGGTGGCTGAAAGAAACCAAAATTCCAAATAAGATTTCATTAGATTAGATGAAGACAGCTGAATATACTCATCTAATCCAGGGATGCTGCCTCCATTGTCAGCTTGTCCATTTGGCAATTTGGATCCTCAGGAGGTGGCTAAAAGAAACGAAAAATCCAGCTAAAATTTGATTAGATGAGATGCATACAGCTTAATATTCTGACCTTATCCAGAGATGCTGTCTCAGTTGTGAGCTTGTCCATTTAGGCATCTTTACCCTCAGACGGTGGCTGAAAGAAACCCAAAATCCAGTTAAGATCTGATTAGAATAGATGTAGGCAGCTGAATATACTAATCTAATCCAAGGATACTGCCTCCGTTGTCAGCTTGTCCATTTGGCCATTTTCATTCTTAGAAGGTGGCTGAAAGAAACGAAAAATCCAGCTAAGATTTGATTCGATGAGATGCGCACAGCTTAATATTCTGACCGTATCCAGGGATGCTGCCTCAGTTGTCAGCTTGTCCATTTAGGCATCTTTACCCTCAGACGGTGGCTGAAAGAAACCCAAAATCCAATTAAGATTTGATTAGAATAGATGTAGACAGCTGAATATACTGATCTAATCCAGGTATGCTGCCTCCTTTGCCAGCTTGTCCATTTGGTACATTTTCATTCTCAAAAGGTGGCTGAAAGAAACGAAAAATCCAGCTTTGATTAGATTAGATGCAGACAACTGAATATTCTGACCTTTTCCAGGGATGCTGCCTCAGTTGTCAGCTTGTCCATTTAGGCATCTTTACCCTCAGACGGTGGCTGAAAGAAACCAAAAATCCAAATAAGATTTCATTAGTTTAGATGTAGACAGCTGAATATACTGATCTAATCCAGGGACACCGCCTCCGTTGTCAGCTTGTCCATTTGGTAATTTGCATCCTCAGGAGGTGGCTGGAAAGAAACGAAAAATCCAGCTAAGATTTGATCAGATTAGATGCAGACAACTGAATATTCTGACCTTATCCAGGGATGTTGCCTCAGTTGTCAGCTTGTCCATTTAGGCATCTTCACCCTCAGACGGTGGCTGAAAGAAATGAAAAATCCATCTAAGTTTTGATTAGAATAGATGCAGAAAGGTTAATATTCTGACCTTATCCAGGAATACTGCCTCACCTGTTAGCTTGTCCATTTATGCATCTTCATCCTCAGACGGTGGCTGAAAGAAATAAAAAATCCAGTTAAGATTTGAATAGATTAGATGTAGATAGCTGAATATACCGATCTAATCCAGGGATGCTGCCTCAGTTGTCAGCTTTTCCATTTGTGAATCTTCTTTCTCAGAAGGTGGCTGAAAGAAACGAAAAATCCAGTTAAGCGTTTATTAGAATGGATGTAGACAGCTGATTATACTGATCTAATCCAGGTATGCTGCCTCCGTTGTCAGCTTGTCCATTTGGCCATTTAAATTCTCAGAAGGTGGTGGAAAGAAATAAAAAATCCAGCTAAGATTTGATTAGATTAGATGCAGACAACTGAATATTCTGACCTTATCCAGAGATGCTGCCTCAGTTGTCAGATTGTCCAGTTAGGCATCTTTACCCTCAGACGGTGGCTGAAAGAAACCAAAATTCCAAATAAGATTTCATTAGATTAGATGAAGACAGCTGAATATACTCATCTAATCCAGGGATGCTGCCTCCATTGTCAGCTTGTCCATTTGGCAATTTGGATCCTCAGGAGGTGGCTAATAGAAACGAAAAATCCAGCTAAAATTTGATTAGATGAGATGCATACAGCTTAATATTCTGACCTTATCCAGAGATGCTGTCTCAGTTGTGAGCTTGTCCATTTAGGCATCTTTACCCTCAGACGGTGGCTGAAAGAAACCCAAAATCCAGTTAAGATCTGATTAGAATAGATGTAGGCAGCTGAATATACTAATCTAATCCAGGTATGCTGCCCTCCTTTGTCAGCTTGTCCATTTAGCCATTGTCATTCTCAGAAGGTGGCTAAAATAAATGAAACATCCAGCTAAGATTTGATTAGATTAAATGCAGACAACTGAATATTCTGATCTTTTCCAGGGATGTTGCCTCAGTTGTCAGCTTGTCCATTTAGGCATCTTCACCCTCAGACGGTGGCTGAAAGAAACCAAAAATCCAGTTAAGATTTGATTAGATTAGATGTAGACAGCTGAATATACTGATCTAATCCAGGGATGCTGCCTCCGTTGTCAGCTTGTCCATTTGGCCATTATCATCCTCAGAAGGTGGATGAAAAAAATGAAAAATCCATCTAAGTTTTGATTAGAATAGATGAGAAAGGTTAATATTCTGACCTTATCCAGGAATACTGCCTCACCTGTTAGCTTGTCCATTTACGCATCTTCATCCTCAGACGGTGGCTGAAAGAAATAAAAATCCAGTTAAGATTTGAATAGATTAGATGTAGATAGCTGAATATACCGATCTAATCCAGGGATGCTGCCTCAGTTGTCAGCTTTTCCATTTGGCCATTTAAATTCTCAGAAGGTGGCTGAAAGAAATAAAAAATCCAGTTAAGGGTTGATTAGAATGGATGTAGACAGCTGATTATACTGATCTAATCCAGGTATGCTGCCTCCGTTGTCAGCTTGTCCATTTGGCCATTTAAATTCTCAGAAGGTGGCTGAAAGAAATAAAAATCCAGCTAAGTTTTGATTAGATTAGATGCAGAAAGGTTAATATTCTGACCTTATCCAGGAATACTGCCTGACCTATCAGCTTGTCCATTTACACATCTTCATCCTCAGACGGTGGCTGAAAGAAATCAAAAATCCAGTTAAGCTTTAATTAGAATAGATGTAGACAGCTGATTATACTGATCTAATCCAGGTATGCTGCCTCTGTTGTCAGCTTGTCCATTTGACCATTTAAATTCTCAGAAGGTGGCTAAAAGAAATGAAAAATCCAGCTAAGATTAGATGCAGACAACTGAATATTCTGACCTTATACAGGGATTCTGCGTCAGTTGTCAGCTAGCTCAGTTAGGCATCTTTACCCTCAGACGGTGGCTGAAAGAAATGAAAAATCGAAATAAGATTTCATTAGATTAGATGTAGACAGCTGAATATACTGATATAATCCAGGGATACCGCCTCCGTTGTCAGATTGTCCATTTGGCAATTTGCATCCTCAGGAGATGGCTGAAAGAAACGAAAAATCCAGCTAAGATTTGATTAGATTAGATGCATACAGCCTAATATTCTGACCTTATCCAGCGATGCTGCCTCAGTTTTCAGCATGTCCATTTAGGCATCTTTACCCTCAGACAGTGGCTGAAAGAAACCCAAAATCCAGTTAAGATTTGATTAGAATAGATGCAGACAACTGAATATTCTGACCTTTTCCAGGGATGTTGCCTCAGTTGTCAGCTTGTCCATTTAGGCATCTTCACCCTCAGACGGTGGCTGAAAGAAACAAAAATCCAGTTAAGACTTGATTATATTAGATGTAGACAGCTGGATATACTGATCTAATCCAAGGATACTGCCTCAGTTGTCAGCTTATCCATTTGGCCATTTTCATTCTCAGAAGGTGGCTGAAAGAAACGAAAAATCCAGTTACAATTTGATTAGATTAGATGCAGACAACTGACTATTCTGACCTTATCCAGGGATGCTGCCTCAGTTGTCAGCTTGTCCATTTAGGCATCTGCACCCTCAGACGGTGGCTGAAAGAAACCAAAAATCCAGTTAAAATGTGATTAGATTAGATGTAGACAGCTGGATATACTGATCTAATCCAGGGATATTGCCTCTGCTATCAGCTTGTCCATTTGGCCATGTTCATTCTCAGAAGGTGGCTGAAAGAAACGAAAAACCCAGCTAAGATTTGATTAGATTAGATGCAGACAACTGAATATTCTGACCTTATCCAGGGATGTTGCCTCATTTATCAGCTTGTCCATTTAGGCATCTTCACCCTCAGACGGTGGCTGAAAGAAACCAAAAATCCAGTTAAGATTTGATTGGATTAGATGTAGACAGCTGAATATACTGATCTAACCCAGGAATGCTGCCTCCTTTGTCAGCTTGTCCATTAGGCCATTTTCATTCTCAAAAGGTGGCTGAAAGAAACAAAAAAATCCATCTTAGATTTGAATAGATTAGATGGAGACAACTGACTATTCTGACCTTATCCAGGGATGCTGCCTCAGTTGTCAGCTTGTCCAGTTAGTCATCTTCACCCTCAGACGGTGGCTGAAAGAAACCAAAAATCCAGTTAAGATTTCATTAGATTAGATGTAGACAGCTGAATATACCGATATAATCCAGGGTTACCGCCTCCGTTGTCAGCTTGTCCATTTGGCAATTTGCATCCTCAGGAGGTGGCTGAAAGAAACGAAAAATCCAGCTAAGATTTGAATAGTTTTGATGCAGACAACTGAATATTCTGACCTTTTCCAGGGATGCTGCCTCAGTTGTCAGCTTGTCCATTTAGGCATCTTCAACTTCAGATGGTGGCTGAAAGAAACCAAAAATCCAGTTAAGACTTGATTATATTAGATGTAGACAGCTGGATATACTGATCTAATCCAAGGAAACTGCCTCCTTCGTCAGCTTGTCCATTTGGCCATTTTCATTCTCAGAAGGAGGCTGAAAGAAACGAAAAATCCAGCTAAAATTTAATTAGATTAGATGCAGACAACTGAATATTCTGAGCTTATCCAGGAATGCTGCCTCTTGTGTCAGCTTGTCCATTTAGGCATCTTCACCCTCAGACGGTGGCTGAAAGAAACCAAAAATCCAGCTGAGATGTGATTAGATTAGATGTAGACAGCTGGATATACTGATCTAATCCAGGATATTGCCTCCGCTGTCAGCTTGTCCATTTGGCCATTATCATCCTCAGAAGGTGGATGAAAGAAACGAAAAATCCATCTAAGTTTTGATTAGAATAGATGAGAAAGGTTAATATTCTGACCTTATCCAGGAATACTGCCTCACCTGTTAGCTTGTCCATTTACGCATCTTCATCCTCAGACGGTGGCTGAAAGAAATAAAAATCCAGTTAAGATTTGAATAGATTAGATGTAGATAGCTGAATATACCGATCTAATCCAGGGATGCTGCCTCCAGTTGTCAGCTTTTCCATTTGTGAATCTTCTTTCTCAGAAGGTGGCTGAAAGAAACGAAAAATCCAGTTAAGGGTTGATTAGAATGGATGTAGACAGCTGATTATACTGATCTAATCCAGGTATGCTGCCTCCGTTGTCAGCTTGTCCATTTGGCCATTTAAATTCTCAGAAGGTGGCTGAAAGAAATAAAAATCCAGCTAAGTTTTGATTAGATTAGATGCAGAAAGGTTAATATTCTGACCTTATCCAGGAATACTGCCTCACCTATCAGCTTGTCCATTTACACATCTTCATCCTCAGACGGTGGCTGAAAGAAATCAAAAATCCAGTTAAGCTTTAATTAGAATAGATGTAGACAGCTGATTATACTGATCTAATCCAGGTATGCTGCCTCTGTTGTCAGCTTGTCCATTTGGCCATTTAAATTCTCAGAAGGTGGCTAAAAGAAATGAAAAGTCCAGCTAAGATTAGATGCAGACAACTGAATATTCTGACCTTATACAGGGATTCTGCGTCAGTTGTCAGCTAGCTCAGTTAGGCATCTTTACCCTCAGACGGTGGCTGAAAGAAATGAAAAATCGAAATAAGATTTCATTAGATTAGATGTAGACAGCTGAATATACTGATATAATCCAGGGATACCGCCTCCGTTGTCAGATTGTCCATTTGGCAATTTGCATCCTCAGGAGATGGCTGAAAGAAACGAAAAATCCAGCTAAGATTTGATTAGATTAGATGCATACAGCCTAATATTCGGACCTTATCCAGCGATGCTGCCTCAGTTTTCAGCATGTCCATTTAGGCATCTGCACCCTCAGACAGTGGCTGAAAGAAACCAAAAATCCAGTTAAAATGTGATTAGATTAGATGTAGACAGCTGGATATACTGATCTAATCCAGGGATATTGCCTCTGCTATCAGCTTGTCCATTTGGCCATGTTCATTCTCAGAAGGTGGCTGAAAGAAACGAAAAACCCAGCTAAGATTTGATTAGATTAGATGCAGACAACTGAATATTCTGACCTTATCCAGGGATGTTATAACCAAGAAAAGGAGGGACCCCTAAGAAAAGATAGGGGTGGGTAGAATAGGGGATCAGGTAAACAGTACAAAAAAAGAGAGAACTACCCACCCATTCAAGGATTATAAAGGCCCACAAGGGGGTCCTATGATAATAATTAAATAAACAAGCAATCACGTGCATGCATTGAGAGAACAACAATAAATACAATAAGTAGTTTTGTCTTTTTATTAACAAAATATCAAAAGGTATCACAGAATTTATCTTATATTACAAAAAAAGATACATATAGATGAAATACAATAAGAAAAACACAATGAATAGAGTACCCCACACACAATCATCATTCATACAAAGCACACTCATACACTTCACATGAGCTCTTTACATCCAACAAACATACATAACAAATCATCCAAAGTTAAAAAGAAAGCCAGCAAGGTAAATGAATGTTCTGATAAAATGGTCCAGATAGAAGATAGAGAATCTCTTCAGGGTTTAGAAAGACCAACGCCTTATCCAGGGATGTTGCCTCATTTGTCAGCTTGTCCATTTAGGCATCTTCACCCTCAGACGGTGGCTGAAAGAAACCAAAAATCCAGTTAAGATTTGATTGGATTAGATGTAGACAGCTGAATATACTGATCTAACCCAGGAATGCTGCCTCCTTTGTCAGCTTGTCCATTAGGCCATTTTCATTCTCAAAAGGTGGCTGAAAGAAACAAAAAATCCATCTTAGATTTGAATAGATTAGATGGAGACAACTGACTATTCTGACCTTATCCAGGGATGCTGCCTCAGTTGTCAGCTTGTCCAGTTAGTCATCTTCACCCTCAGACGGTGGCTGAAAGAAATCAAAAATCCAGTTAAGATTTCATTAGATTAGATGTAGACAGCTGAATATACCGATATAATCCAGGGATACCGCCTCCGTTGTCAGCTTGTCCATTTGGCAATTTGCATCCTCAGGAGGTGGCTGAAAGAAACGAAAAATTCAGCTAAGATTTGAATAGATTAGATGCAGACAACTGAATATTCTGACCTTTTCCAGGGATGCTGCCTCAGTTGTCAGCTTGTCCATTTAGGCATCTTCAACTTCAGATGGTGGCTGAAAGAAACCAAAAATCCAGTTAAGACTTGATTATATTAGATGTAGACAGCTGGATATACTGATCTAATCCAAGGAAACTGCCTCCTTTGTCAGCTTGTCCATTTGGCCATTTTCATTCTCAGAAGGAGGCTGAAAGAAACGAAAAATCCAGCTAAAATTTAATTAGATTAGATGCAGACAACTGACTATTCTGACCTTATCCAGGGATTCTGCCTCAGTTGTCAGCTTGTCCATTTAGGCATCTTCACCCTCAGACGGTGGCTGAAAGAAACCAAAAATCCAGTTAAAATGTGATTAGATTAGATGTAGACAGCTGGATATACTGATCTAATCCAGGGATATTGCCTCTGCTATCAGCTTGTCCATTTGGCCATGTTCATTCTCAGAAGGTGGCTGAAAGAAACGAAAAACCCAGCTAAGATTTGATTAGATTAGATGCAGACAACTGAATATTCTGACCTTATCCAGGGATGTTGCCTCATTTGTCAGCTTGTCCATTTAGGCATCTTCACCCTCAGACGGTGGCTGAAAGAAACCAAAAATCCAGTTAAGATTTGATTGGATTAGATGTAGACAGCTGAATATACTGATCTAACCCAGGAATGCTGCCTCCTTTGTCAGCTTGTCCATTAGGCCATTTTCATTCTCAAAAGGTGGCTGAAAGAAACAAAAAAATCCATTTTAGATTTGAATAGATTAGATGGAGACAACTGACTATTCTGACCTTATCCAGGGATGCTGCCTCAGTTGTCAGCTTGTCCAGTTAGTCATCTTCACCCTCAGACGGTGGCTGAAAGAAACCAAAAATCCAGTTAAGATTTCAGTAGATTAGATGTAGACAGCTGAATATACCGATATAATCCAGGGATACCGCCTCCGTTGTCAGCTTGTCCATTTGGCAATTTGCATCCTCAGGAGGTGGCTGAAAGAAACGAAAAATCCAGCTAAGATTTGAATAGTTTTGATGCAGACAACTGAATATTCTGACCTTTTCCAGGGATGCTGCCTCAGTTGTCAGCTTGTCCATTTAGGCATCTTCAACTTCAGATGGTGGCTGAAAGAAACCAAAAATCCAGTTAAGACTTGATTATATTAGATGTAGACAGCTGGATATACTGATCTAATCCAAGGAAACTGCCTCCTTTGTCAGCTTGTCCATTTGGCCATTTTCATTCTCAGAAGGAGGCTGAAAGAAACGAAAAATCCAGCTAAAATTTAATTAGATTAGATGCAGACAACTGACTATTCTGACCTTATCCAGGGATTCTGCCTCAGTTGTCAGCTTGTCCATTTAGGCATCTTCACCCTCAGACGGTGGCTGAAAGAAACCAAAAATCCAGCTGAGATGTGATTAGATTAGATGTAGACAGCTGGATATACTGATCTAATCCAGGGATATTGCCTCCGCTGTCAGCTTGTCCATTTGGCCATTATCATCCTCAGAAGGTGGATGAAAGAAACGAAAAATCCATCTAAGTTTTGATTAGAATAGATGAGAAAGGTTAATATTCTGACCTTATCCAGGAATACTGCCTCACCTGTTAGCTTGTCCATTTACGCATCTTCATCCTCAGACGGTGGCTGAAAGAAATAAAAATCCAGTTAAGATTTGAATAGATTAGATGTAGATAGCTGAATATACCGATCTAATCCAGGGATGCTGCCTCAGTTGTCAGCTTTTCCATTTGTGAATCTTCTTTCTCAGAAGGTGGCTGAAAGAAACGAAAAATCCAGTTAAGGGTTGATTAGAATGGATGTAGACAGCTGATTATACTGATCTAATCCAGGTATGCTGCCTCCGTTGTCAGCTTGTCCATTTGGCCATTTAAATTCTCAGAAGGTGGCTGAAAGAAATAAAAATCCAGCTAAGTTTTGATTAGATTAGATGCAGAAAGGTTAATATTCTGACCTTATCCAGGAATACTGCCTCACCTATCAGCTTGTCCATTTACACATCTTCATCCTCAGACGGTGGCTGAAAGAAATCAAAAATCCAGTTAAGCTTTAATTAGAATAGATGTAGACAGCTGATTATACTGATCTAATCCAGGTATGCTGCCTCTGTTGTCAGCTTGTCCATTTGGCCATTTAAATTCTCAGAAGGTGGCTAAAAGAAATGAAAAATCCAGCTAAGATTAGATGCAGACAACTGAATATTCTGACCTTATACAGTGATTCTGCGTCAGTTGTCAGCTAGCTCAGTTAGGCATCTTTACCCTCAGACGGTGGCTGAAAGAAATGAAAAATCGAAATAAGATTTCATTAGATTAGATGTAGACAGCTGAATATACTGATATAATCCAGGGATACCGCCTCCGTTGTCAGATTGTCCATTTGGCAATTTGCATCCTCAGGAGATGGCTGAAAGAAACGAAAAATCCAGCTAAGATTTGATTAGATTAGATGCATACAGCCTAATATTCTGACCTTATCCAGCGATGCTGCCTCAGTTTTCAGCATGTCCATTTAGGCATCTTTACCCTCAGACAGTGGCTGAAAGAAACCAAAAATCCAGTTAAAATGTGATTAGATTAGATGTAGACAGCTGGATATACTGATCTAATCCAGGGATATTGCCTCTGCTATCAGCTTGTCCATTTGGCCATGTTCATTCTCAGAAGGTGGCTGAAAGAAACGAAAAACCCAGCTAAGATTTGATTAGATTAGATGCAGACAACTGAATATTCTGACCTTATCCAGGGATGTTATAACCAAGAAAAGGAGGGACCCCTAAGAAAAGATAGGGGTGGGTAGAATAGGGGATCAGGTAAACAGTACAAAAAGAGAGAACTACCCACCCATTCAAGGATTATAAAGGCCCACAAAGGGGTCCTATGATAATAATTAAATAAACAAAGCAATCCCGTGCATGCATTGAGAGAACAACAATAAATACAATAAGTAGTTTTGTCTTTTTATTAACAAAATATCAAAAGGTATCACAGAATTTATCTTATATTACAAAAAAGATACATATAGATGAAATACAATAAGAAAAACACAATGAATAGAGTACCCCACACACAATCATCATTCATACAAGCACACTCATACACTTCACATGAGCTCTTTACATCCAACAAACATACATAACAAATCATCCAAAGTTAAAAAGAAAGCCAGCAAGGTAAATGAATGTTCTGATAAAATGGTCCAGATAGAAGATAGAGAATCTCTTCAGGGTTTAGAAAGACCAACGCCTTATCCAGGGATGTTGCCTCATTTGTCAGCTTGTCCATTTAGGCATCTTCACCCTCAGACGGTGGCTGAAAGAAACCAAAAATCCAGTTAAGATTTGATTGGATTAGATGTAGACAGCTGAATATACTGATCTAACCCAGGAATGCTGCCTCCTTTGTCAGCTTGTCCATTAGGCCATTTTCATTCTCAAAAGGTGGCTGAAAGAAACAAAAAAATCCATCTTAGATTTGAATAGATTAGATGGAGACAACTGACTATTCTGACCTTATCCAGGGATGCTGCCTCAGTTGTCAGCTTGTCCAGTTAGTCATCTTCACCCTCAGACGGTGGCTGAAAGAAACCAAAAATCCAGTTAAGATTTCATTAGATTAGATGTAGACAGCTGAATATACCGATATAATCCAGGGATACCGCCTCCGTTGTCAGCTTGTCCATTTGGCAATTTGCATCCTCAGGAGGTGGCGGAAAGAAACGAAAAATTCAGCTAAGATTTGAATAGATTAGATGCAGACAACTGAATATTCTGACCTTTTCCAGGGATGCTGCCTCAGTTGTCAGCTTGTCCATTTAGGCATCTTCAACTTCAGATGGTGGCTGAAAGAAACCAAAAATCCAGTTAAGACTTGATTATATTAGATGTAGACAGCTGGATATACTGATCTAATCCAAGGAAACTGCCTCCTTTGTCAGCTTGTCCATTTGGCCATTTTCATTCTCAGAAGGAGGCTGAAAGAAACGAAAAATCCAGCTAAAATTTAATTAGATTAGATGCAGACAACTGACTATTCTGACCTTATCCAGGGATTCTGCCTCAGTTATCAGCCTGTCCATTTAGGCATCTTCACCCTCAGACGGTGGCTGAAAGAAACCAAAAATCCAGCTGAGATGTGATTAGATTAGATGTAGACAGCTGGATATACTGATCTAATCCAGGGATATTGCCTCCGCTGTCAGCTTGTCTATTTGGCCATTATCATCCTCAGAAGGTGGATGAAAGAAACGAAAAATCCATCTAAGTTTTGATTAGAATAGATGAGAAAGGTTAATATTCTGACCTTATCCAGGAATACTGCCTCACCTGTTAGCTTGTCCATTTACGCATCTTCATCCTCAGACGGTGGCTGAAAGAAATAAAAATCCAGTTAAGATTTGAATAGATTAGATGTAGATAGCTGAATATACCGATCTAATCCAGGGATGCTGCCTCAGTTGTCAGCTTTTCCATTTGTGAATCTTCTTTCTCAGAAGGTGGCTGAAAGAAACGAAAAATCCAGTTAAGGGTTGATTAGAATGGATGTAGACAGCTGATTATACTGATCTAATCCAGGTATGCTGCCTCCGTTGTCAGCTTGTCCATTTGGCCATTTAAATTCTCAGAAGGTGGCTGAAAGAAATAAAAATCCAGCTAAGTTTTGATTAGATTAGATGCAGAAAGGTTAATATTCTGACCTTATCCAGGAATACTGCCTCACCTATCAGCTTGTCCATTTACACATCTTCATCCTCAGACGGTGGCTGAAAGAAATCAAAAATCCAGTTAAGCTTTAATTAGAATAGATGTAGACAGCTGATTATACTGATCTAATCCAGGTATGCTGCCTCTGTTGTCAACTTGTCCATTTGGCCATTTAAATTCTCAGAAGGTGGCTAAAAGAAATGAAAAATCCAGCTAAGATTAGATGCAGACAACTGAATATTCTGACCTTATACAGGGATTCTGCGTCAGTTGTCAGCTAGCTCAGTTAGGCATCTTTACCCTCAGACGGTGGCTGAAAGAAATGAAAAATCGAAATAAGATTTCATTAGATTAGATGTAGACAGCTGAATATACTGATATAATCCAGGGATACCGCCTCCGTTGTCAGATTGTCCATTTGGCAATTTGCATCCTCAGGAGATGGCTGAAAGAAACGAAAAATCCAGCTAAGATTTGATTAGATTAGATGCATACAGCCTAATATTCTGACCTTATCCAGCGATGCTGCCTCAGTTTTCAGCATGTCCATTTAGGCATCTTTACCCTCAGACAGTGGCTGAAAGAAACCAAAAATCCAGTTAAAATGTGATTAGATTAGATGTAGACAGCTGGATATACTGATCTAATCCAGGGATATTGCCTCTGCTATCAGCTTGTCCATTTGGCCATGTTCATTCTCAGAAGGTGGCTGAAAGAAACGAAAAACCCAGCTAAGATTTGATTAGATTAGATGCAGACAACTGAATATTCTGACCTTATCCAGGGATGTTATAACCAAGAAAAGGAGGGACCCCTAAGAAAAGATAGGGGTGGGTAGAATAGGGGATCAGGTAAACAGTACAAAAAGAGAGAACTACCCACCCATTCAAGGATTATAAAGGCCCACAAAGGGGTCCTATGATAATAATTAAATAAACAAAGCAATCCGTGCATGCATTGAGAGAACAACAATAAATACAATAAGTAGTTTTGTCTTTTTATTAACAAAATATCAAAAGGTATCACAGAATTTATCTTATATTACAAAAAAAGATACATATAGATGAAATACAATAAGAAAAACACAATGAATAGAGTACCCCACACACAATCATCATTCATACAAGCACACTCATACACTTCACATGAGCTCTTTACATCCAACAAACATACATAACAAATCATCCAAAGTTAAAAGAAAGCCAGCAAGGTAAATGAATGTTCTGATAAAATGGTCCAGATAGAAGATAGAGAATCTCTTCAGGGTTTAGAAAGACCAACGCCTTATCCAGGGATGTTGCCTCATTTGTCAGCTTGTCCATTTAGGCATCTTCACCCTCAGACGGTGGCTGAAAGAAACCAAAAATCCAGTTAAGATTTGATTGGATTAGATGTAGACAGCTGAATATACCGATATAATCCAGGGATACCGCCTCCGTTGTCAGCTTGTCCATTTGGCAATTTGCATCCTCAGGAGGTGGCGGAAAGAAACGAAAAATTCAGCTAAGATTTGAATAGATTAGATGCAGACAACTGAATATTCTGACCTTTCCAGGGATGCTGCCTCAGTTGTCAGCTTGTCCATTTAGGCATCTTCAACTTCAGATGGTGGCTGAAAGAAACCAAAAATCCAGTTAAGACTTGATTATATTAGATGTAGACAGCTGGATATACTGATCTAATCCAAGGAAACTGCCTCCTTTGTCAGCTTGTCCATTTGGCCATTTTCATTCTCAGAAGGAGGCTGAAAGAAACGAAAAATCCAGCTAAAATTTAATTAGATTTGATGCAGACAACTGACTATTCTGACCTTATCCAGGGATTCTGCCTCAGTTATCAGCCTGTCCATTTAGGCATCTTCACCCTCAGACGGTGGCTGAAAGAAACCAAAAATCCAGCTGAGATGTGATTAGATTAGATGTAGACAGCTGGATATACTGATCTAATCCAGGGATATTGCCTCCGCTGTCAGCTTGTCTATTTGGCCATTATCATCCTCAGAAGGTGGATGAAAGAAACGAAAAATCCATCTAAGTTTTGATTAGAATAGATGAGAAAGGTTAATATTCTGACCTTATCCAGGAATACTGCCTCACCTGTTAGCTTGTCCATTTACGCATCTTCATCCTCAGATGGTGGCTGAAAGAAATAAAAATCCAGTTAAGATTTGAATAGATTAGATGTAGATAGCTGAATATACCGATCTAATCCAGGGATGCTGCCTCAGTTGTCATCTTTTCCATTTGTGAATCTTCTTTCTCAGAAGGTGGCTGAAAGAAACGAAAAATCCAGTTAAGGGTTGATTAGAATGGATGTAGACAGCTGATTATACTGATCTAATCCAGGTATGCTGCCTCCGTTGTCAGCTTGTCCATTTGGCCATTTAAATTCTCAGAAGGTGGCTGAAAGAAATAAAAAATCCAGCTAAGTTTTGATTAGATTAGATGCAGAAAGGTTAATATTCTGACCTTATCCAGGAATACTGCCTCACCTATCAGCTTGTCCATTTACACATCTTCATCCTCAGACGGTGGCTGAAAGAAATCAAAAATCCAGTTAAGCTTTAATTAGAATAGATGTAGACAGCTGATTATACTGATCTAATCCAGGTATGCTGCCTCTGTTGTCAACTTGTCCATTTGGCCATTTAAATTCTCAGAAGGTGGCTAAAAGAAATGAAAAATCCAGCTAAGATTAGATGCAGACAACTGAATATTCTGACCTTATACAGGGATTCTGCGTCAGTTGTCAGCTAGCTCAGTTAGGCATCTTTACCCTCAGACGGTGGCTGAAAGAAATGAAAAATCGAAATAAGATTTCATTAGATTAGATGTAGACAGCTGAATATACTGATATAATCCAGGGATACCGCCTCCGTTGTCAGATTGTCCATTTGGCAATTTGCATCCTCAGGAGATGGCTGAAAGAAACGAAAAATCCAGCTAAGATTTGATTAGATTAGATGCATACAGCCTAATATTCTGACCTTATCCAGCGATGCTGCCTCAGTTTTCAGCATGTCCATTTAGGCATCTTTACCCTCAGACAGTGGCTGAAAGAAACCAAAAATCCAGTTAAAATGTGATTAGATTAGATGTAGACAGCTGGATATACTGATCTAATCCAGGGATATTGCCTCTGCTATCAGTTTGTCCATTTGGCCATGTTCATTCTCAGAAGGTGGCTGAAAGAAACGAAAAACCCAGCTAAGATTTGATTAGATTAGATGCAGACAACTGAATATTCTGACCTTATCCAGGGATGTTATAACCAAGAAAAGGAGGGACCCCTAAGAAAAGATAGGGGTGGGTAGAATAGGGGATCAGGTAAACAGTACAAAAAGAGAGAACTACCCACCCATTCAAGGATTATAAAGGCCCACAAAGGGGTCCTATGATAATAATTAAATAAACAAAGCAATCCCGTGCATGCATTGAGAGAACAACAATAAATACAATAAGTAGTTTTGTCTTTTTATTAACAAAATATCAAAAGGTATCACAGAATTTATCTTATATTACAAAAAAGATACATATAGATGAAATACAATAAGAAAAACACAATGAATAGAGTACCCCACACACAATCATCATTCATACAAGCACACTCATACACTTCACATGAGCTCTTTACATCCAACAAACATACATAACAAATCATCCAAAGTTAAAAAGAAAGCCAGCAAGGTAAATGAATGTTCTGATAAAATGGTCCAGATAGAAGATAGAGAATCTCTTCAGGGTTTAGAAAGACCAACGCCTTATCCAGGGATGTTGCCTCATTTGTCAGCTTGTCCATTTAGGCATCTTCACCCTCAGACGGTGGCTGAAAGAAACCAAAAATCCAGTTAAGATTTGATTGGATTAGATGTAGACAGCTGAATATACTGATCTAACCCAGGAATGCTGCCTCCTTTGTCAGCTTGTCCATTAGGCCATTTTCATTCTCAAAAGGTGGCTGAAAGAAACAAAAAAATCCATCTTAGATTTGAATAGATTAGATGGAGACAACTGACTATTCTGACCTTATCCAGGGATGCTGCCTCAGTTGTCAGCTTGTCCAGTTAGTCATCTTCACCCTCAGACGGTGGCTGAAAGAAACCAAAAATCCAGTTAAGATTTCATTAGATTAGATGTAGACAGCTGAATATACCGATATAATCCAGGGATACCGCCTCCGTTGTCAGCTTGTCCATTTGGCAATTTGCATCCTCAGGAGGTGGCGGAAAGAAACGAAAAATTCAGCTAAGATTTGAATAGATTAGATGCAGACAACTGAATATTCTGACCTTTTCCAGGGATGCTGCCTCAGTTGTCAGCTTGTCCATTTAGGCATCTTCAACTTCAGATGGTGGCTGAAAGAAACCAAAAATCCAGTTAAGACTTGATTATATTAGATGTAGACAGCTGGATATACTGATCTAATCCAAGGAAACTGCCTCCTTTGTCAGCTTGTCCATTTGGCCATTTTCATTCTCAGAAGGAGGCTGAAAGAAACGAAAAATCCAGCTAAAATTTAATTAGATTTGATGCAGACAACTGACTATTCTGACCTTATCCAGGGATTCTGCCTCAGTTATCAGCCTGTCCATTTAGGCATCTTCACCCTCAGACGGTGGCTGAAAGAAACCAAAAATCCAGCTGAGATGTGATTAGATTAGATGTAGACAGCTGGATATACTGATCTAATCCAGGGATATTGCCTCCGCTGTCAGCTTGTCTATTTGGCCATTATCATCCTCAGAAGGTGGATGAAAGAAACGAAAAATCCATCTAAGTTTTGATTAGAATAGATGAGAAAGGTTAATATTCTGACCTTATCCAGGAATACTGCCTCACCTGTTAGCTTGTCCATTTACGCATCTTCATCCTCAGACGGTGGCTGAAAGAAATAAAAAATCCAGTTAAGATTTGAATAGATTAGATGTAGATAGCTGAATATACCGATCTAATCCAGGGATGCTGCCTCAGTTGTCAGCTTTTCCATTTGTGAATCTTCTTTCTCAGAAGGTGGCTGAAAGAAACGAAAAATCCAGTTAAGGGTTGATTAGAATGGATGTAGACAGCTGATTATACTGATCTAATCCAGGTATGCTGCCTCCGTTGTCAGCTTGTCCATTTGGCCATTTAAATTCTCAGAAGGTGGCTGAAAGAAATAAAAATCCAGCTAAGTTTTGATTAGATTAGATGCAGAAAGGTTAATATTCTGACCTTATCCAGGAATACTGCCTCACCTATCAGCTTGTCCATTTACACATCTTCATCCTCAGACGGTGGCTGAAAGAAATCAAAAATCCAGTTAAGCTTTAATTAGAATAGATGTAGACAGCTGATTATACTGATCTAATCCAGGTATGCTGCCTCTGTTGTCAACTTGTCCATTTGGCCATTTAAATTCTCAGAAGGTGGCTAAAAGAAATGAAAAATCCAGCTAAGATTAGATGCAGACAACTGAATATTCTGACCTTATACAGGGATTCTGCGTCAGTTGTCAGCTAGCTCAGTTAGGCATCTTTACCCTCAGACGGTGGCTGAAAGAAATGAAAAATCGAAATAAGATTTCATTAGATTAGATGTAGACAGCTGAATATACTGATATAATCCAGGGATACCGCCTCCGTTGTCAGATTGTCCATTTGGCAATTTGCATCCTCAGGAGATGGCTGAAAGAAACGAAAAATCCAGCTAAGATTTGATTAGATTAGATGCATACAGCCTAATATTCTGACCTTATCCAGCGATGCTGCCTCAGTTTTCAGCATGTCCATTTAGGCATCTTTACCCTCAGACAGTGGCTGAAAGAAACCAAAAATCCAGTTAAAATGTGATTAGATTAGATGTAGACAGCTGGATATACTGATCTAATCCAGGGATATTGCCTCTGCTATCAGTTTGTCCATTTGGCCATGTTCATTCTCAGAAGGTGGCTGAAAGAAACGAAAAACCCAGCTAAGATTTGATTAGATTAGATGCAGACAACTGAATATTCTGACCTTATCCAGGGATGTTATAACCAAGAAAAGGAGGGACCCCTAAGAAAAGATAGGGGTGGGTAGAATAGGGGATCAGGTAAACAGTACAAAAAAAGAGAGAACTACCCACCCATTCAAGGATTATAAAGGCCCACAAAGGGGTCCTATGATAATAATTAAATAAACAAAGCAATCCCGTGCATGCATTGAGAGAACAACAATAAATACAATAAGTAGTTTTGTCTTTTTATTAACAAAATATCAAAAGGTATCACAGAATTTATCTTATATTACAAAAAAAGATACATATAGATGAAATACAATAAGAAAAACACAATGAATAGAGTACCCCACACACAATCATCATTCATACAAGCACACTCATACACTTCACATGAGCTCTTTACATCCAACAAACATACATAACAAATCATCCAAAGTTAAAAAGAAAGCCAGCAAGGTAAATGAATGTTCTGATAAAATGGTCCAGATAGAAGATAGAGAATCTCTTCAGGGTTTAGAAAGACCAACGCCTTATCCAGGGATGTTGCCTCATTTGTCAGCTTGTCCATTTAGGCATCTTCACCCTCAGACGGTGGCTGAAAGAAACCAAAAATCCAGTTAAGATTTGATTGGATTAGATGTAGACAGCTGAATATACTGATCTAACCCAGGAATGCTGCCTCCTTTGTCAGCTTGTCCATTAGGCCATTTTCATTCTCAAAAGGTGGCTGAAAGAAACAAAAAATCCATCTTAGATTTGAATAGATTAGATGGAGACAACTGACTATTCTGACCTTATCCAGGGATGCTGCCTCAGTTGTCAGCTTGTCCAGTTAGTCATCTTCACCCTCAGACGGTGGCTGAAAGAAACCAAAAATCCAGTTAAGATTTCATTAGATTAGATGTAGACAGCTGAATATACCGATATAATCCAGGGATACCGCCTCCGTTGTCAGCTTGTCCATTTGGCAATTTGCATCCTCAGGAGGTGGCGGAAAGAAACGAAAAATTCAGCTAAGATTTGAATAGATTAGATGCAGACAACTGAATATTCTGACCTTTTCCAGGGATGCTGCCTCAGTTGTCAGCTTGTCCATTTAGGCATCTTCAACTTCAGATGGTGGCTGAAAGAAACCAAAAATCCAGTTAAGACTTGATTATATTAGATGTAGACAGCTGGATATACTGATCTAATCCAAGGAAACTGCCTCCTTTGTCAGCTTGTCCATTTGGCCATTTTCATTCTCAGAAGGAGGCTGAAAGAAACGAAAATCCAGCTAAAATTTAATTAGATTAGATGCAGACAACTGACTATTCTGACCTTATCCAGGGATTCTGCCTCAGTTATCAGCCTGTCCATTTAGGCATCTTCACCCTCAGACGGTGGCTGAAAGAAACCAAAAATCCAGCTGAGATGTGATTAGATTAGATGTAGACAGCTGGATATACTGATCTAATCCAGGGATATTGCCTCCGCTATCAGCTTGTCTATTTGGCCATTATCATCCTCAGAAGGTGGATGAAAGAAACGAAAAATCCATCTAAGTTTTGATTAGAATAGATGAGAAAGGTTAATATTCTGACCTTATCCAGGAATACTGCCTCACCTGTTAGCTTGTCCATTTACGCATCTTCATCCTCAGACGGTGGCTGAAATAAATAAAAAATCCAGTTAAGATTTGAATAGATTAGATGTAGATAGCTGAATATACCGATCTAATCCAGGGATGCTGCCTCAGTTGTCATCTTTTCCATTTGTGAATCTTCTTTCTCAGAAGGTGGCTGAAAGAAACGAAAAATCCAGTTAAGGGTTGATTAGAATGGATGTAGACAGCTGATTATACTGATCTAATCCAGGTATGCTGCCTCCGTTGTCAGCTTGTCCATTTGGCCATTTAAATTCTCAGAAGGTGGCTGAAAGAAATAAAAAAATCCAGCTAAGTTTTGATTAGATTAGATGCAGAAAGGTTAATATTCTGACCTTATCCAGGAATACTGCCTCACCTATCAGCTTGTCCATTTACACATCTTCATCCTCAGACGGTGGCTGAAAGAAATCAAAAATCCAGTTAAGCTTTAATTAGAATAGATGTAGACAGCTGATTATACTGATCTAATCCAGGTATGCTGCCTCTGTTGTCAACTTGTCCATTTGGCCATTTAAATTCTCAGAAGGTGGCTAAAAGAAATGAAAAATCCAGCTAAGATTAGATGCAGACAACTGAATATTCTGACCTTATACAGGGATTCTGCGTCAGTTGTCAGCTAGCTCAGTTAGGCATCTTTACCCTCAGACGGTGGCTGAAAGAAATGAAAAATCGAAATAAGATTTCATTAGATTAGATGTAGACAGCTGAATATACTGATATAATCCAGGGATACCGCCTCCGTTGTCAGATTGTCCATCTGGCAATTTGCATCCTCAGGAGATGGCTGAAAGAAACGAAAAATCCAGCTAAGATTTGATTAGATTAGATGCATACAGCCTAATATTCTGACCTTATCCAGCGATGCTGCCTCAGTTTTCAGCATGTCCATTTAGGCATCTTTACCCTCAGACAGTGGCTGAAAGAAACCAAAAATCCAGTTAAAATGTGATTAGATTAGATGTAGACAGCTGGATATACTGATCTAATCCAGGGATATTGCCTCTGCTATCAGCTTGTCCATTTGGCCATGTTCATTCTCAGAAGGTGGCTGAAAGAAACGAAAAACCCAGCTAAGATTTGATTAGATTAGATGCAGACAACTGAATATTCTGACCTTATCCAGGGATGTTATAACCAAGAAAAGGAGGGACCCCTAAGAAAAGATAGGGGTGGGTAGAATAGGGGATCAGGTAAACAGTACAAAAAGAGAGAACTACCCACTCATTCAAGGATTATAAAGGCCCACAAAGGGGTCCTATGATAATAATTAAATAAACAAAGCAATCCCGTGCATGCATTGAGAGAACAACAATAAATACAATAAGTAGTTTTGTCTTTTTATTAACAAAATATCAAAAGGTATCACAGAATTTATCTTATATTACAAAAAAAGATACAGATAGATGAAATACAATAAGAAAAACACAATGAATAGAGTACCCCACACACAATCATCATTCATACAAGCACACTCATACACTTCACATGAGCTCTTTACATCCAACAAACATACATAACAAATCATCCAAAGTTAAAAAGAAAGCCAGCAAGGTAAATGAATGTTCTGATAAAATGGTCCAGATAGAAGATAGAGAATCTCTTCAGGGATTAGAAAGACCAACGCCTTATCCAGGGATGTTGCCTCATTTGTCAGCTTGTCCATTTAGGCATCTTCACCCTCAGACGGTGGCTGAAAGAAACCAAAAATCCAGTTAAGATTTGATTGGATTAGATGTAGACAGCTGAATATAGTGATCTAACCCAGGAATGCTGCCTCCTTTGTCAGCTTGTCCATTAGGCCATTTTCATTCTCAAAAGGTGGCTGAAAGAAACAAAAAAATCCATCTTAGATTTGAATAGATTAGATGGAGACAACTGACTATTCTGACCTTATCCAGGGATGCTGCCTCAGTTGTCAGCTTGTCCAGTTAGTCATCTTCACCCTCAGACGGTGCCTGAAAGAAACCAAAAATCCAGTTAAGATTTCATTAGATTAGATGTAGACAGCTGAATATACCGATATAATCCAGGGATACCGCCTCCGTTGTCAGCTTGTCCATTTGGCAATTTGCATCCTCAGGAGGTGGCTGAAAGAAACGAAATATCCAGCTAAGATTTGAATAGATTAGATGCAGACAACTGAATATTCTGACCTTTTCCAGGGATGCTACCTCAGTTGTCAGCTTGTCTATTTAGGCATCTTCACCCTCAGACGGTGGCTGAAAGAAACCAAAAATCCAGTTAAGACTTGATTATATTAGATGTAGACAGCTGGATATACTGATCTAATCCAAGGAAACTGCCTCCTTTGTCAGCTTGTCCATTTGGCCATTTTCATTCTCAGAAGGAGGCTGAAAGAAACGAAAAATCCAGCTAAAATTTAATTAGATTAGATGCAGACAACTGAATATTCTGACCTTTTCCAGGGATGCTACCTCAGTTGTCAGCTTGTCTATTTAGGCATCTTCACCATCAGACGGTGGCTGAAAGAAACCAAAAATCCAGCTGAGATGTGATTAGATTAGATGTAGACAGCTGGTTATACTGATGTAATCCAGGGATTCTGCCTCAGTTGTCAGCTTGTCCATTTAGCCATCTTCACCCTCAGGCGGTGGCTGAAAGAAACCAAAAATCCAGCTAAGATTTGATTAGATTAGATGCAGACAGCTGAATATTCTGACCTTATCCAGG
Source organism: Calotriton arnoldi (assembly GCA_963921515.1). Lineage (NCBI taxonomy): Eukaryota > Metazoa > Chordata > Amphibia > Caudata > Salamandridae > Calotriton > Calotriton arnoldi. The sequence goes on along the minus strand of CAWUFW010019247.1, from coordinate 156,867 downwards.
GATGCTGCCTCTTTTGTCAGCTTGTCCATTTAGGCATCTTCACCCTCAGATAGTGGCTGAAAAAACCCAAAACTCCAGTAAAGATTTGATTAGATTAGATGTAGACAGCTGGCTATACAGATGTAATCCAGGGATACTGCCTCCGTTGTCATCTTGTCCATTTGGCCATTATCATTCTCAGAAAATGGCTGAAAGAAACGAAAAATCAAGCTAAGATTTGATTAGATTAGATGCAAACAAGGGAATATTCTGACCTTTGCAAGGGATGCTGCCTCAGTTGTCAGCTTGTCCATTTAGGCATCTTCACACTCAGACGGTGGCTTAAAGAAACCCAAAATCCAGTTAAGATTTGATTAGAATAGTTGTAGACAGCTGGATATACTGATCTCATCCAAGGATACTGCCTCCGTTGTCAGCTTGTCCATCTGGCCATTTTCATTCTCAGAAGGTGGCTGAAAGAATCCAAAAATCCAGTTAAGATTTGATTTGATTAGATTTTGACAGCTGGTTATACAGATCTAATCCAGGGATACTGCCTCCGTTGTCAGCTTGTCCATTTGGCCACTTTCATCCTCAGCAGCTGGTAGAAAGAAACGAAAAATCCATCTAAGATTTGATTAGCTTAAATGCAGAAAGCTTAATATTCTGACCTTATCCAGGAATACTGCCTCACCTGTTAGCTTGTCCATTTACGAATCTTCATTCTCAGACGGTGGCTGCAAGAAATCAAAAATCCAGTTAAGATTTGAATAGATTGGATGTAGACAGCTGAATATACCGATCTAATTGAGGGATGCTGCCTCAGTTGTCAGCTTGTCCATTTGTGAATCTTCTTTCTCAGAAGGTGGCTAAAAGAAACAAAAAATCCAGTTAAGGTTTGATTAGAAAAGATGTAGACAGCTGATTATACTGATCTAATCCAGGTATGCTGCCTCCGTTGTCAGCTTGTCCATTTGGCCATTTAAATTCTCAGAAGGCGGCTGAAAGAAATGAAAAATCCAGCTAAGATTTGATTTGATTAGATGCAGACAACTGAATATTCTGTCCTTATCCAGGGATGCTGCCTCAGTTGTCAGCTTGTCCAGTTAGGCATCTTTACCCTCAGACGGTGGCTGAAAGAAACCCAAAATCCAGTTAAGATTTTATTAGAATAGATGTAGAATAGATGTAGACAACTGAATATACTGATCTAATCCAGGTATGCTGCCTCCTTAGTCAGCTTGTCCATTTGGCCATTTAAATTCTCAGAAGGTGGCTGAAAGAAATAAAAAAAATCCAGCTAAGATTTGATTAGATTAGATGCAGACAACTGAATATTCTGACCTTTTCCAGGGATGCTGCCACAGTTGTCAGCTTGTCCATTTAGGCATCTTTACCCTCAGACAGTGGCTGAAAGAAACCAAAAATCCAGTTAAGACTTGATTATATTAGATGTAGAAAGCTGGATATACTGATCTAATCCAAGGATACTGCCTCCGTTGTCAGCTTGTCCATTTGGCCATCTTCATTCTCAGAAGGAGGCTGAAAGAAACGAAAAATCCAGCTAAGATTTGGCTAGATTAGATGCAGACAGCTGAATATTCTGAGCTTATCCAGGAATGCTGCCTCTTGTGTCAGCTTGTCCATGCAGGCATCTTCACCCTCAGACAGTGGCTGAAGGAAACCAAAAATCCAGTTAAGATATGATTATATTAGATGTAGAAAGCTGGATATACTGATCTAATCCAAGGATACTGCCTCCGTTGTCAGCTTGTCCATTTGGCCATTTTCATTCTCAGAAGGAGGCTGAAAGAAACGAAAAATCCAGCTAAGATTTGATTCGATTAGATGGATACAGCTGAATATTCTGACCTTATCCAGGGATGCTGCCTCTTTTGTCAGCTTGTCCATTTAGGCATCTTCACCCTCAGACAGTGGCTGAAAGAAACCAAAAATCCAGTTAAGACTTGATTATATTAGATGTAGAAAGCTGGATATACTGATCTAATCCAAGGATACTGCCTCCGTTGTCAGCTTGTCCATTTGGCCATTTTCATTCTCAGAAGGAGGCTGAAAGAAACGAAAAATCCAGCTAAAATTTAATTAGATTAGATGCAGACAACTGACTATTCTGACCTTAACGAGGGATTCTGCCTCAGTTGTCAGCTTGTCTATTTAGGCATCTTGACCCTCAGACAGTGGCTGAAAGAAACCAAAAATCTAGTTAAGATATGATTAGATTAGATGTAGACAGCTGGAAATACTGATGTAATCCAAGGATATTGACTCCGCTGTCAGCTTGTCCATTTGGCCATTTTCATTCTCAGAAGGTGGCTGAAAGAAACGAAAAATCCAGCTAAAATTTGATTAGATTAGATGCAGACAACTGGCTATTCTGACCTTATCCAGGGATTCTGCCTCAGTTGTCAGCTTGTCCATTCAGGCATCTTCACCCTCAGACAGTGGCTGAAAGAAACCAAAAATCCAGTAGACAGCTGGATATAGTGATCTAATCCAGGGATATTGCTTCCGCTGTCAGCTTTTCCATTTGGCCATTTTCATTCTCAGGAGGTGGCTGAAAGAAACAAAAAATCCAGCTAAGATTTGATTAGATTAGATCAGATGCAGGCAACTGAATATTCTGACCTTATCCAGGGATGTTGCCTCAGTTGTCAACTTGTCCACTGAGGCATGTTCACCCTCAGACGGTGGCTGAACGAAACCAAAAATCCAGTTAAGATTTGATTAGATTAGATGTAGACAGCTGAATATACTGATCTAATCCAGGGATGCTGCCTCAGTTGTCAGCTTGTCCATTTGTGAATCTTCATTCTGAGAAGGTGGCTGAAAGAAACGAAAAATCCAGTTAAGCTTTGATTAGAATAGATGTATACAGCTGATTACAGTGATCTAATCCAGGGATGCTGCCTCAGTTGTCAGCTTGTCCATTTACGCATCTTCACCCTCAGAAGGTGGATGAAAGAAACAAAAAATCTAGTTAAGATTTCATTAGATTAGATTTAGACTGCTGGATATACTGTTCTAATCCAGGGATACCGCCTCCGTTGTCAGCTTGTCCATTTGGCAATTTGCATCCTCAGAAGATGGCTGAAAGAAACGCAAAATCCAGCTAAGATTTGATTAGATTAGATGCAGACAGCTGAATATTCTGACCTTATCCAGGGATGCTTCCTCAGTTGTCAGCGTGTCCATTTAGGCATCTTCACCATCAGACGGTGGCTGAAAGAAACCAAAAATCCAGTTAAGATTTGATTAGATTAGATGAGACAGCTGGCTATACAGATCTAATCCAGGGATACTGCCTCCGTTGTCAGCTTGTCCATTTGGCCATTTTCATCCTCAGAAGGTGGCTGAAAGAAACGAAAAATCCATCTAAGTTTTGATTAGGTTAGATGCAGAAAGGTTAATATTCTGTCCTTATCCAGGAATACTGCCTCACCTGTCAGCTTGTCCATTTACGCATCTTCATCCTCAGACGGTGGCTGAAAGAAATCAAAAATCCAGTTAAGATTTGAATAGATTAGATGTAGACAGCAGAATATACCAATCTAATCCAGGGATGCTGCCTCAGTTGTCAGCTTGTCCATTTGTGAAGCTTCTTTCTCAGAAGGTGGCTGAAAGAAACGAAAAATCCAGTTAAGCTTTGATTAGAATAGATGTAGACAGCTGATTATACTGATCTAATCCAGGTATGTTGCCTCCATTGTCAGCTTGTCCATTTGGCCATTTAAATTCTCAGAAGGTGGGAAAAGAAACAAAAAATCCAGCTAAAATTTGATTAGATTAGATGCAGACAACTGAATATTCTGACCTTATCCAGGGATGCTGCCTCAGTTGTCAGCTCGTCCAGTTAGGCATCTTTGCCCTCAGACAGTAGCTGAAAGAAACCCAAAATCCAGTTAAGATTTTATAAGAATAGATGTAGACAGCTGAATATACCGATCTAATCCAGGGATGCTGCCTCAGTTGTCAGCTTGTCCATTTGTGAATCTTCTTTCTCAGAAGGTGGCTGAAAGAAACGAAAATTCAGTTAAGATTTGAATAGATTAGATGTAGATGGCTGAATATACCAATCTAATCCAGGGATGCTGCCTCAGTTGTCAGCTTGTCCATTTAGGCATCTTTACCTTCAGAGAGTGGCTGAAAGAAACCCAAAATCCAGTTAAGATTTGAATAGATTTAATGTAGATGGCTATATACCAATCTAATCCAGGGATGCTGCCTCAGTTGTCAGCTTGTCCATTTGTGAATCTTCTTTCTCAGAAGGGGCTAAAAGAAACAAAAAATCCAGTTAAGCTTTGATTAGAATAGATGTAGACAGCTGATTATACTGATCTAATCCAGGTATGCTGCCTCCGTTGTCAGCTTGTCCATTTGGCCATTTAAATTCTCAGAAGGTGGCTGAAAGAAATGAAAAATCCAGCTAAGATTTGATTAGATTAGATGCAGACAACTGAATATTCTGACCTTATCCAGGGATGCTGACTCAGTTGTCAGCTTGTCCAGTTAGGCATATTTTCCCTCAGACGGTGGCTGAAAGAAACCCAAAATCCTGTTAAGATTTGATCAGAATAGATGTAGACAGCTGAATATACTGATCTAATCCAGGTATGCTGCCTCCTTTATCAGCTTGTCCATTTGGCCACTTTCATCCTCAGAAGGTGGCTGAAAGAAACAAAAAATCCATCTTAGATTTGATTAGATCAAATGCAGAAAGCTTAATATTCTGGCATTATCCAGGAATACTACCTCACCTGTCAGCTTGTCCATTTACGCATCTTCATCCTCATACGGTGGCTGGAAAAAACAAAAATTCAGTTAAGATTTGATTAGATTAGATGTAGGCAGCTGAATATACTTCTCTAATCCAGGGATCCTGACTCAGTTGTCAGCTTGTCCAGTTAGTCATCTTCACCCTCAGATGGTGGCTGAAAGAAACCAAAAATCTAGTTAAGATTTCATTAGATTAGATTTAGACAGCTGGATATACTGATCTAATCCAAGGATACTGCCTCTGTTGTCAGCTTGTCCATTTGGCCATTTTCATTCTCAGAAGGAGGCTGAAAGAAACGAAAAATCCTGCTAAAATTTGACTAGATTAGATGCAGGCAGCTGAATGTTCTGACCTTATCCAGGGATGCTGCCTCTTTTGTCAGCTTGTCCATTTAGGCATCTTCACCCTCAGACAGTGGCTGAAAGAAACCAAAAATCCAGTTAAGATTTGATTAGATTAGATGTAGACAGCTGGCTATACAGATCTAATCCAGGGATACTGTCTCCGTTGTCAGCTTGTCCATTTGGCCATTTTCATCCTCAGAAGGTGGCTGAAAGAAACAAAAAATCCAGTTAAGCTTTGATTAGAATAGATGTAGACAGCTGATTATACTGATCTAATCCAGGTATGCTGCCTCCGTTGTCAGCTTGTCCATTTGGCCATTTAAATTCTCAGAAGGTGGCTGAAAGAAACGAAAAATCCAGCTAAGGTTTGATTAGATTAGATGCAGACAACTGAATATTCTGACCTTATCCAGGAGGCTGCCTCAGTTGTCAGCTTGTCCAGTTAGGCATCTTTACCCTCAGACGGTGGCTGAAAGAAACCCATAATCCAGTTAAGATTTGATTAGAATAGATGTAGACAGCGGAATATACTGATCTAATCCAAGTATGCTGCCTCCTTTGTCAGCTTGTCCATTTGGCCATTTTCATTCTCAGAAGGTGGCTGAAAGAAACAAAAATCCAGCTAAGATTTTATTAGATTAGATGCAGACAACTGAATATTCTGACCTTTTCCAGGGATGCTGCCTCAGTTGTCAGCTTGTCTATTTAGGCATCTTCACCCTCAGACGGTGTCTGAAAGAAACCAAAAATCCAGTTAAGATATGATTATATTAGATGTAGAAAGCTGGATATACTGATCTAATCCAAGGATACTGCCTCCGTTGTCAGCTTGTCCATTTGGCCATTTTCCTTCTCAGAAGGAGGCTGAAAGAAACGAAAAATCCAGCTAAGATTTGATTAGATTAGATGGAGACAGCTGAATATTCTGACCTTATCCAGGGATGCTGCCTCTTTTGTCAGCTTGTCCATTTAGGCATCTTCACCCTCAGACGGTGGCTGAAAGAAACCAAAAATCCAGTTAAGACTTGATTATATTAGATGTAGAAAGCTGGATATACTGATCTAATCCAAGGATACTACCTCCGTTGTCAGCTGGTCCATTTGGCCATTTTCATTCTCAGAAGGAGGCTGAAAGAAACGAAAAATCCTGCTAAAATTTAATTAGATTAGATGCAGAGAACTGACTATTCTGACCTGATCCAGGGATTCTGCCTCAGTTGTCAGCTTGTCCATTTAGGCGTCTTCACCCTCAGACGGTGGCTGAAAGAAACCAAAAATCCAGTTAAGATATGATTAGATTAGATGTAGACAGCTGGATATACTGATCTAAGCCAGGGATATTGCCTCCGCTGTCAGCTTGTCCATTTGGCCATTTTCATTCTCAGAAGGTGGCTGAAAGAAACGAAAAATCCAGCAAAGATTTGATTAGATTAGATGCTGACAACTGAATATTCTGACCTTATCCAGGGATGCTGCCTCAGTTGTCAGCTTGTCCATTTACGCATCTTCATCCTCAGACGGTGGCTGAAAGAAAGCAAAAATCCAGTTAACTCCTTAACCGCGACGCAAATTCCGCCGCGGTGCGGGACTTCTATTGAGTGGGCGGGGCCGCGTCGGCCAACGGACGTGCGCAGCACTAAGCGAGGTAGTGCTCGCGACGGCCGTTGGCCGACGCGGGCACGCGAACGGGTTAAGACTTGATTATATTAGATGTAGAAAGCTGGATATACTGATCTAATCCAAGGATACTGCCTCCGTTGTCAGCTTGTCCATTTGGCCATTTTCATTCTCAGAAGGAGGCTGAAAGAAACGAAAAATCCAGCTAAAATTTGATTAGATTAGATGCAGACAACTGGCTATTCTGACCTTATCCAGGGATGCTGCCTCAGTTGTCAGTTTGTCCATTTAGGCATCTTCACCCTCAGACGGTGGCTGAAAGAAACCACAAATCCAGTTAAGATATGATTAGAATAAATGTAGACAGCTGAATATACTGATCTAATGCAGGTATGCTGCCTCCGTTATCAGCTTGTCCATTTGGCCATTTTCATTCTCAGAAGGTGGCTGAAAGAAATGAAAAATCCAGCTAAGATTTGAGCAGATTAAATGCAGACAACTGAATATTCTGACCGTATCCAGGGATGCTGCCTCAGTTGTCAGCTTGTCCATTTAGGCCTCTTCACCCTCAGACAGTGGCTGAAAGAAACCAAAAATCCAGTTAAGATATCATTAGGTTAGATGTAGACAGCTGGATATAGTGATCTAATCCAGGGATATTGCTTCCGCTGTCAGCTTGTCCATTTGGCCATTTTCATTCTCAGGAGGTGGCAGAAAGAGACGGAAAATCCAGCAAAGATTTGATTAGATTAGATGCTGACAACTGAATATTCTGACCTTATCCAGGGATGCTGCCTCAGTTGTCAGCTTGTCCATTTACGCATCTTCATCCTCAGACAGTGGCTGAAAGAAAGCAAAAATCCAGTTAAGATATGATTAGATTAGATGTAGATAGCTGGATATACTGATCTAATCCAGGTATGCTGCCTCCGTTATCAGCTTGTCCATTTGGCCATTTTCATTCTCAGGAGGTGGCTGAAAGAAATGAAAAATCCAGCTAAGATTTGATTAGATTAGATGCAGACAACTGAATATTTTGACCGTATCCAGGGAGGCTGCCTCAGTTGTCAGATTGTCCATTTAGGCCTCTTTACCCTCAGACGGTGGCTGAAAGAAACCAAAAATCCAGTTAAGATATCACTAGGTTAGATGTAGACAGCTGGATATAGTGATCTAATCCAGGGATATTGCTTCCGCTGTCAGCTTGTCTATTTGGCCATTTTCATTCTCAGGAGGTGGCTGAAAGAAACAAAAAATCCAGCTAAGATTTGATTAGATTAGATGCAGGCAACTGAATATTCTGACCTTATCCAGGGATGTTGCCTCAGTTGTCAACTTGTCCACTGAGGCATCTTCATCCTCAGACAGTGGCTGAAAGAAACCAAAAATCCAGTTAAGATTTTATAAGAATAGATGTAGACAGCTGAATATACCGATCTAATCCAGGGATGCTGCCTCAGTTGTCAGCTTGTCCATTTGTGAATCTTCTTTCTCAGAAGGTGTCTGAAAGAAACAAAAATTCAGTTAAGATTTGAATAGATTAGATGTAGATGGCTGGCTATACAGATCGAATCCAGGGATACTGTCTGTAGGAGAGTAGGATCTGCTTCACATGGGTACCCCCACTTTTTGCTGATGCTTCACTGTTTTTCGACATTAGTCTGGCTGGGGCCCTGCTAATCAGAACCCCAGCCTAGCTGCTTCCTCTCTAAAATGGTTTCCATGTGCCTTAGGCACATCACTGATTGGGATCTGGAGTGCCCTTATAAGTCCCTAGTATATGGTATACTATGTACCAAGGGCATAGGTACCTCAGAGGCCTGCCAGGGGCTGCAGCATGTATTATGCCACCCCTGGAAGGCCATCCAACCTGACACCACAGGTCTGCTACTGCAGCCTGGGTAAGGTGGTGCATGCACTCCTTACTGTGATATAGGTTATCTATATCACTAAATACATACACACATATAAACCTATAAGTCACTCCTAAGGCAGGCCTTATCAATCCTAAAGGCAGAGTGCATGGTTCCTATGTGAGAGGGTGCCCCTGCATGAGCAGGGCCCCTCTGCAGCGTTCAGAGACCATCTCTGATGCTGTTTGTAGTGCAGCCTGACCATATACTCTTAAGCGCATTATATCCTCGCGGTAAAATGCTAACTTTGGAATGGCTGCACCTAAACATGTCGTGTTTGGTGTTAAACATCTTGGAATACTACTCCCCCGCCAATTCTGGCGGCGGGGTAGCATTCCACCCTTCTAGAGGGAAAGACATGTTAACTCTGACTAACCCGGTAACTTCTCTCCAAAGCCCTGGCATCACAAAATGGATGCTGCTGCCACAGACACGAGTCTGGCCTCCTGCTGCTGGACGAAACTCCGGCAGGGGAGGCCTGGACAATAGGTTTCCTGTCCCAGGGAGGTGTGACCACCTCCCCAGACAGGATAATGGGTATTGGGGCTGGGCGGGAGCACCATCTGTGTGCTTTGAAGTCCTGCACTGGGGGCACATTTGGTGTCCCTGTGCATACCCCAGTTCAAACCGGATCAGGGGCTTCCAGCCCCTGCTTTGGCGCGAACTGGACAAAGGGAAAGGGGTGTAGCCACCCCTCTGCCCTGACCCACCCATAGGTGGGGCCACAGAGTAGTCCAACCCCTATCTTTAGTATAAAGATAGGAACCCAGTCCTTAGGACTTTAGATTATCCCTGGACGAAACTCTGAAACTGAATCCTGGACCTTCGACGCTCTACTCACGATTAGAGGACAGAAGAATCTCCCTTGGGGTCAAGGAGTGACTCCCCTGCTTGGCAGGCACCAAAGAAGCATCTGTCCGGTTCGCATTTCTGAAGCTCCCGTCGGATGCCAAAGTCATCGCATCACCAGAGGTAGATTCTCAGACTTATCCGAAGCTACCCTGAGTCCCCAGCAAAGCTGAGGCCCGTGGCTATCGTGGGTGACTTGAGACCGTGACCCCTGGACACCGAGCACATTTGTAAGTGCATCCTCTTCTGGGTCTCCCAAGAAGTCGTGCTTTGGGCTCTGAGTAGCCCTAGCCTCCAGCACCACCTGCACCGAAGATCACTGGCCCCCACTCCACGAGTGTCCTGTAAGCCAGATCCACGTGCGGCGTCACGAGGCTCCTTCGCGGTCGCTAGCCCATTGGCTAGTAGCCCTTAACGAAGGCCAATCCTTTTCTAACTTGGCATCCTGGTTGCTCCAGGCCTGCCCTCACTTACCCTCGCTGGGTGAGTTCCACAGACCTTGCTGGTCTGCACCATCGACGATCTACATCTTCACCGAGACTTGCCTTTGCCAAGGCTTGTTGGGTCCAATCCGGTCGCCGACACCTCAGCACTCGACAAACATTGTGTCCCAGCCCGAATCCTGCTCCTGGTTGCCGACAACACCTCCTGGACCTCGTGGCTGAAGAGTCAAGACGACCGTCAACGCACCTGAAGCACTCGACATCGGTGGGCATCTGTCCATCACCTTCCTGGTCACTGGCTAGTGACCCAGACTCTGTCCCCTCTGCTTTCAGGTTCTTCAGAACTCCGATCCACTCTTGGATCCACCCGGACACTTTTCTCTTGGCCGCCAGCAGCACTTTGCAGCAGATCGCCATTCGAATCGACGACGAAACCCGACCCCGAAAGGCACCTATGCACCCGGCTTCCCTGGGTGAGGTAACACGAGTATTCCGGTGCTCCCGTGGGTAGAGACTCTTCAAAGTCCTAGATCTCCAAGGGTTTTGTCCTAGTCCTCTTTAAGTGTCCCTTTTCTCTAATTTCCCGATCCCGACTTTCTCCATAGAAGTCAACGGCGTATCGCGGTTGTGTATTTACACTGCACGCGTCTCCCGTGGGTCCCCTGTGTCACTACCTTGGGTGGTTCCTTGTGGTCCAAGCACTTCTAGAGGCTCTAGGCCTAGTGTCTAGTTCAGTCGTGGTTCGCATACCACTTTATTGGTATATGGTTTGGTACGCCCCTAGGGCCCAAACGTGTATTTGTGCTATTACTGTGATTTAATAACTTCTAACTTATGTACTTCGAACTCTAGCCTCATAAAGAGACTAGAGGGGTGTATTAGCAATAAATACATATATTTTGAATATATACCTGGTGTGGTGCTCTTTCATTTGATCACTCAAGAGATTATAGACTGGTAAAACAAGCTGCTTTACATTCCTTCAAGACTTAGCCTGAAGGCTGCTCTCCATAGCTACCACTAGGATAGCTTTCAATAAGGTTGTCTTTAACCTATCTCCAATAAGGGGTTGTTTGGACTGGTGCAAGGTGCCCACTATAATTAGTGGACAGCATATGCCAGGCCAACTTCTCACACTGTCTCCGTTGTCAGCTTGTCCATTTGGCCATTTTCATCCTCAGAAGGTGGCTGAAAGAAACAAAAAATCCATCTAAGTTTTGATTAGATTAGTTACAGAAAGGTTAATATTCTGACCTTAAACACTAATACTGCCTCACCTCTTAGCTTGTCCATTTATTCATCTTCATCCTCAGACGGTGGATGAAAGAAATCAAAAATCCAGTTAAGATTTGAATAGATTAGATGTAGACAGCTGAATATACCGATCTAATCCAGGGATGCTGCCTCCGTTGTCAGCTTGTCCATTTGGCCATTATCATTCTCAGAAGGTGGCTGAAAGAAACGAAAAATCCAGCTAAGATTTGATTAGATTAGATGCAGACAACTGAATATTCTGACCTTATCCAGGGAGGCTGCCTCAGTTGTCAGCTTGTCCAGTTAGGCATCTTTACCCTCAGACGGTGGCTGAAAGAAACCCAAAATCCACTTAAGATTTGATTAGAATAGATGTAGACAGCGGAATATAGTGATCTAATCCAGGTATGCTGCCTCCTTTGTCAGCTTGTCCATTTGGCCATTTTCATTCTCAGAAGGTGGCTGAAAGAAACAAAAAATCCAGCTAAGATTTTATTAGATTAGATGCAGACAACTGAATATTCTGACCTTTTCCAGGGATGCTGCCTCAGTTGTCAGCTTGTCTATTTAGGCATCTTCACCCTCAGACGGTGTCTGAAAGAAACCAAAAATCCAGTTAAGATATGATTATATTAGATGTAGAAAGCTGGCTATACTGATCTAATCCAAGGATACTGCCTCCGTTGTCAGCTGGTCCATTTTGCCATTTTCCTTCTCAGAAGGAGGCTGAAAGAAATGAAAAATCCAGCTAAGATTTGATTAGATTAGATGGAGACAGCTGAATATTCTGACCTTATCCAGGGATGCTGCCTCTTTTGTCAGCTTGTCCATTTAGGCATCTTCACCCTCAGACGGTGGCTGAAAGAAACCAAAAATCCAGTTAAGACTTGATTATATTAGATGTAGAAAGCTGGATATACTGATCTAATCCAAGGATACTGCCTCAGTTGTCAGCTTGTCCATTTGGCCATTTTCATTCTCAGAAGGAGGCTGAAAGAAACGAAAAATCCTGCTAAAATTTAATTAGATTAGATGCAGAGAACTGACTATTCTGACCTGATCTAGGGATTCTGCCTCAGTTGTCAGCTTGTCCATTTAGGCGTCTTCACCCTCAGACGGTGGCTGAAAGAAACCAAAAATCCAGTTAAGATATGATTAGATTAGATGTAGACAGCTGGATATACTGATCTAAGCCAGGGATATTGCCTCCGCTGTCAGCTTGTCCATTTGGCCATTTTCATTCTCAGAAGGTGGCTGAAAGAAACGAAAAATCCAGCAAAGATTTGATTAGATTAGATGCTGACAACTGAATATTCTGACCTTATCCAGGGAGGCTGCCTCAGTTGTCAGCTTGTCCAGTTAGGCATCTTTACCCTCAGACGGTGGCTGAAAGAAACCCAAAATCCAGTTAAGATTTGATTAGAATAGATGTAGACAGCGGAATATACTGATCTAATCCAGGTATGCTGCCTCCTTTGTCAGCTTGTCCATTTGGCCATTTTCATTCTCAGAAGGAGGCTGAAAGAAACGAAAAATCCTGCTAAAATTTAATTAGATTAGATGCAGAGAACTGACTATTCTGACATGATCCAGGGATTCTGCCTCAGTTGTCAGCTTTTCCATTTAGGCGTCTTCACCCTGAGACGGTGGCTGAAAGAAACCAAAAATCCAGTTAAGATATGATTAGATTAGATGTAGACAGCTGGATTTACTGATCTAAGCCAGGGATATTTCCTCCGCTGTCAGCTTGTCCATTTGGCCATTTTCATTCTCAGAAGGTGGCTGAAAGAAACGAAAAATCCAGCAAAGATTTGATTAGATTAGATGCTGACAACTGAATATTCTGACCTTATCCAGGGATGCTGCCTCAGTTGTCAGCTTGTCCATTTACGCATCTTCATCCTCAGACGGTGGCTGAAAGAAAGCAAAAATCCAGTTAACTCCTTAACCGCGGCGCAAATTCCGCCGCGGTGCGGGACTTCTATTGAGTGGGCGGGGCCGCGTCGGCCAACGGACGTGCGCAGCACTAGCGAGGTAGTGCTCGCGACGGCTGTTGGCCGACGCGGGCACGGAACGGGTTAAGACTTGATTATATTAGATGTAGAAAGCTGGATATACTGATCTAATCCAAGGATACTGCCTCCGTTGTCAGCTTGTCCATTTGGCCATTTTCATTCTCAGAAGGAGATTGAAAGAAACGAAAAATCCAGCTAAAATTTGATTAGATTAGATGCAGACAACTGGCTATTCTGACCTTATCCAGGGATGCTGCCTCAGTTGTCAGTTTGTCCATTTAGGCATCTTCACCCTCAGACGGTGGCTGAAAGAAACCACAAATCCAGTTAAGATATGATTAGAATAAATGTAGACAGCTGAATATGATCTAATGCAGGTATGCTGCCTCCGTTATCAGCTTGTCCATTTGGCCATTTTCATTCTCAGAAGGTGGCTGAAAGATATGAAAAATCCAGCTAAGATTTGATCAGATTAAATGCAGACAACTGAATATTCTGACCGTATCCAGGGATGCTGCCTCAGTTGTCAGCTTGTCCATTTAGGCCTCTTCACCCTCAGACAGTGGCTGAAAGAAACCAAAAATCCAGTTAAGATATCATTAGGTTAGATGTAGACAGCTGGATATAGTGATCTAATCCAGGGATATTGCTTCCGCTGTCAGCTTGTCCATTTGGCCATTTTCATTCTCAGGAGGTGGCTGAAAGAGATGAAAAATCCAGCAAAGATTTGATTAGATTAGAGGCTGACAACTGAATATTCTGACCTTATCCAGGGATGCTGCCTCAGTTGTCAGCTTGTCCATTTACGCATCTTCATCCTCAGACAGTGGCTGAAAGAAAGCAAAAATCCAGTTAAGATATGATTAGAATAAATGTAGACAGCTGAATATACTGATCTAATGCAGGTATGCTGCCTCCGTTATCAGCTTGTCCATTTGGCCATTTTCATTCTCAGAAGGAGATTGAAAGAAACGAAAAATCCAGCTAAAATTTGATTAGATTAGATGCAGACAACTGGCTATTCTGACCTTATCCAGGGATGCTGCCTCAGTTGTCAGTTTGTCCATTTAGGCATCTTCACCCTCAGACGGTGGCTGAAAGAAACCACAAATCCAGTTAAGATATGATTAGAATAAATGTAGACAGCTGAATATACTGATCTAATGCAGGTATGCTGCCTCCGTTATCAGCTTGTCCATTTGGCCATTTTCATTCTCAGGAGGTGGCTGAAAGAAATGAAAAATCCAGCTAAGATTTGATTAGATTAGATGCAGACAACTGAATATTCTGACCGTATCCAGGGATGCTGCCTCAGTTGTCAGATTGTCCATTTAGGCCTCTTTACCCTCAGACGGTGGCTGAAAGAAACCAAAAATCCAGTTAAGATATCACTAGGTTAGATGTAGACAGCTGGATATAGTGATCTAATCCAGGGATATTGCTTCCGCTGTCAGCTTGTCTATTTGGCCATTTTCATTCTCAGGAGGTGGCTGAAAGAAACAAAAAATCCAGCTAAGATTTGATTAGATTAGATGCAGGTAACTGAATATTCTGACCTTATCCAGGGATGTTGCCTCAGTTGTCAACTTGTCCACTGAGGCATCTTCATCCTCAGACAGTGGCTGAAAGAAACCAAAAATCCAGTTAAGATTTTATAAGAATAGATGTAGACAGCTGAATATACCGATCTAATCCAGGGATGCTGCCTCAGTTGTCAGCTTGTCCATTTGTGAATCTTCTTTCTCAGAAGGTGGCTGAAAGAAACGAAAATTCAGTTAAGATTTGAATAGATTAGATGTAGATGGCTGGCTATACAGATCTAATCCAGGGATACTGTCTCCGTTGTCAGCTTGTCCATTTGGCCATTTTCATCCTCAGAAGGTGGCTGAAAGAAACAAAAAATCCATCTAAGTTTTGATTAGATTAGTTACAGAAAGGTTAATATTCTGACCTTAAACACTAATACTGCCTCACCTCTTAGCTTGTCCATTTATTCATCTTCATCCTCAGACGGTGGATGAAAGAAATCAAAAATCCAGTTAAGATTTGAATAGATTAGATGTAGACAGCTGAATATACCGATCTAATCCAGGGATGCTGCCTCAGTTGTCAGCTTGTCCATTTGTGAATCTTCTTTCTCAGAAGGTGGCTGAAAGAAACAAAAAATCCAGTTAAGCTTTGATTAGAATAGAAGTAGACAGCTGATTATACTGATCTAATCCAGGTATGCTGCCTCCGTTGTCAGCTTGTCCATTTGGCCATTTAAATTCTCAGAAAATGGCTGAAAGAAACGAAAAATCCAGCTAAGATTTGATTAGATTAGATGCAGACAACTGAATATTCTGACCTTATCCAGGGAGGCTGCCTCAGTTGTCAGCTTGTCCAGTTAGGCATCTTTACCCTCAGACGGTGGCTGAAAGAAACCCAAAATCCAGTTAAGATTTGATTAGAATAGATGTAGACAGCGGAATATACTGATCTAATCCAGGTATGCTGCCTCCTTTGTCAGCTTGTCCATTTGGCCATTTTCATTCTCAGAAGGTGGCTGAAAGAAACAAAAAATCCAGCTAAGATTTTATTAGATTAGATGCAGAAAACTGAATATTCTGACCTTTTCCAGGGATGCTGCCTCAGTTGTCAGCTTGTCTATTTAGGCATCTTCACCCTCAGACAATGTCTGAAAGAAACCAAAAATCCAGTTAAGATATGATTATATTAGATGTAGAAAGCTGGCTATACTGATCTAATCCAAGGATACTGCCTCCGTTGTCAGCTTGTCCATTTTGCCATTTTCCTTCTCAGAAGGAGGCTGAAAGAAACGAAAAATCCAGCTAAGATTTGATTAGATTAGATGGAGACAGCTGAATATTCTGACCTTATCCAGGGATGCTGCCTCTTTTGTCAGCTTGTCCATTTAGGCATCTTCACCCTCAGACGGTGGCTGAAAGAAACCAAAAATCCAGTTAAGACTTGATTATATTAGATGTAGAAAGCTGGATATACTGATCTAATCCAAGGATACTGCCTCAGTTGTCAGCTTGTCCATTTGGCCATTTTCATTCTCAGAAGGAGGCTGAAAGAAACGAAAAATCCTGCTAAAATTTAATTAGATTAGATGCAGAGAACTGACTATTCTGACCTGATCCAGGGATTCTGCCTCAGTTGTCAGCTTGTCCATTTAGGCGTCTTCACCCTCAGACGGTGGCTGAAAGAAACCAAAAATCCAGTTAAGATATGATTAGATTAGATGTAGACAGCTGGATATACTGATCTAAGCCAGGGATATTGCCTCCGCTGTCAGCTTGGCCATTTGGCCATTTTCATTCTCAGAAGGTGGCTGAAAGAAACGAAAAATCCAGCAAAGATTTGATTAGATTAGATGCTGACAACTGAATATTCTGACCTTATCCAGGGATGCTGCCTCAGTTGTCAGCTTGTCCATTTACGCATCTTCATCCTCAGACGGTGGCTGAAAGAAAGCAAAAATCCAGTTAACTCCTTAAACGCGGCGCAAATTCCACCGCGGTGCGGGAGTTCTATTGAGTGGGCGGGGCTGCGTCGGCCAACGGACGTGCGCAGCACTAGCGAGGTAGTGCTCGCGACGGCCATTGGCCGACGCGCGCACAGAACGGGTTAAGACTTGATTATATTAGATGTAGAAAGCTGGATATACTGATCTAAATCCAAGGATACTGCCTCCGTTGTCAGCTTGTCCATTTGGCCATTTTCATTCTCAGAAGGAGGCTGAAAGAAACGAAAAATCCAGCTAAAATTTGATTAGATTAGATGCAGACAACTGGCTATTCTGACCTTATCCAGGGATGCTGCCTCAGTTGTCAGTTTGTCCATTTAGGCATCTTCACCCTCAGACGGTGGCTGAAAGAAACCAAAAATCCAGTTAAGATATGATTAGAATAAATGTAGACAGCTGAATATACTGATCTAATGCAGGTATGCTGCCTCCGTTATCAGCTTGTCCATTTGGCCATTTTCATTCTCAGAAGGTGGCTGAAAGAAATGAAAAATCCAGCTAAGATTTGATCAGATTAGATGCAGACAACTGAATATTCTGACCGTATCCAGGGATGCTGCCTCAGTTGTCAGCTTGTCCATTTAGGCCTCTTCACCCTCAGACAGTGGCTGAAAGAAACCAAAAATCCAGTTAAGATATCATTAGGTTAGATGTAGACAGCTGGATATAGTGATCTAATCCAGGGATATTGCTTCCGCTGTCAGCTTGTCCATTTGGCCATTTTCATTCTCAGGAGGTGGCTGAAAGAGACGAAAAATCCAGCAAAGATTTGATTAGATTAGATGCTGACAACTGAATATTCTGACCTTATCCAGGGATGCTGCCTCAGTTGTCAGCTTGTCCATTTACGCATCTTCATCCTCAGACAGTGGCTGAAAGAAAGCAAAAATCCAGTTAAGACTTGATTATATTAGATGTAGAAAGCTGGATATTCTGATCTAATCCAAGGAGACTGCCTCCGTTGACAGCTTGTCCATTTGGCCATTTTCATTCTCAGAAGGAGGCTGAAAGAAATGAAAAATCCAGCTACAATTTGATTAGATTAGATGCAGACAACTGGCTATTCCGACCTTATGCAGGGATGCTGCCTCAGTTGTCAATTTGTCCATTTAGGCATCTTCACCCTCAGACGGTGGCTGAAAGAAACCAAAAATCCAGTTAAGATATGATTAGAATAAATGTAGACAGCTGAATATACTGATCTAATGCAGGTATGCTGCCTCCGTTATCAGCTTGTCCATTTGGCCATTTTCATTCTCAGGAGGTGGCTGAAAGAAATGAAAAATCCAGCTAAGATTTGATTAGATTAGATGCAGACAACTGAATATTCTGACCGTATCCAGGGATGCTGCCTCAGTTGTCAGATTGTCCATTTAGGCCTCTTTACCCTCAGACGGTGGCTGAAAGAAACCAAAAATCAAGTTAAGATATCACTAGGTTAGATGTAGACAGCTGGATATAGTGATCTAATCCAGGGATATTGCTTCCGCTGTCAGCTTGTCTATTTGGCCATTTTCATTCTCAGGAGGTGGCTGAAAGAAACAAAAAATCCAGCTAAGATTTGATTAGATTAGATGCAGGCAACTGAATATTCTGACCTTATCCAGGGATGTTGCCTTAGTTGTCAACTTGTCCACTGAGGCATCTTCATCCTCAGACGGTGGCTGAAAGAAATCAAAAATCCAGTTAAGATTTGAATAGATTAGATGTAGACAGCTGAATATACCAATCTAATCCAGGGATGCTGCCTCAGTTGTCAGCTTGTCCATTTGTGAATCTTCGTTCTCCGAAGGTGGCTGAAAGAAACGAAAAATCCAGTTAAGCTTTGATTAGAATAGATGTAGACGGCTGATTACAGTGATCTAATCCAGGGATGCTACCTCAGGTGTCAATTTGTCCATTTAGGCATCTTCACCCTCAGACGGTGGCTGAAAGAAACCAAAAATCCAGTTAAGATATGATTAGAATAAATGTAGACAGCTGAATATACTAATCTAATGCAGGTATGCTGCCTCCGTTATCAGCTTGTCCATTTGGCCATTTTCATTCTCAGGAGGTGGCTGAAAGAAATGAAAAATCCAGCTAAGATTTGATCAGATTAAATGAATATTCTGACCGTATCCAGGGATGCTGCCTCAGTTGTCAGATTGTCCATTTAGGCCTCTTTACCCTCAGACGGTGGCTGAAAGAAACCAAAAATCCAGTTAAGACTTGATTATATTAGATGGAGAGAGCTGGATATACTGATCTAATCCAAGGATACTGCCTCCGTTGTCAGCTTGTCCATTTGGCCATTTTCATTCTCAGAAGGAGGCTGAAAGAAACGAAAAATCCAGCTAAGATTTGATTAGATTAGATGCAGACAGCTGAATATTCTGACCTTATCCAGGGATGCTGCCTCAGTTGTCAGCTTGTCCATTTAGGCATCTTCACCATCAGACGGTGGCTGAAAGAAACCAAAAATCCAGTTAAGATTTGATTAGATTAGATGAGACAGCTGGCTATACAAATCTAATCCAGAGATACTGCCTCCGTTGTCAGCTTGTTCATTTGGCCATTTTCATCCTCAGAAGGTGGCTGAAAGAAACGAAAAATTCATCTAAGTTTTGATTAGATTAGATGTAGAAAGGTTAATATTCTGACCTTATCTAGCAATACTGCCTCACCTGTCAGCTTGTCCATTTACACATCTTCATCCTCAGACGGTGGCTGAAAGAAATCAAAAATCCAGTTCAGATTTGAATAGATTAGATGTAGACAGCTGAATATACCGATCTAATCCAGGGATGCTGCCTCAGTTGTCAGCTTGTCCATTTGTGAAGCTTCTTTCTCAGAAGGTGGCTGAAAGAAACGAAAAATCCAGTTAAGCTTTGATTAGAATAGATGTACACAGCTGATTATACTGATCTAATCCAGGTATGCTGCCTCCATTGGCAGCTTGTCCATTTAAATTCTCAGAAGGTGGCTCAAAGAAACGAAAAATTCAGCTAAGATTTGATTAGATTAAATGCAGACAACTGAATATTCTGACCTTATCCAGGGATGCTGCCTCAGTTGTCAGCTCGTCCAGTTAGGCATCTTTGCCCTCAGACGGTGGCTGAAAGAAATCAAAAATCCAAATAAGATTTCATTAGATTAGATGTAGACAGCGGAATATACTGATCTAATCCAGGGATACCGCCTCCGTTGTCAACTTGTCCATTTGGCTTTTTGCATCCTCAGGAGGTGGATGAAAGAAATCAAAAATCCAGTTAAGATTTGAATAGATTAGATGTAGAAAGCTGAATATACCGATCTAATCCAGGGATGCTGCCTCAGTTGTCAGCTTGTCCATTTCTGAATCTTCTTTCTCAGAAGGTGTCTAAAAGAAACAAAAAATCCAGTTAAGCTGTGATTAGGATAGATGTAGACAGCTGATTATACTGATCTATTCCAGGTATGCTGCCTCCATTGTCAGCTTGTCCATTTGGCCATTTAAATTCTCAGAAGGTGGCTGAAAGAAATGAAAAATCCAGTTAAGATATGATTATATTAGATGTAGAAAGCTGGATATACTGATCTAATCCAAGGATACTGCCTCCGTTGTCAGCTTGTCTATTTACGCATCTTCATCCTCAGACGGTGGCTGAAAGAAAGCAAAAATCCAGTTAAGACTTGATTATATTAGACGTAGAAAGCTGGATATACTGATCTAATCCAAGGATACTGCCTCCGTTGTCAGCTTGTCCATTTGGCCATTTTCATTCTCAGAAGGAGGCTGAAAGAAACGAAAAATCCAGCTAAAATTTGATTAGATTAGATGCAGACAACTGGCTATTCTGACCTTATCCAGGGATGCTGCCTCAGTTGTCAGTTTGTCCACTTAGGCATCTTCACCCTCAGACGGTGGCTGAAAGAAACCAAAAATTCAGTTAAGACTTGATTATATTAGATGTTGACAGCTGGATATACTGATCTCATCCAAGGATACTGCCTCCGTTGTCAGCTTGTCCATTTGGCCATTTTCATTCTCAGAAGGAGGCTGAAAGAAACGAAAAATCCAGCTAAAATTTGATTAGATTAGATGCAAACAACTGGCTATTCTGACCTTATCCAGGGATGCTGCCAAAGTTGTCAGCCTGTCCAGTTAGTCATCTTCACCCTCAGACGGTGGCTGAAAGAAACCAAAAATCTAGTTAAGATTTCATTAGATTAGATTTAGACAGCTGGATATACTAATCTAATCTACGGATACCGCCTCTGTTGTCCGCTTGTCCATTTGGCATTTTGCATCCTCAGAAGAGGGCTGAAAGAAACGAGAAATCCAGCTAAGGTTTGATTAGATTAGACTCAGACAGCTGAATATTCTACCCTTATCCAGGGATGCTGCCTCTGGTGTCAGCTTGTCCATGTAGGCATCTTCACCCTCAGACGGTGGCTAAAAGAAACCAAAAATCCAGTTAAGATTTGATTAGATTAGATGTAGACAGCTGGCTATACAGATCTAATCCAGGGATACTGCCTCTGTTGTCAGCTTGTCCATTTGGCCATTTGGCCATTTTAAACCTTGGAAGGTGGCAGAAAGAAACGAAAAATCCATCTAAGTTTTGATTAGATTAGATGCAGAAAGGTTAATATTCTGACCTTATCCAGGAATACTGCCTCACCTGTTAGCTTGTCCATTTACGCATCTTCATCCTCAGACAATGGCTGCAATAAACAAAAATCCTGTTAAGATGTGAATAGATTAGATGTAGACAGCTGATTATACTGATCTAATCCAGGTATGCTGCCTCCGTTGTCAGCTTGTCCATTTGGCCATTTAAATTCTCAGAAGGTGGCTGAAAAAAATGAAAAATCCAGCTAAGATTTGATTAGATTAGATGCAGACAACTGAATATTCTGAACTTATCCAGGGATGCTGCCTCAGCTGTCAGCTTGTCCAGTTAGGCATCTTTACCCTCAGACGGTGGATGAAAGAAACCCACAATCCAGTTAAGATTTGATTAGAATAGATGTAGACAGCTGAATATACGGATCTAATCCAGGTATGCTGCCTCCTTTGTCAGCTTGTCCATTTGGCCATTTTCATTCTCAGAAGGTGGCTGAAAGATATAAAAAATCCAACTAAGATTTGATTAGATTAGATGCAGACAACTGAATTTTCTGACCTTTTCCAGGGATGCTGCCAGAGTTGCCAGCTTGTCCATTTAGGCATCTTCACCCTCAGACGGTGGCTGAAAGAAACCAAAAATCCAGTTAAGACTTGATTATATTAGATGTAGAAAGCTGGATATACTAATCTAATCCAAGGATACTGCCTCCGTTGTCAGCTTGTCCATTTGGTCATTTTCATTCTCAGAAGGAGGCTGAAAGAAACGAAAAATCCAGCTAAGATTTGATTAGATTAGATGCAGACAGCTGGCTATACAGATCTAATCCAGGGATACTGCCTCCGTTCTCAGCTTGTCGATTTGGCCCTTTTATCCTCAGAAGGTGGCTGAAAGAAACGAAAAAATCCATCTAAGTTTTGATTAGATTAGGTGCAGAAAGGTTAATATTCTGACCTCATCCAGGAATACTGCCTCACCTGTTAGCTTGTCCATTTATGCATCTTCATCCTCAGACGGTGGCTGAAAGAAACCAAAAATCCAGTTAAAACTTAATTATATTAAATGTAGAAAGCTGGATATACTGATCTAATCCAAGGATACTGCCTCCGTTGTCAGCTTGTCCATTTGGCCATTTTCATTCTCAGAAGGAGGCTGAAAGAAACGAAAAATCCAGCTAAAATTTAATTAGATTAGATGCAGACAACTGACTATTCTGACCTTATCCAGGGATGCTGTCTCAGTTGTCAGCTTGTCCATTTAGGCATCTTCACCCTCAGACGGTGGCTGAAAGAAACCAAAAATCCAGTTAAGATATGATTAGATTAGATGTAGACAGCTGGATATACTGATCTAATCCAGGGATATTGCCTCCGCTGTCAGCTTGTCCATTTGGCCATTTTCATTCTCAGAAGGTGGCTGAAAGAAACGAAAAATCCAGCAAAGATTTGATTAGATTAGATGCAGACAACTGAATATTCTGACCTTATCCAGGGATGCTGCCTTAGTTGTCAGCTTGTCCATTTACGCATCTTCATCCTCAGACGGTGGCTGAAAGAAAGCAAAAATCCAGTTAAGACTTGATTATATTAGATGTAGAAAGCTGGATATACTGATCTAATCCAAGGATACTGCCTCCATTGTCAGCTTGTCCATTTGGCCATTTTCATTCTCAGAAGGAGGATGAAAGAAACGAAAAATCCAGCTAAAATTTAATTAGATTAGATGCAGACAACTGACTATTCTGACCTTATCCAGGGATGCTGTCTCAGTTGTCACCTTGTCCATTTAGGCATCTCCACCCTCAGACGGTGGCTGAAAGAAACCAAAAATCCAGTTAAGATACGATTAAATTAGATGTAGACAGCTGTATATACTGATCTAATCCAGGGATATTGCCTCTGCTGTCAGCTTGTCCATTTGGCCATTTTCATTTTCAGAAGGTGGCTGAAAGAAACGAAAAATCCAGCAAAGATGTGATTAGATTAGATGCTGACAACTGAATATTCTGACCTTATCCAGGGATACTGCCTTAGTTGTCAGCTTGTCCATTTACGCATCTTCATCCTCAGACGGTGGCTGAAAGAAAGCAAAAATCCAGTTAAGACTTGATTATATTAGATGTAGAAAGCTGGATATACTGATCTAATCCAAGGATACTGCTTCCGTTGTCAGCTTGTCCATTTGGCCATTTTCATTCTCAGAAGGAGGCTGAAAGAAACGAAAAATCCAGCAAAAATTTGATTAGATTAGATGCAGACAACTGGCTATTCTGACCTTATCCAGGGATGCTGCCTCAGTTGTCAGTTTGTCCATTTAGGCATCTTCACCCTCAGATGGTGGCTGAAAGAAACGAAAAATCCAGTCAAGACTTGATTATATTAGATGTAGAAAGCTGGATATACTGATCTAATCCAAGGATACTGCCTCCGTTGTCAGCTTGTCCATTTGGCCATTTTCATTCTCAGAAGGTGGCTGAAAGAAACGAAAAATCCTGCAAAGATTTGATTAAATTAGTTGTTGACAACTGAATATTCTGACCTTATCCAGGGATGCTGCCTCAGTTGTCAGCTTGTCCATTTACGCATCTTCATCCTCAGACGGTTGCTGAAAGAAAGCAAAAATCCAGTTAAGACTTGATTATATTAGATGTAGACAGCTGGATATACTGATCTAATCCAGGGATATTGCCTCCGCTGTCAGCTTGTCCATTTGGCCATTTTCATTCTCAGAAGGTGGCTGAAAGAAACGAAAAATCCAGCAAAGATTTGATTAAATTAGATGCTGACAACTGAATATTCTGACCTTATCCAGGGATGCTGCCTCAGTTGTCAGTTTGTCCATTTAGGCATCTTCACCCTCAGACGGTGGCTGAAAGAAACCAAAAATCCAGTTAAGATATGATTAGAATAAATGTAGACAGATGAATATACTGATGTAATGCAGGTATGCTACCTCCGTTATCAGCTTGTCCATTTGGCCATTTTCATTCTCAGAAAGTACCTGAAAGAAATGAAAAATCCAGCTAAGATTTATCAGATTAGATGCAGACAACTGAATATTCTGACCGTATCCAGGGATGCTGCCTCAGTTGTCAGCTTGTCCATTTAGGCCTCTTCACCCTCAGACGGTGGCTGAAAGAAACCAAAAATCCAGTTAAGATATCATTAGGTTAGATGTTGACAGCTGGATATAGTGATCTAATCCAGGGATGCTGCCTCAGTTGTCAGCTTGTCCATTTGTGAATCTTCATTCTCAGAAGGTGGCTGAAAGAAACGAAAAATCCAGTTTAGCTTTGATTAGAATAGATGTAGACAGCTGATTACACTGATCTAATCCAGGGATACTGCCTCAGTTGTCGGCTTCTCCATTTACGCATCTTCACCCTCAGATGGTGGCTGAAAGAAACCAAAAATCTAGTTAAGATTTCATTAGATTAGATTTAGAAGGCTGTATAATCCAGGGATACCGCCTCCGTTGTCAGCTTGTCCATTTGGCAATTTGCATCATCAGAAGGTGGCTGAAAGAAACGAAAAATCCAGATAAGATTTGATTAGATTAGATGCAGACAGCTGAATATTCTGACCTTATCCAGGGATGCTGCCTCAGTTGTCAGCTTGTCCATTTAGGCATCTTCACCATCAGACGGTGGCTGAAAGAAACCAAAAATCCAATTAAGATTTGATTAGATTTGATGAGACAGCTGGCTATACAGATCTAATCCAGTGATACTGCCTCCGTTGTCAGCTTGTCCATTTGGCCATTTTCATCCTCAGAAAGTGGCTGAAAGAAACGAAAAATCCATCTAAATTTTGATTAGATTAGATGCAGAAAGGTTAATATTCTGACCTTATCCAGGAATACTGCCTCACCTGTCAGCTTGTCCATTTACGCATCTTCATCCTCAGACGGTGGCTGAAAGAAATCAAAAATCCTGTTAATATTTGAATAGAGTAGATGTAGAAAGCTGAATATACCGATCTAATCCAGGGATGCTGCCTCAGTTGTCAGCTTGTCCATTTGTGAAGCTTCTTTCTCAGAAGGTGGCTGAAAGAAATGAAAAATCCAGATAAGATTTGATTAGATTAGATGCAGACAGCTGAATATTCTGACCTTATCCAGGGATGCTGCCTCAGTTGTCAGCTTGTCCATTTAGGCATCTTCACCATCAGACGGTGGCTGAAAGAAACCAAAAATCCAGTTAAGATTTGATTAGATTTGATGAGACAGCTGGCTATACAGATCTAATCCAGGGATACTGCCTCCGTTGTCAGCTTGTCCATTTGGCAATTTGCATCCTCAGGAGGTGGCTGAAAGAAACGAAAATCCAGCTAAGATTTGATTAGATTAGTTGCATAAAGCTTAATATTCTGACCTTATCGAGGGATGCTGCCTCAGTTGTCAGCTTGTCCATTTAGGCATCTTTACCCTCAGACAGTGGCTGAAAGAAACCCAAAATCCAGTTAAGATTTGATAAGAATAGATGTAGACAGCTGAATATACCGATCTAATCCAGGGATGCTGCCTCAATTGTCAGCTTGTCCATTTGTGAATCTTCTTTCTCAGAAGGTGGCTGAAAGAAACGAAAATTCAGTTAAGATTTGAATAGATTAGATGTAGACAGCTGAATATACCGATCTAATCCAGGGATGCTGCCTCAGTTGTCAACTTGTCCATTTGTGAATCTTCTTTCTCAGAAGGTGGCTAAAAGAAACGAAAAATTCAGTTAAGATTTGATAAGAATAGATGTAGACAGCTGAATATTCCGATCTAATCCAGGGATGCTGCCTCAGTTGTCAACTTGTCCATTTGAGAATCTTCTTTCTCAGAAGGTGGCTAAAAGAAACGAAAAATCCAGTTAAGCTTTGATTAGAATAGATGTAGACAGCTGAATATACCGATCTAATCCAGGTGATAGAGCTAGATTTCTCAAATTAAGCATTGCTTTATTTGTATGTTTCAGACAGACTGCATTTAAAATGGCTCACAAATTTTGGTGCAAGTGAAAACACATGGCACATGCCTAGTCAAAAGTTTTTTAAAAGTGGCACTTTTGGTGCATGCAAAGTGAAAAACATAAAATGAGGCTTGGTCATAAATGCTTTCAGTCTGAAATGCTTGTGCTGAATTAACATGTGTTTTTGCAGTGTAGAGAAAACTCGTGATTTCAGTGGCCTCTTTAGCTTTGAAACATGGAATGTGTTCTCTCTTCCCAGTTTCCTTTTCCTTATAATCTACACTCCCTGTTCCTGTCTCAAGAGACTTTGGCTTAGTTGCATATTTAGACAATACATATTCAGTTCATAACACATCTTTTTATAATGTGTATTAATTAACCATGCACCATCACTACACGGGGCAAAGCATTTGCATGAAAAGCTATCTAAAACATTAGAGCATGTTGCTATGAGTATGTATTAACTGTGTGCGCTTTCAAAATTTACAGTAGTGCATGTTTTATGCTATGTTGTACATTGCACATTTTTGCATGTTGTGCACAAATAATAAGAAAAGCTGCTTTAAACTAATAGCTTTTGCTAGGTAATCATTTATACAGGGTATTAGTATGGGGAGGTAGAACATAATGGGTTTCATTTTGTAAATTAATACTCTTTTGTGTTTATTTTGTTTTTGGGCCTAAGATAAAATGGCTGCCTGTGAATCCAGCAAGGCTGTGAATTGTATTGAATGAGAGACGCATGCGCAGAACCAGCTACATACTGCCAAGTGCCTCAAGTGAATACCTGGTTCAAGGCCACGTTGAACTGTACATTCTTGTTATCATGCCAATGTACCAGTGTTTGTGGAATGTGTCCTTCCTGCGTGCGATGTGACAGGAAGGAGGAAATAGACTGAAACATTTTTCCTAGTAAATGTTGCTAAAACATATAATTGTATTAATCATTAACGCTTCTTTTGTTAAAATTGGTATGGGTTGGATTTGCCAATGAGAACAGGATGGTGAGACCCTCATGTCATCTATCCTAACCAATCACGGTGCAAGCTTTACTGAAAATTGCAACATTATTAATAAAGTCAGCCAAGAATTAGAGTATAAATAATGAACTCTTTAGGGGGCTGGGGGGGCTTTAGAGGCTTTAGAAGCTTTAGGGGGTGCAGTCGAGAGCAGATTGCGTCCGAGGAGAGATAGAGGGAGGTGGGGGGCATAGGCTAGCCTTGCATGTCATATTTTTGGCAAGGCAGATCACATTCCTCTGTGGTCTTGTGAAGGGCGGGCTGTCTAGCTCCTTGTGAAGCAGCCTCTCTCAGATTGAACAGACCAGGGCAGAGAGTGGAGCTGGATAGAACAGGATTAGATTTAGATGCTAAAACGTTTAAGTTTATGCTTTGACTAATTAATTAGTTTTGAAAAGATTTATTTGTCTTATGCATTTATTTCTCTTTATGGGAGATTTTTGCCAATTATTTATTATTGATTAGCCTTGCATAATTCACTCTTGAATTATATTTCCTGAACTTTCTTTGGAGAATTCTGATTGACATTTGATTGCCTCATTCCCTTCCTTTATGGAATGTTTTGTATGCAACCTATAATATGTTCTGTATTAATTCTATTTTTCCTGTTTTCCAAATTCTGTATTCTGATTGATATTTGACTAATGAATAAAGGGTCAGAGAACCTTAACTTTTTAACTAGAAAATAAAACCCTTTAAAATACTCACAACTCTCTTTATTGGCTTAAATATTAATTGCATTTTTGATTTTTCATGTTTATGTAAAGTCTCCTGAAGGTAATACATGGTGTCAAAGGCCTAACATCTTTACAGCGGTAAATAGAGGTAAATGAGGTTTTGCATTGAGAAATTACCGTGAAATTACCGCTGCATCAGTTTCTGGTAGCAAGAGGAAGGTTATTATCAATTAGTTTGGTGATTAAGGATTATTAATATCACCATCAACTATTTGACTAATGGTCCATTGACCTTAGGAGGAGAGTTGATCTGTGAAAATTAGTTCTAGAAAATAATTGCCCAAGTTAGATAAATGTCCAAGTCCTGATTCCTGACTCCAATGCTCAGAACCTGAAGACTGGCAAAGCAGTACTGAAAGGTGATGCAAGAAGGCGATTGCTGGAGTGGTGTGAGTATCAATAGGGTTGTGAAATGTTGTTAATGTGCTAGGATGTATTTTTGAAGTGTTGAAAATAGTAAGGGTTTTGACTGTTGGTGAAATGTTGCTCATTTTGACTTGATGGTTGTATTGATTATATTGGTAATTTCATAGGACAGAATTTTTGATTATATGTTCTGAACATGAATAGTGTCTTGTTTTATGTTGTCTGGAAGCACAGGTACAGTGATACCTGGAAATTCCCGGGAAAGGAATAGAGGGTGGTAAATGGAAGCCACACTGCAGTGAGGTTACTCGTCTGTTGGAATAACACTGAGAAGCTAGGTAGGGCTGGCAGTGTTAAATTAGGGACTATTTTCTGTGTAAAAGTGAGAGTGATTGATAGCAAAGAGTTCGCTGGTGAAACTTTGGTGTTATATCACCTAGAAAGGGTAACACCAAAGGAGTAGCAGGTTCTTCTGAGCTTGAGTGAAGGGTAAGCAGAAGGGATTTACTCGCAGTGTTTGAAGAGTAAACAGAAGTTCTTATTTTGTGATGAGTAAGCGGAATGTGTTACTTGCAGTGTAAAGAAATCTATCCTTTGTTTAGTGGAGCAGACAGAGTAGCGAATGTTTTTATGTTGTTATTAACAGAATTTTGATTAAGAAAACTCAGAAAAATATTGCCGTAAGATTTTGTAAAGGAGGAGTCAGTAGTAGGAGTTAAACTGACTGAAATTGAAACTGCCAGCATTGGAGAAAAGAAATTGCATTGAACTATTGCAGGAATGAAAATGTTTGAAGGTTTAAAGAAACTGTTGGGAGGTAAAGTGAAAAATTCGTTTTTAATTGGTGATGCTCCTGAAGGAACACCCGTGCATTTTATGTTTACCAATTTGGGACAAAATTCATGTATGTGGGTTCACCAATGGTGCAAGATTACTGAAAAAGAAGGTCCTTTGAGGTTTCCAAAAGATGGTACTTTTGAATTGCAAATTATTGACAAATTAAGGGAAGTGTTATGTGAAATAAAGACACCATCTAGAGCTGCACAATTTGAGGCCTTAAGCATGTGGGAAAAGACAGCAAGAGACAAAGCAGGTGAGGATAAAAAGGTAAAGCACCAGATGCAGGAGAAGGGAATTAATGATGATAAAAAGCTTCACATAAATAATGATTCAGGGGATGAAATAATGGATGCATTGTTAACTGAGTGTCCGCCACTTTATGTGGTTCCCATTAAAAATACTGAAAATAGTGTACCAGTAAGTACTACAGTGGCTACTGCTTCTGTTGAACAGAGAGAAACACAGACTGAGAGAACTGTGCAGACATTTCAGATTGACCCACTACCTGTTGATTCAGCACTGACAGTGATACCTCCAGGTGTTACTGCTTTAAATGTGACTGATTCAGTCCAGATATCACAAACTACAGATGCACAGGCAATGCCTAGAAAAATTGTGACTGTCCCAATTAATATGGCCCCTACTCAAAAGGTTCAAAGAGCTGCAGAAGGAGTGATTATGGCAGGGTTTATTTCAGAAACTCAGAATTCACAGATTATTGAACAGAAATTACCCCAGACAGTCCAAGCACTGAAAGGTGGGGGAGAAATGGTCTTTACAACACCAATAGCCCAGGGAAAAATGAATACATTTGAAGATGGAATTTCTCAAACCTGCTGTGAGGAAGCAGCAGTGCTTAAAAAGATAGAGAGCATGGGGGACCAAATTAACCCAGACCATGGAAAAGAGAAACAGCTTAGTGTTTTAAATTCAACATTTGAACATGAAGAAATTAACAGTCCCTGCTGTTCAAATCATGAAAATGTGAACCAGTGTCAGGAAAAAGAATTAATTTCCCTGAGTAAGGAAACAGCTACATGTGCAGTAACTACACATGAGAGACTGACTGATTTGGCTCAAAATTATGAAATTGATGTTTCAGGAAGTTTTCCATTTCAGAAAAGCTTCAGGGTACATATGAATGATGAGGCAAATGAGACAATGTGTTCTTCAGGAATGCAGTTGCACCTTGCAGAAATAATGAAATATATTTTTAAATGCAATGGGTTTGAGAAATTAGGAGACAAGTGGGCAAGAAAACATGAGAAGAAAAAGAAACCACCAGACCTAGCAAGGAAACTGGATAAGAAAAAGAAACCACCAGATCTAGTTGAGAAAAATAATAAGCAGAATGAGGGAGAAGCTTTTGCTTACTCATTGAAATGGTGGGAGAAGTGCATGTTCATATGCCATGGAACAAAAGTGAACTTGCAGCATTTCTGAACACATTCCCACAATTGAGAGACAAACTTATGCTGTGGTACCCACAGGTAGATGGATTTGTTGGAATTTTAAAAGAGTTGTGCATTAATTTGGAAATGTTCTTTGACATTGCCATACAGACTGAATTGTGGTTAGAATCTAAAGTTGTTGTGCAAAGGCCAGGTGAGGAGACAATGATAAGGGTTTGCATGAATGCACCATCATTTTCTGTTGTTATGGAGAAAAACGTAGCCGTGATTACTTTCCTGAAGGGCAGAGTGCCAGCTAAGGATGTTGATTGGGTACAGATTAAAAGAACACAGGATGGAAGTAAAGGGGTTTTGGTCTGTGCAAATTCAGGTATGGATGTTGTACTGCTGGAAAAGGTGTCCTTTTGCCATCTTTATAACAGATTTGAGCATTGGAAGAAGAAAAATAAATTTAAACATGATGCACAAACACATAGAAAAATGCAGATGCAAAGTATGCCAGTTAAGCAAATGCAAATGTCAGTTCAGAAACAGGTACCAATGGCAGGAATTTTTCAAGCACAGATGGTCCCACTAAATATGGAAAATGCTAACATTTATTTAAATAAGTTGTCCAGAGCAAATGTGAATTCTTTCCAGAAACAAAATCAGAACCCAGTTCAACAGGTTGCTATATTTGAAAATGAGAGTTTTAACCCTAACAATTCTGAATTTACCAAGTCCATTGTGAAAGCAGTGGAAGATCCAGAATTAGTTGTAGGAATTTTAAAGGGAGAAATTACAAACCCAGTTTTAGAAGAATTTGCACCAAAAATAGGCCCATTTGAGCAAAATTGCCAATTTGTTGTTTGTGACTCAGGCCTGGCAGGAAAACAATTATTTTACAAATTAAACAGCACAGGTTACTGTACACCAGATAATGTTAATTTTCAGATTCCTGATGAGGATGTACATTTTAAAATGGCCCAACAAGAGACAGCTGTAGCATTGCTTTCAGAAAAGACAGTTGAAAAATTACCTTCTGATTTGAAAGAAATAATAAACACAGAAGTAAGGGAGTTCACAGAGAAAGATGTCAGATTAATAAAATGTGCAGACCATGTCTTATTCAAATTAGAACCAGATGACATGTATTCAAGAACACCATCAGTTGCAGAAATTTACCCATAATTGGAGATAAAGTGAGTAAAGTATTTTTGATGGAATTGATTGAAAGTTTATGTAACTTTCTGATCACAGGTTCACAGAAACTAAATGAAAAGAACAGATTAGTGCAGGAGATTAATAGCATCATTTTTCCTTGTTGTCCTGTGGTACCGAATCCAGCCAATATATTTTTTCACATTCCATGTGCTGAAGAATGGCTTACTGTTATTGATTTTTGTCAAGTTCATGTCACAGTGCCATTGCATGGGAATAGTCAGGAGTACTGTCAAAAAGAAAATGAATGTCTGGGACACATAATTGGAAAGGGAGCTAGAAAGGTGTCACCAGAGAGAGTGGAAATAATTCACCAGATGACTCCACCTCAAATTCTGAAAGAAGTCAAGATGTTTTTGGGAATGGTTAGCTGCTGTAGAGAGTGGTTACCAAACCATTCCCTAGTGGCTAAGCCTTTACTGAGGCTGACACACAAGGATGTGTCTGATCCGCTTCCATTGGACAACAATTGCACCAAAGCATTCCTAGAGTTGAAAGAGAAAAAATGTCGCGCCCCGGCACTAGGAATGCAAGTTTATTTAAAAGAAAATACACCAATTTGCAGTGAGAGGGAGGGCTGCGCTCTCTCAGTGCCTGTTCAAAAACATGAATGTGTTCAAGGGTCTGTGATGTATTTCCCAATGACCTTTGATCCCAACATCAATGAAACTGAATATGAGTGTCTAGATGTCATGAAAATATGCATAAAGCCAAGATCAGACTTTAAGGATGAACGTCTGATTCAGCCCAACAATGTCCATTTTGTAGATGGCCCATATTTGAAAGGTAATAATGACACATTAAGAGCAGCACATGCTGTGCTTCCTATACATTATGTTGTCAAAGCTTCATGGGTTTCAGTAGTTACCTCAGCCCAAAATTCGAAATTGATTGCCCTTACCATAACATGCAGTATATCTGCTCAAATGGGAGTCACTGTTGTCATGGGAGAGAGAATTGCTAATTCAGTTGCACAAAATTGTATTCTGTTAGCATATACATTCAATGGAGTCTTCACAGGTGAATTAATAGAGGCTCAAGAAATTGTTTCAGAAGCAGAACAACAGGGTTGTATCAGAACTGTTTTTGAAAAAAGTGACAACTGCATAGTAGCAAATGTATTATTGCAAAAACTGGTATAGATTGCCAGTTTCTCTGAAATCAGATCATAATGAGGTTTCAAAGATGATGAGTGCAGAACAACAGATTGGACAAAGATTCGATTGTAGCCATCAGCCTGAAGTTTCAAGCATAATAAAGCAACACAAAGACAGCACAGAGTTACACTTTGCAAAAGACTGTGTTTCAGCATCACCGAAGTGGCTTGAAAATGGACATGCAAATGCACTTGTGAAAAACACAGATGAAAAGACTAGCCATTGCTGTGAAGGTCTGACTGATGTGGAGCGTGCAGTTTCTCACCAGATTGCAGCTGCTACACAAGATCTGCATAATGAATGGTGCCAAAACTTTGATCTGAGAGATGCTGTGAAATGGAAAGGCCTGTTCCAAAGGATCCTGGCAAAGACTGTTGTGAAATGTGGTGGCCTTCCAAATTGGGTGCATGCCTCTCACACACGTATGGTCCTGTGTCCCCCTGATAAAACAGCTCCTCTTCAAGAAGAGATGCCAGCAGTGGTCAAAAGTCCACAGAAGAGGATCAGTCAAGCTGTAAGGGAACACACAGAGTCTGAAGCAGCACTAGAGAAAACTGAAGTGGCACTGGAAAAGCAAAAAGTGGAAACTGACTCAGATGAAAGCGGTGTCCAAAGGGTGAAAGGGTCAGATGCAGCCTCTGAAGAAGAAATTAGTGCTGTGGGCCTACGAGTGGAGGTAGGAAAAAGCTGGCTGAAAGGTTATCCAAAAAGTCTACAGTGGTCCCTTGAAGAATCATTTGCACCCATAACTGAAACATCTGAATCTGATCAAAGTGAAAATCAAAGTGAAAGGCTTGGATTGAAAAAGTGCAAAGAATTGATGGTGCTCTGTCAGAGTTTCTCAGCACCTGAGTGGTCAAATTGCATGGTAAAAGTACTGAATGCCACACTGTATGAGCCACCCTGATGGCAAGCTGGTGACAAAGAGAAAAAGAAAGGCTGAAACAATAACTGAGAATTGTCAAGAGCTGAAGAGAAAAGAATCTTTGAATGATGAAAGAAAAAGAAGAAAAGAAGAAAAGAAAATAGAAAAGAGAACTGTCCTGTTGAATTTTCCTTTTATTATTTTAGTTACTTATTTTAGAGAAGACTAACAGTTCCAAGAAGCTACTTACAGAACTCTGCACTACACATTTGAGCTTGGCTATATATGATCTGATTACAGACAAAACTTGTGTTTGCCTTAGAAATAGAGGTAAAAATTGTTATATGCTCAGCTTTTGCAATAAAAATGTCACTTGTGAAAATAAATAAGTGTGATGATTTACAAATCATTTGAGGTATCATGATTTGTTATCATCAAAGGGTGAGTTGATAGGCTAGATTTCTCAAATTAAGCATTGCTTTATTTTTATGTTTGAGACAGACTGCATTTAAAATGGCACACAAATTTTGGTGCAAGTGAAAACACATGGCACATGCCTAGTCAAAAGTTTTTTAAAAGTGGCACTTTTGGTGCATGCAAAGTGAAAAACATAAAATGAGGCTTGGTCATAAATGCTTTCAGTCTGAAATGCTTGTGCTAAATTAACATGTGTTTTTGCAGTGTAGAGAAAACTCGTGATTTCAGTGGCCTCTTTAGCTTTGAATCATGGAATGTGTTCTCTCTTCCCAGTTTCCTTTCCCTTATAATCTACACTCCCTGTTCCTGTCTCAAGAGACTTTCGCTTTGTTGCATATTTAGACAATACATATTCAGTTCATAACACATCTTTTTATAATGTGTATTAATTAACCATGCACCATCACTACACGGGGGCAAAGCATTTGCATGAAAAGCTATCTAAAACATTAGAGCATGTTGCTATGAGTATGTATTAACTGTGTGCGCTTTCAAAATTTACACTAGTGCATGTTTTATGCTATGTTGTACATTGCACATTTTTGCATGTTGTGCACAAATAATAAGAAAAGCTGCTTTAAACTAATAGCTTTTGCTAGGTAATCATTTATACAGGGTATTAGTATGGGGAGGTAAAACATAATAGGTTTCATTTTGTAAATTAATACTCTTTTTGTGTTTATTTTGTTTTTGGGCCTAAGATAAAATGGCTGCCTGTGAATCCAGCAAGGCTGTGAATTGTATTGAATGAGAGACGCATGCGCAGAACCAGCTACATACTGCCAAGTGCCTCAAGTGAAGACCTGGTTCAAGGCCATGTTGAACTGTACATTCTTGTTATCGTGCCAATGTACCAGTGTTTGTGGAATGTGTCCTTCCTGCGTGCGATGTGACAGGAAGGAGGAAATAGACTGAAACATTTTTCCTAGTAAATGTTGCTAAAACATATAATTGTATTAATCATTAACGCTTCTTTTGTTAAAATTGGTATGGGTTGGATTTGCCAATGAGAACAGGATGGTGAGACCCTCATGTCATCTATCCTAACCAATCACGGTGCAAGTTTTACTGAAAATTGCAACATTATTAATATAGTCAGCCAAGAATTAGAGTATAAATAATGACCTCTTTAGAGGGCTGGGGGGCTTTAGAGGCTTTAGAAGCTTTAGGGGGTGCAGTCTGAGAGCAGATTGCGTCCGAGGAGAGATAGAGGGAGGTGGGGGGCATAGGCTAGCCTTGCACGTCATATTTTTGGCAAGGCAGATCACATTCCTCTGTGGTCTTGTGAAGGGCGGGCTGTCTAGCTCCTTGTGAAGCAGCCCCTCTCAGATTGAACAGACCAGGGCAGAGAGTGGAGCTGGATAGAACAGGATTAGATTTAGATGCTAAAACTTTTAAGTTCATGCTTTGACTAATTAATTAGTTTTGAAAAGATTTATTTGTCTTATGCATTTATTTCTCTTTATGGGAGATTTTTGCCAATTATTAATTATTGATTAGCCTTGCATAATTCACTCTTGAATTATATTTCCTGAACTTTCTTTGGAGAATTCTGATTGACATTTGATTGCCTCATTCCCTTCCTTTATGGAATGTTTTGTATGCAACCTATAATATGTTCTGTATTAATTCTATTTTTCCTGTTTTCCAAATTCTGTATCCTGATTGATATTTGACTAATGAATAAAGGGTCAGAGAACCTTAACTTTTTAACTAGAAAATAAAACCCTTTAAAATACTCACAACTCTCTTTATTGGCTTAAATATTAATTGCATTTTTGATTTTTCATGTTTATGTAAAGTCTCCTGAAGGTAATACATGGTGTCAAAGGCCCAACATCTTTACAGCGGTAAATAGAGGTAAATGAGGTTTTGCATTGAGAAATTACCGTGAAATTACCGCTCCATCACAGGGATGCTGCCTCAGTTGTCAGCTTGTCCATTTAGGCATTTTTACCCTCAGACAGTGGCTGAAAGAAACCCAAAATCCAGTTAAGATTTGAATAGATTAGATGTAGACAGCTGAATATACCAATCTAATCCAGGGATGCTGCCTCAGTTGTCAGCTTCTCCATTTGTGAATCTTCTTTCTCAGAAGGAGGCTGAAAGAAACGAAAATTCAGTTATGATTTGAATAGATTAGGTGTAGGCAGCTGAATATACCGATCTAATCTAGGGATGCTGCCTCAGTTGTCAGCTCGTCCATTTGTGAATCTTCTTTCTCAGAAGGAGGCTGAAAGAAACGAAAATTCAGTTAAGATTTGAATAGATTAGACAGCTGAATATACCGATCTAATCCAGGGATGCTGCCTCAGTTGTCAGCTTGTCCATTTGTGAATCTTCTTTCTCAGAAGGTGGCTGAAAGAAACGAAAAATCCAGTTAAGCTTTGATTAGAATAGATGTAGACAGCTGAATATACCGATCTAATCCAGGGATGCTGCCTCAGTTGTCAGCTTGTCCATTTAGGCATCTTTACCCTCAGACAGTGGCTGAAAGAAACCCAAAATCCAGTTAAGATTTGAATAGATTAGATGTAGACAGCTGAATATACCAATCTAATCCAGGGATGCTGCCTCAGTTGTCAGCTTGTCCAGTTGTGAATCTTATAACTCAGAAGGTGGCTGAAAGAAACAAAAAATCCAGTTAAGATTTGATTAGAATAGATGTAGACAGCTGATTATACTGATCTAATCCAGGCATGCTGCCTCCATTGTCAGCGTGTCCATTTGGCCATTTTCATTCTCAGGAGGTGGCTGAAAGAAACAAAAAATCCAGCTAACATTTGATTAGATTAGATTAGATGCAGGCAAGTGAATATTCTGACCTTTTCCAGGGATGCTGCCTCAGTTGTCAGCTTTTCCAGTTGAGGCATCTTTTCCCTCGGATGGTAGCTGAAAGAAGCCCAAAATCCAGTTAAGATTTGATTAGAATAGATGTAGACAACTGAATATTCTGTCCTTATCCAGGGATGCTGCCTCAGTTGTCAGGTTTTCCAGTTAGGCATCTTTTCCCTCAGACGGTGGCTGAAAGAAGCGAAAAATCCAGTTAAGCTTTGATTAGAATAGATGTAGACAGCTAATTATACTGATCTAATCCAGGTATACTGCCTCCATTGTCAGCTTGTCAATTTGGCCATTATCATTCTCAGAAGGTGGCTGAAAGTAGCAAAAAATCCAGCTAAGATTTGATTAGATTAGATGCAGACAACTGAATATTCTGACCTTTTCCAGGGATGCTGCCTCAGTTGTCAGCTTGTCCATTTAGGCATCTTCACCCTCAGATGGTGGATGAAAGAAACCAAAATCCAGTTAAAATATGATTAGAATAAACGTAGACAGCTGTATATACTGATCTAATGCAGGTATGCTGCCTCCTTTGTCAGCTTGTCCATTTGGCCATTTTCATTCTCAGAAGGTGGCTGAAAGAAACAAAAAATCCATCTTTGATTTGATTAGATTGTGAGAAGTTGGCCTGGCATATGCTGTCCACTAATTATAGTGGGCACCTTGCACCAGTCCAAATCGACTCTTATGGTAGGTAGGTTTAAAGACAACCTTATTGAAAGCTATCCTAGTGGTAGCTATGGAGAGCAGCCTTCAGGCTAAGTCTTGAAGGAATGTAAAGCAGCTTGTTTTACCAGTCTATAATCTCTTGAGTGACCAAATGAAAGAGCACCACACCAGGTATATATTCAAAATATATGTATTTATTACTAAACACACCCCTCTAGTCTCTTTATGAGGCTAGAGTTCGAAGTACATAGGTTATAAGATCTTAAATCACAGTAATAGCACAAATACACGTTTGGGCCCTAGGGGCGTACCAAACCATATACCAATAAAGTGGTATGCGAACCACGACTGAACTAGACACTAGGCCTAGAGCCTCTAGAAGTGCTTGGACCACAAGGAACCACCCAAGGTAGTGACACAGGGGACCCACGGGAGACGCGTGCAGTGTAAATACACAACCGCGATACGCCGTTAACTTCTATGGAGAAAGTCGGGATCGGGAAAATAGAGGAAAGGGACACTTTAAAGAGGACTAGGACAAAACCCTTTGAGATCTAGGACTTTGAAGAGTCTCTACCCACGGGAGCACCGGAGTACTCGTGTTACCTCACCCAGGGAAGCCGGGTGCATAGGTGCCTTTCGGGGTCGGGTTTCGTCGTCGGTTCTTATGGCGATCTGCTGCAAAGTGCTGCTGGCGACCAGGAGAAAAGTGTCCGGGTGGATCCAAGAGTGGATCGGAGTTCTGAAGAACCTGAAAGCAGAGGGGACAGAGTCTGGGTCACTAGCCAGTGACCAGGGAGGTGATGGACAGATGCCCACCGATGTCGAGTGCTTCAGGTTCGATGACGGTCGTCTTGACTCTTCAGCCACGAGGTCCGGGAGGCGTTGTCGGCGACCAGGAGCAGGATTCGGGCTGTTGCTCGATGTATGTCGAGTGCAGAGGTGTCGGCGACCAGATTGGACCCAACAAGCCTTGGCAACGGCAAGTCTCGAGTAAGATGTGGATCGTCGATGATGCAGACCAACAAGGTCTGGGGAACTCACCCAGCGAGGGTAAGTGAGGGCAGGCCTGGAGCAACCAGACTGCCAAGTAAAGAAAAGATTGGCCTTCGTTAAGGGCTACTAGCCAATGGGCTAGCGACCGCGAAGGAGCCTCGTGACGCCGCACGTGGAGCTGGCTTACAGGACACTCGTGGAGTGGGGGCCAGTGATCTTCGGTGCAGGTGGTGCTGGAGGCTAGGGCTACTCGGAGCCCAAAGCACGACTTCTTGGGAGACCCAGAAGATGGTGCACTTGCAAATGTGCTCGGTGTCCAGGGGTCACGGTCTCAAGTCACCCACGACAGCCACGGGCCTCAGCTTTGCTGGGGACTCAGGGTAGCCTCGGGGAAGTCTGAGAATCTACCTCTGGTGATGCGATGACTTCGGCGTCCGACGGGAGCTTCAGTGATGCGAACCGGACAGATGCTTCTTTGGTGCCTGCCAAGCAGGGGAGTCACTCCTTGACCCCAAGGGAGATTCTTCAGTCCTCTAATCGTGAGTAGAGCGTCGAAGGTCCAGGATTCTGTTTCAGAGTTTCGTCCAGGTATATCTAAAGTCCTAGGGACTGGGTTCCTACCTTTATTCTAAAAATAGGGGATGGACTACTCTGTGGCCCCACCTATGGGTGGGTCAGGGCAGAGGGGTGGCTACACCCCTTTCCCTTTGTCCAGTTCGCGCCAAAGCAGGGGCTGCAAGCCCCTGATCCGGTTTGAACTGGGGTATGCACAGGGACACCAAATGTGCCCCCAGTGCAGGACTTCAAAGCACCCGAAAGTGCTCCCGCCCAGCCCCAATACACATTGTCCTGTCTGGGGAGGTGGTCACACCTCCCTGGGACAGGAAACCTATTGTCCAGGCCTCCCCTGCCGGAGTTTCGTCCAGCAGCAGGAGGCCAGACTCGTGTCTGTGGCAGCAGCATCCATTTTGTGATGCCAGGGCTCTGGAAAGAAGTTACCGGACTCGTCAGAGTTAACATGCCTTTCCCTCTAGAAGGGTGGAATGCTACCCCCGCCGCCAGGATTGGCGGGGGGTAGTATTCCAAGATGTTTGACACCAAACACGACATGTTTAGGTGCAGCCATTCCATAGTTAGCATTTTACCGCGAGGATATAATGCGTTTAAGAGTATATGGTCAGGCTGCACTACAAACAGCATCAGAGATGGTCTCCGAACGCTGCAGAGGGGCCCTGCTCATGCAGGGGCACCCTCTCACATAGGAACCATGCACTCTGCCTTTAGGATTGATAAGGCCTGCCTTAGGAGTGACTTATAGGTTTATATGTGTGTATGCTTTTAGTGATATAGGTAACCTATACCACAGCAAGGGGTGCATGCACCACCTTACCCAGGCTGCAGTAGCAGACCTGTGGTGTCAGTTTGGATGGCCTACCAGGGGTGGCATAATACATGCTGCAGCCCCTGGCAGGCCTCTGAGGTACCTATGCCCTTGGTACATAGTATACCATATACTAGGGACTTACAAGGGCACTCCAGATCCCAATCAGTGATGTGCCTAAGGCACATGGAGACCCTTTTAAAGAGGAAACAGCTAGGCTGGGGTTCTGAATAGCAGGGCCCCAGCCAGACTAATGTCGAAAACCAGTGAAGTATCAGCAAAAAGTGGGGGTACCCCTGTGAAGCAGATCCTACTCTCCTACACAACCCCCCCAAACGTAGGGACATTAAACTAACCTTGCCCAGTTAAGTCTTCATGTTCTAAGTGGAAATACCTAGAGAGTCCATCTGCATTCGCATGGTTACTCCCAGGCCTATGTTCCACTGTAAAGTCCATCCCCTGTAGGGAAATGGACCACCTAAGCAGTTTGGGGTTTTCACCCTTCATTTGTTTTAGCCATAAGAGGGGCTTATGGTCTGTCTGAACCAGGAAGTGTGTACCAAACAAGTATGGCCTCAACTTCTTCAGAGCCCAGACCACAGCAAAGGCCTCCCTCTCTATGGCTGACCAACGTTTCTCTCTAGGGGTCAGCCTTCTGCTAATAAAAGCTACTGGCTGATCCTGACCTTCTTCATTCAATTGTGACAGTACAGCCCCTACCCCCAATTCAGATGCATCAGTTTGAACAATGAACTTCTTGGAGTAATCAGGACTCTGCAGAATTGGAGCAGTGCACATGGCCTGCTTGAGGTCATCAAATGCCTTTTGACAGCTAACTGTCCACTGAACCTTTTTGGGCATTTTCTTAGAAGTTAAGTCATTCAAGGGTGTCACTATTGATCCATACCCCTTGACAAATCTCCTATAGTACCCAGTCAGGCCTAAGAAGGCTCTCACCTGAGTCTGGGTAGTGGGAGCAGTCCAGTCCATGATGGTCTGGATCTTGCTCTGCAAAGGTTGAACCTGGCCTCCACCCACAAGGTGGCCCAGGTACACAACCTGACTCTGCCCTATCTGGCACTTAGTGGCCTTGATAGTCAGGCCTGCCTTTTGCAGGGCCTGTAAAACATTCCTGAGGTGGACCAGGTGATCCTCCCAGGTGGAGCTAAAGACAGCAATATCATCTAGATAAGCTGCACTATAGGCTTCCAGTCCTGTGAGAACTGTGTTCACCAACCTCTGGAAAGTGGCAGGTGCATTTTTCAGACCAAAGGGCATCACCACAAATTGATAATGCCCACTAGGGGTTGAAAATGCTGTTTTGGGCTTTGCAGTATCAGCTAGTCTGATCTGCCAGTAGCCAGCTGTTAGGTCAAATGTGCTGAGATATTTGGCAGAGGCCAAAGTATCTATGAGCTCATCTGCCCTGGGTATTGGATGGGCATCAGTCCTAGTGACTGCATTGAGGCCTCTGTAGTCTACACAAAACCTCATCTCTCTTTTCCCACCACTGGTGTGAGGTTTAGGTACTAGGACTACTGGACTAGCCCAAGGGCTATCTGAGGGCTCAATCACTCCCAATTCCAACATCTTCTGGACTTCAGTCCTGATACAGTCCCTGACATGGTCAGGTTGCCTATAAATCTTGTTTTTAATAGGCAGACTGTCCCCAGTGTCCACTTCATGAGTGCACCAGGTGGTCTGACTGGGTGTCAGTGAAAACATATGTCTAAACTGATTGAGGACTTGCCTGCAATCAGTTTGTTGCTGGGTAGTGAGGCTGCCTGCCAAGGCTGCACCATCAACTGACCCATCGTCAGGGTTCTGTGAGAGCAGGTCAGGGAGTGGGTCACTCTCTTCCTCCTGCCCTTCATCAGTAGCCATGAGCAAGCCCATGTCTGCCCTGTCTACATATGGCTTAAGTCTGTTGACATGGAGAACCCTGTGGGGACTCCTGGGTGTTCCTAGGTCCACTAAGTAAGTGACCTCACCCTTCTGCTCAACAATAGTGTGGGGTCCACTCCATTTGTCTTGGAGAGCTGCTGGGGCCACTGGCTCCAACACCCACACCTTCTGTCCTGGCTGGTAAACAGTCAGAACAGCCTTTTGGTCATGCCAGGCCTTCTGAAGTTCCTGGCTAGCCTCAAGGTTTTTGGTTGCCTTTTTCATGTACTCAGCCATCCTGGAGCGGAGACCAAGTACATAGTCCACTATATCTTGCTTTGGGGGCTTGAGAGGTAACTCCCATCCTTCCTTCACCAAGCACAGTGGACCCCTCACAGGGTGGCCAAACAGAAGTTCAAAAGGGCTGTAACCAACCCCCTTCTGAGGCACCTCCCTATATGCGAATAAAAGGCAGGGCAAGAGTATGTCCCATCTACGCCTAAGCTTTTCTGGGAGCCCTTTAATCATGCCCTTCAAGGTTTTGTTGAATCTCTCAACTAAACCATTGCATTGTGGGTGATAGGGTGTGGTGAACTTATAAGTAACTCCACACTCCTTCCACATTGCTTTTAAGTAACCAGACATGAAGTTTGCACCCCTGTCTGATACTACCTCCTTAGGAAAGCCCACTCTGGAGAAAATCCCCAGGAGGGCCCTTGCCACCACAGGTGCTGTAGTGGTCCTAAGGGGTATAGCCTCTGGGTACCTGGTGGCATGATCCACTACCACCAGTATAAATCTGTGCCCAGATGCTGTTTGGGGATCCATGGGACCAACAATGTCAATCCCTACCCTCTCAAAGGGCACCCCCACCACAGGTAGTGGTATCAGGGGGGCCTTTGTAGTGCCACCTGCTTTGCCACTGGCTTGGCAGGTTACACAGGAGCGACAAAACTCCTTACTGTCTTCAGACATGTGGGGCCAGTGAAAGTGAGGGACAATTCTGTCCCAAGTCTTGTTCTGGCCCAGGTGTCCTGCTAAGGGAATATCATGGGCTAGGGTCAATAGGAAGCCCCTGAACTTCAAAGGTATTACCAACCTCCTGGTAGCACCAGGCTTGGGGTCTCTACTCTCTGAGTACAGGAGTCCATCATCCCAATACACTGTATGGGGACCACTAGCTTTCCCAGCAGCCTCAGCAGCAGCTTGCTGTCTGAGGGGTTCAAGGGAGGGGCAGCTCTGCTGCTCCTGGCTCAGATCTGCCCTAGAAGGTCCCCCTGTCCCCAAGAACTCAACCTGGTCAGGTTCAAGTTCCTCTGGGACAGTTCCTTCTTCAGGGCTGAGATCATCCCCCTCAAGGGACTGATCTTCCTCCTGAGCCAAGGGGAAGGCACTGCCTTAACCCTACTACTCCTCCTCTTGGAAGGCACTTGGTCCTTTCTTCCAGAATCCAAGGCCTGTTCAGTTTTAGACAGTTTAGCTTGTGACCTGGTCACAGCAAACACATCTGCAGGGATCCCCAGCATTTCTGCATGGGTCCTGAGCTCCACTTCTGCCCAAGCAGAAGTCTCTAAGTCATTGCCAAGCAAGCATTCGACTGGTAGGTTTGCACTTACCACAACCTTCTTAAGGCCAGTTACCCCTCCCCAGGAGAAGTTAACAACTGCCAGAGTATGGTCTGTTCTGACATTGCTAGCATTGGTCACTTGGTACATCTCACCAAGCATAACTTGCCCAGGTAGCACAAGGTCTTGTGTCACCATTGTGACACTTGCCCCTGTGTCCCTAAATGCCAAAGCCTCTCGTCCATTGATTAAAGGCTGTTGTCTGTACTTGCCCAGATTACTGGGACTCACAGTGGAGGTCACATCCATGCCTCCATCACAGACTAACACAGCCTGAGTCAGTTCCCTGACTAAGTCAGAGCCCAACTCAGTTCCCAGGGTGAACCCTACTAAACCCTTTGCTGGAGCACTTCCACCAACTGTACTAGGGGGAACAGGTGCCTTAGGGGCATTGGTGGGTGCTGGACTGGAGTCTTTGGACTTGGTGCAATCACTGGTCCAGTGGGTCTTTTGCTTACAGACCTTGCACCATGGTTTTCTTTGGCCTTTACCCTTGGTAGACTGGGAATCCCCACCAGAAGAAGATTTTTGGGGGCCTGATGAAGACTTTTGATCTTTACCCTTCTCCCCACCCTTGTCAGAGTTCTTAGCATCTTGCTTCTTGGTTTCCCCACCTTGGTTCTGTACCTTCTGCTTCACCCTGGTTCTGACCCATTTGTCTGCCTTCTTTCCCAATTCTTGGGGAGAGGTCAGATCAGAGTCAACCAG
Organism: Calotriton arnoldi; assembly: GCA_963921515.1. Classification (NCBI taxonomy): domain Eukaryota; kingdom Metazoa; phylum Chordata; class Amphibia; order Caudata; family Salamandridae; genus Calotriton; species Calotriton arnoldi. The sequence continues at coordinate 112,400 of CAWUFW010019247.1, read as the reverse complement.
GTACTGATGCAACAGCTGGTTTTGACAGTTATTAAGAATCTGCTCCCTCATTATCAGATTATACAATCCTGAGAAGTCACACACCTTACTGCCCATCAACCAGCCTTCCAGAGCCTTGGCAGAACAATCCACATAGTCTACCCAGTCTTGAGTCTGTGCTTTTTGGGTGTCTCTGAACTTCAACCTGTACTGTTCAGTGGTTAGGCCAAACCCATCAATAAGAGCACTCTTCAAGACCTTGTAATTGTCAGCATCCTCCTCTCTAACAGTGAGGAGCTTGTCTCTACCTTTGTCAGCAAAGGAGAGCCACAAGATTGCTGCCCACTGCTCCTGAGGGACCTTCTGTACTTTACAGGCCCTCTCTAAAGCAGTTATCCATTTGTGGATATCATCCCCACTCTGGTAGGGAGGGACAATCTTGCTCAGGTTCCTATGGTCATAGGACCTTTCCCTATCTCTAGGGACATGGCTGCCACCATGGGACTCTAGTCCCAACTTTCTTCTCTCTTTAAGGAGATCTAGGGATTCTCTATCTAAAGCCAATTGCTTCTTCCTGATCTCCAGTTGAGTTTCCTCATACTGGACCAGTCTCTTTCTTCTCTCATGAGAGGATTCCCTCCTGTGAGAAGAAACAGAGCTCCCTATGGAGGTGCCAGAGTGGTTAGACTCCTGAGAAGGAGACCTAGACTTTCTGAGCACACTCATAATCCTTCCTGGGGGGACAAAGGTGTGGTTCTCCAGATCCTCATCTTCATCTTCCCCAGAAGGGATTGGGTTTTCCAGGTCAGGGTCATTGTCACCCTCCTGGTCAGTTTCAGAGGGGGCTGGGGGTAGTAGTACCCCTGGCCCCTTCCTCATCTGCTGGCCCACCCTCTGCTCCTACCCCTTCAGTCTCTGAAGACTTACTAAGATCATAAGCCACCAACAACTCCTGGAGGTGTTGGGTGGTGGGACTTTGGCCTGTCCTTAATTTCCTCACGTTACACAAAGCTCTCAGTTCCAAGAATGGGAGTGTGTCATACTTGGAGGGGGAAGCTCCATGGCTTCCTGCAGGGCATCTTTGGATCCTGCTTTTAAAGACATTACTAGTGTGGTGTGGTGTATGCACTACCTACTCTAGTGTGGCCTACTAAACTCTCTTGAGTTGTAGAAAGGGTTGTGCTATCCCTTAACACACAACTCTAAGTTCAGTAGAACTTACTGATATTCTAAGCTTAAATTATATGTACCTTAGGTACCTTTAGTGGTTTTCAGTTGATCAATTCAATTGAGATTATCTGGTAAAACAATAGCAAGCTGGAATCCCACACGCTGCACACCAATGTGAGAAGTTGGCCTGGCATATGCTGTCCACTAATTATAGTGGGCACCTTGCACCAGTCCAAATCGACTCTTATGGTAGGTAGGTTTAAAGACAACCTTATTGAAAGCTATCCTAGTGGTAGCTATGGAGAGCAGCCTTCAGGCTAAGTCTTGAAGGAATGTAAAGCAGCTTGTTTTACCAGTCTATAATCTCTTGAGTGACCAAATGAAAGAGCACCACACCAGGTATATATTCAAAATATATGTATTTATTACTAAACACACCCCTCTAGTCTCTTTATGAGGCTAGAGTTCGAAGTACATAGGTTATAAGATCTTAAATCACAGTAATAGCACAAATACACGTTTGGGCCCTAGGGGCGTACCAAACCATATACCAATAAAGTGGTATGCGAACCACGACTGAACTAGACACTAGGCCTAGAGCCTCTAGAAGTGCTTGGACCACAAGGAACCACCCAAGGTAGTGACACAGGGGACCCACGGGAGACGCGTGCAGTGTAAATACACAACCGCGATACGCCGTTAACTTCTATGGAGAAAGTCGGGATCGGGAAAATAGAGGAAAGGGACACTTAAAAGAGGACTAGGACAAAACCCTTTGAGATCTAGGACTTTGAAGAGTCTCTACCCACGGGAGCACCGGAGTACTCGTGTTACCTCACCCAGGGAAGCCGGGTGCATAGGTGCCTTTCGGGGTCGGGTTTCGTCGTCGGTTCTTATGGCGATCTGCTGCAAAGTGCTGCTGGCGACCAGGAGAAAAGTGTCCGGGTGGATCCAAGAGTGGATCGGAGTTCTGAAGAACCTGAAAGCAGAGGGGACAGAGTCTGGGTCACTAGCCAGTGACCAGGGAGGTGATGGACAGATGCCCACCGATGTCGAGTGCTTCAGGTTCGATGACGGTCGTCTTGACTCTTCAGCCACGAGGTCCGGGAGGCGTTGTCAGCAACCAGGAGCAGGATTCGGGCTGTTGCTCGATGTCTGTCGAGTGCAGAGGTGTCGGCGACCAGATTGGACCCAACAAGCCTTGGCAACGGCAAGTCTCGAGTAAGATGTGGATCGTCGATGATGCAGACCAGCAAGGTCTGGGGAACTCACCCAGCAAGGGTAAGTGAGGGCAGGCCTGGAGCAACCAGACTGCCAAGTAAAGAAAAGATTGGCCTTCGTTAAGGGCTACTAGCCAACGGGCTAGCGACCGCGAAGGAGCCTCGTGACGCCGCACGTGGAGCTGGCTTACAGGACACTCGTGGAGTGGGGGCCAGTGATCTTCGGTGCAGGTGGTGCTGGAGGCTAGGGCTACTCGGAGCCCAAAGCACGACTTCTTGGGAGACCCAGAAGATGGTGCACTTGCAAATGTGCTCGGTGTCCAGGGGTCACGGTCTCAAGTCACCCACGACAGCCACGGGCCTCAGCTTTGCTGGGGACTCAGGGTAGCCTCGGGGAAGTCTGAGAATCCACCTCTGGTGATGCGATGACTTCGGCGTCCAACGGGAGCTTCAGTGATGCGAACCGGACAGATGCTTCTTTGGTGCCTGCCAAGCAGGGGAGTCACTCCTTGACCCCAAGGGAGATTCTTCAGTCCTCTAATCGTGAGTAGAGCGTCGAAGGTCCAGGATTCTGTTTCAGAGTTTCGTCCAGGTATATCTAAAGTCCTAAGGACTGGGTTCCTACCTTTATTCTAAAAATAGGGGATGGACTACTCTGTGGCCCCACCTATGGGTGGGTCAGGGCAGAGGGGTGGCTACACCCCTTTCCCTTTGTCCAGTTCGCGCCAAAGCAGGGGCTGCAAGCCCCTGATCCGGTTTGAACTGGGGTATGCACAGGGACACCAAATGTGCCCCCAGTGCAGGACTTCAAAGCACCCGAAAGTGCTCCCGCCCAGCCCCAATACACATTGTCCTGTCTGGGGAGGTGGTCACGCCTCCCTGGGACAGGAAACCTATTGTCCAGGCCTCCCCTGCCGGAGTTTCGTCCAGCAGCAGGAGGCCAGACTCGTGTCTGTGGCAGCAGCATCCATTTTGTGATGCCAGGGCTCTGGAAAGAAGTTACCGGACTCGTCAGAGTTAACATGCCTTTCCCTCTAGAAGGGTGGAATGCTACCCCCGCCGCCAGGATTGGCGGGGGGTAGTATTCCAAGATGTTTGACACCAAACACGACATGTTTAGGTGCAGCCATTCCATAGTTAGCATTTTACCGCGAGGATATAATGCGTTTAAGAGTATATGGTCAGGCTGCACTACAAACAGCATCAGAGATGGTCTCCGAACGCTGCAGAGGGGCCCTGCTCATGCAGGGGCACCCTCTCACATAGGAACCATGCACTCTGCCTTTAGGATTGATAAGGCCTGCCTTAGGAGTGACTCATAGGTTTATATGTGTGTATGCTTTTAGTGATATAGGTAACCTATACCACAGCAAGGGGTGCATGCACCACCTTACCCAGGCTGCAGTAGCAGACCTGTGGTGTCAGTTTGGATGGCCTACCAGGGGTGGCATAATACATGCTGCAGCCCCTGGCAGGCCTCTGAGGTACCTATGCCCTTGGTACATAGTATACCATATACTAGGGACTTACAAGGGCACTCCAGATCCCAATCAGTGATGTGCCTAAGGCACATGGAGACCCTTTTAAAGAGGAAACAGCTAGGCTGGGGTTCTGAATAGCAGGGCCCCAGCCAGACTAATGTCGAAAACCAGTGAAGTATCAGCAAAAAGTGGGGGTACCCCTGTGAAGCAGATCCTACTCTCCTACATAGATTAGATGCAGACAACTGAATATTCTGACCTTTTCCAGGGATGCTGCCTTAGTTGTCAGCTTGTCCATTTACGCATCTTCATCCTCAGACGGTGGCTGAAAGAATGCAAAAATCCAGTTAAGACTTGATTATATTAGATGTAGAAAGCTGGATATACTGACCTAATCCAAGGATACTGCCTACGTTGTCAGCTTGTCCATTTGGCCATTTTCCTTCTCAGAAGGAGGCTGAAAGAAACGAAAAATCCAGCTAAAATTTGATTAGATTAGATGCAGACAACTGGCTATTCTGACCTTATCCAGGGATGCTGCCTCAGTTGTCAGCTTGTCCAGTTAGGCATCTTTACCCTCAGACGTGGCTGAAAGAAACCCAAAATCCAGTTAAGATTTGATTAGAATAGATGTAGACAGCTGAATATACTGATCTAATCCAGGTATGCTGCCTCCTTTGTCAGCTTGTGCACTTGGCCATTTTCATTCTCAGAAGGTGGTCTGAAAGAAACAAAAAATCCAGCTAAGATTTGATTAGATTAGATGCAGACAACTGAATATTCTGACCTTTTCCAGGGATGCTGCCTCAATTGTCAGCTTGTCCATTTAGGCATCTTCACCCTCAGACGGTGGCTGAAAGAAACCAAAAATGCAGTTAAGATATGATTATATTAGATGTAGAAAGCTGGATAAACTGATCTAATCAAAGGATACTGCCTCCGTTGTCAGCTTGTCCATTTGGCCATTTTCATTCTCAGAAGGAGGCTGAAAGAAAAGAAAAATCCAGCGAAGATTTGATTAGATTAAATGCAGACAGCTGAATATTCTGACCTTATCCAGGGATGCTGCCTCTTTTGTCAGCTTGTCCATTTAGGCATTTTCTCCCTCAGACGGTGGCTGAAAGAAACCAAAAATCCAGTTAAGATTTGATAAGAATAGATGTAGACAGCTGAATATACCGATCTAATCCAGGGATGCTGCCTCAGTTGTCAGCTTGTCCATTTGTGAATCTTCTTTCTCAGAAGGTGGCTGAAAGAAACGAAAATTCAGTTAAGATTTGAATAGATTAGATGTAGACAGCTGAATATACCGATCTAATCCAGAGATGCTGCCTCAGTTGTCAGCTTGTCCATTTGTGAATCTTCTTTCTCAGAAGGTGGCTAAAAGAAAAGAAAAATCCAGTTAAGCTTTGATTAGAATAGATGTAGACAGCTGAATATAACGATCTAATCCAGGGATGCTGCCTCAGTTGTCAGCTTGTCCATTTAGGCATCTTTACCCTCAGACAGTGGCTGAAAGAAACCCAAAATCCAGTTAAGATTTGAATAGATTAGATGTAGACAGCTGAATATACCAATCTAATCCAGGGATGCTGCCTCAGTTGTCAGCTTGTCCATTTGTGAATCTTCTTTCTCAGAAGGTGGCTAAAAGAAACAAAAAATCCAGTTAAGATTTGATTAGAATAGATGTAGACAGCTGATTATACTGATCTAATCCAGGTATGCTGCCTCCGTTGTCAGCTTGTCCATTTCGCCATTTAAATTCTCAGAAGGTGGCTGAAAGAAATGAAAAATCCAGCTAAGATTTGATTAGATTAGATGCAGACAACTGAATATTCTGACCTTATCCAGGGATGCTGCCTCAGTTGTCAGCTCGTCCAGTTAGGCATCTTTGCCCTCAGACGGTGGCTGAAAGAAATCAAAAATCCAAATAAGATTTCATCAGATTAGATGTAGACAGCTGAATATACTGATCTAATCCAGGGATACTGCCTCCATTGTCAGCTTGTCCATTTGGCAATTTTGCATCCTCAGGAGGTGGCTGAAAGAAAGGAAAATCCAGCTAAGATTTGATTAGATTAGATGCATAAAGCTTAATATTCTGACCTTATCCGGGGATGCTGCCTCAGTTGTCAGCTTGTCCATTTAGGCATCTTTACCCTCAGACAGTGGCTGAAAGAAACCCAAAATCCAGTTAAGATTTGATAAGAATAAATGTAGACAGCTGAATATACCGATCTAATCCAGGGATGCTGCCTCAGTTGTCAGCTTGTCCGTTTGTGAATCTTCTTTCTCAGAAGGTGGCTATAAGAAACGAAAATTCAGTTAAGATTTGACTTGATTAGATGTAGACAGCTGAATATACTGATCTAATCCAGGGATGCTGCCTCAGTTGTCAGCTTGTCCATTTCTGAATCTTCTTTCTGAGAAGGTGGCTGAAAGAAACGAAAAATCCAGTTAAGCTTCGATTAGAATAGATGTGGACAGCTGAATATACCGATCTAATCCAGGGATGCTGCCTCAGTTGTCAGCTTGTCCATTTAGGCATCTTTACCCTCAGATAGTGGCTGAAAGAAACCCAAAATCCAGTTATGATTTGATAAGAATAGATGTAGACAGCTGAATATACCGATCTAATCCAGGGATGCTGCCTCAGTTGTCAGCTTGTCCGTTTGTGAATCTTCTTTCTCAGAAGGTGGCTGAAAGAAATGAAAATTCAGTTAAGATTTGAATAGATTAGATGTAGACAGCTGAATATACTGACCTAACCCAGGGATACTGCCTCAGTTGTCAGCTTGTCCATTTGTGAATCTTCTTTCTCAGAAGGTGGCTGAAAGAAACGAAAAATCCAGTTAAGCTTTGATTAGAATAGATGTAGACAGCTGAATATACCGATCTAATCCAGGGATACTGCCTCCGTTGTCAGCTTGTCCATTTGGCCATTTTCATCCTCAGAAGGTGGCTGAAAGAAACGAAAAATCCATCTAAGTTTTGATTAGATTAGATGCAGAAAGGTTAATATTCTGACCTTATCCAGGAATACTGCCTCACCTGTCAGCTTGTCCATTTACGCATCTTCATCCTCAGACGGTGGCTGAAAGAAATCAAAAATCCAGTTAAGATTTGAATAGATTAGATGTAGAAAGCTGATTATACCGATCTAATCCAGGGATGCTGCCTCAGTTGTCAGCTTGTCCATTTGTGAAGCTTCTTTCTCAGAAGGTGGCTGAAAGAAACGAAAAATCCAGTTAAGCTTTGATTAGAATAGATGTAGACAGCTGATTACACTGATCTAATCCAGGGATGCTGCCTCAGTTGTCGGCTTGTCCATTTACTCATCTTCACCCTCAGATGGTGGCTGAAAGAAACCAAAAATCTAGTTAAGATTTCATCAGATTAGATTTAGACAGCTGGATATACTGTTCTAATCCAGGGATTCCGCCTCCGTTGTCAGCTTGTCCATTTGGAAAATTGCATCCTCACAAGGTGGCTGAAAGAAACGAAAAATCCAGCTAAGATTTGATTAGATTAGATGCAGAAAGGTTAATATTCTGACCTTATCCAGGAACACTGCCTCACCTGTCAGCTTGTCCATTTATGCATCTTCATCCGAAAACGGTGGCTGAAAGAAATCAAAAATCCAGTTAAGATTTGAATAGATTAGATGTAGACAGCTGAATATACCGATCTAATCCAGGGATGCTGCCTCAGTTGTCAGCTTGTCCATTTGTGAAGCTTCTTTCTCAGAAGGTGGCTGAAAGAAATGAAAAATCCAGTTAAGCTTTGATTAGAATAGATGTAGACAGCTGATTATACTGATCTAATCCAGGTATGCTGCCTCCATTGTCAGCTTGTCCATTTGGCTATTTAAATTCTCAGAAGGTGGCTAAAAGAAATGAAAAATCCAGCTAAGATTTGATTAGATTAGATGCAGACAACTGAATATTCTGACCTTATCCAGGGATGCTGCCTCAGTTGTCAGCTCGTCCAGTTAGGCATCTTTGCCCTCAGACGGTGGCTGAAAGAAATCAAAAATCCAAATAAGATTTCATTAGATTAGATGTAGACAGCTGAACATACTGATCTAATCCAGGGATACCGCCCCCGTAGTCAGCTTGTCCATTTGGCAATTTGCATCCTCAGGAGGTGGCTGAAAGAAACGAAAATCCAGCTAAGATTTGATTAGATTAGATGCATAAAGCTTAATATTCTGACCTTATCCAGGGATGCTGCTTCAGTTGTCAGTTTGTCCATTTAGGCATCTTTACCCTCACACAGTGGCTGAAAGAAACCCAAAATCCAGTTAAGATTTGATTTGATGTAGACAGCTGAATATACCGATCTAATCCAGGGATGCTGCCTCAGTTGTCAGCTTGTCCACTTGTGAATCTTCTGTCTCAGAAGGTGGCTGAAAGAAACGAAAATTCAGTTAAGATTTGAATAGATTAGATGTAGACAGCTGAATATACCGATCTAATCCTGGGATGCTGCCTCAGTTGTCAGCTTGTCCATTTGTGAATCTTCTTTCTCAGAAGGTGGCTGAAAGAAACGAAAAATCCAGTTAAGCTTTGATTAGAATGGATGTAGACAGCTGAATATACCGATCTAATCCAGGGATGCTGCCTCAGTTGTCAGCTTGTCCATTTAGGCATCTTTACCCTCAGACAGTGGCTGAAAGAAACCCAAAATCCAGTTAAGATTTGAATAGATTAGATGTAGACAGCTGAATATACCAATCAATTCCAGGGATGCTTCCTCAGTTGTCAGCTTGTCCATTTATGAATCTTCTTTCTCAGAAGGTGGCTGAAAGAAACAAAAAATCCAGTTAAGATTTGATTAGAATAGATGTAGACAGCTGATTATACTGATCTAATCCAGGCATGCTGCCTCCGTTGTCAGCGTGTCCATTTGGCCATTTTCATTCTCAGGAGGTGACTGAAAGAAACAAAAAATCCAGCTAAAATTTGATTAGATTAGATTAGATGCAGGCAACTGAATATTCTGACCATTTCCAGGGATGCTGCCTCAGTTGTCAGCTTGCCAGTTAGGCATCTTTTCCCTCAGACGGTGGCTGAAAGAAACCCAAAATCCAGTTAAGATTTGATTAGAATAGATGTAGACAGCTGAATATACTGATCTAATCCAGGTATGCTGCCTCCTTTGTCAACTTGTCCATTTGGCCTTTTTCATTCTCAGAAGGTGGCTGAAAGAAATGAAAAATCCAGCTAAGATTTGATTAGATTATATGCAGACAACTGAATATTCTGACCTTATCCAGGGATGCTGCCTCAGTTGTCAGGTTTCCAGTTAGGCATCTTTTCCCTCAGATGGTGGCTGAAAGAAACAAAAAATCCATCTAAGTTTTGACTATATTAGATGCAGAAAGGTTAATATTCTGACCTTAACCACTAATACTGCCTCACCTGTTAGCTTGTCCATTTACGCATCTTCATCCTCAGATGGTGGCTGAAAGAAATCAAAAATCCAGTTAAGATTTGAATAGATTAGATGTAGACAGCTGAATATACCGATCTAATCCAGGGATGCTGCCTCAGTTGTCAGCTTGTCCATTTGGGAATCTTCTTTCTCAGAAGGTGGCTGAAAGAAACAAAAAATCCAGTTAAGCTTTAATTAGAATAGATGTAGACAGCTGATTATACTGATCTAATCCAGGTATGCTGCCTCCGTTGTCAGCTTGTCCATTTGGCCATTATCATTCTCAGAAGGTGGCTGAAAGAAATGAAAAATCCAGCTAAGATTTGATCAGATTAGATGCAGACAACTGAATATTCTGACCGTATCCAGGGATGCTGCCTCAGTTGTCAGCTTGTCTATTTAGGCATCTTCACCATCAGACGGTGGCTGAAAGAAACCAAAAATCCAGTTAAGATTTGATTAGATTAGATGAGACAGCTGGCTATACAGATCTAATCCAGGGATACTGCCTCCGTTGTGAGCTTGTCCATTTGGCCATTTTTATCCTCAGAAGGTGGCTGAAAGAAACGAAAAATCCATCTAAGTTTTGATTAGATTAGATGCAGAAAGGTTAATATTCTGACCTTATCCAGGAATACTGCCTCACCTGTCAGCTTGTCCATTTACGCATCTTCATCCTCAGACGGTGGCTGAAAGAAATCAAAAATCCAGTTAAGATTTGAATAGATTAGATGTAGAAAGCTGAATATTCCGATATAATCCAGGGATGCTGCCTCAGTTGTCAGCTTGTCCATTTGTGAAGCTTCTTTCTCAGAAGGTGGCTGAAAGAAACGAAAAATCCAGTTAAGCTTTGATTAGAATAGATGTAGACAGCTGATTATACTGATCTAATCCAGGTATGCTGCCTCCATTGTCAGCTTGTCCATTTGGCCATTTAAATTCTCAGAAGGTGGCTAAAAGAAACGAAAAATCCAGCTAAGATTTGATTAGATTAGATGCAGACAACTGAATATTCTGACCTTATCCAGGGATGCTGCCTCAGTTGTCAGCTCGTCCAGTTAGGCATCTTTGCCCTCAGACGGTGGCTGAAAGAAATCAAAAATCCAAATAAGATTTCATTAGATTAGATGTAGACAGCTGAACATACTGATCTAATCCAGGGATACCGCCCCGTTGTCAGCTTGTCCATTTGGCAATTTGCATCCTCAGGAGGTGGCTGAAAGAAACGAAAATCCAGCTAAGATTTGATTAGATTAGATGCATAAAGCTTAATATTCTGACCTTATCCAGGGATGCTGCTTCAGTTGTCAGTTTGTCCATTTAGGCATCTTTACCCTCACACAGTGGCTGAAAGAAACCCAAAATCCAGTTAAGATTTGATTTGATGTAGACAGCTGAATATACCGATCTAATCCAGGGATGCTGCCTCAGTTGTCAGCTTGTCCACTTGTGAATCTTCTGTCTCAGAAGGTGGCTGAAAGAAACGAAAATTCAGTTAAGATTTGAATAGATTAGATGTAGACAGCTGAATATACCGATCTAATCCTGGGATGCTGCCTCAGTTGTCAGCTTGTCCATTTGTGAATCTTCTTTCTCAGAAGGTGGCTGAAAGAAACGAAAAATCCAGTTAAGCTTTGATTAGAATGGATGTAGACAGCTGAATATACCGATCTAATCCAGGGATGCTGCCTCAGTTGTCAGCTTGTCCGTTTAGGCATCTTTACCCTCAGACAGTGGCTGAAAGAAACCCAAAATCCAGTTAAGATTTGAATAGATTAGATGTAGACAGCTGAATATACCAATCAAATCCAGGGATGCTTCCTCAGTTGTCAGCTTGTCCATTTATGAATCTTCTTTCTCAGAAGGTGGCTGAAAGAAACAAAAAATCCAGTTAAGATTTGATTAGAATAGATGTAGACAGCTGATTATACTGATCTAATCCAGGCATGCTGCCTCCGTTGTCAGCGTGTCCATTTGGCCATTTTCATTCTCAGGAGGTGACTGAAAGAAACAAAAAATCCAGCTAAAATTTGATTAGATTAGATTAGATGCAGGCAACTGAATATTCTGACCATTTCCAGGGATGCTGCCTCAGTTGTCAGCTTGCCAGTTAGGCATCTTTTCCCTCAGACGGTGGCTGAAAGAAACCCAAAATCCAGTTAAGATTTGATTAGAATAGATGTAGACAGCTGAATATACTGATCTAATCCAGGTATGCTGCCTCCTTTGTCAACTTGTCCATTTGGCCTTTTTCATTCTCAGAAGGTGGCTGAAAGAAATGAAAAATCCAGCTAAGATTTGATTAGATTATATGCAGACAACTGAATATTCTGACCTTATCCAGGGATGCTGCCTCAGTTGTCAGGTTTCCAGTTAGGCATCTTTTCCCTCAGACGGTGGCTGAAAGAAACAAAAAATCCATCTAAGTTTTGACTATATTAGATGCAGAAAGGTTAATATTCTGACCTTAACCACTAATACTGCCTCACCTGTTAGCTTGTCCATTTACGCATCTTCATCCTCAGATGGTGGCTGAAAGAAATCAAAAATCCAGTTAAGATTTGAATAGATTAGATGTAGACAGCTGAATATACCGATCTAATCCAGGGATGCTGCCTCAGTTGTCAGCTTGTCCATTTGGGAATCTTCTTTCTCAGAAGGTGGCTGAAAGAAACAAAAAATCCAGTTAAGCTTTAATTAGAATAGATGTAGACAGCTGATTATACTGATCTAATCCAGGTATGCTGCCTCCGTTGTCAGCTTGTCCATTTGGCCATTATCATTCTCAGAAGGTGGCTGAAAGAAATGAAAAATCCAGCTAAGATTTGATCAGATTAGATGCAGACAACTGAATATTCTGACCGTATCCAGGGATGCTGCCTCAGTTGTCAGCTTGTCTATTTAGGCATCTTCACCATCAGACGGTGGCTGAAAGAAACCAAAAATCCAGTTAAGATTTGATTAGATTAGATGAGACAGCTGGCTATACAGATCTAATCCAGGGATACTGCCTCCGTTGTGAGCTTGTCCATTTGGCCATTTTTATCCTCAGAAGGTGGCTGAAAGAAACGAAAAATCCATCTAAGTTTTGATTAGATTAGATGCAGAAAGGTTAATATTCTGACCTTATCCAGGAATACTGCCTCACCTGTCAGCTTGTCCATTTACGCATCTTCATCCTCAGACGGTGGCTGAAAGAAATCAAAAATCCAGTTAAGATTTGAATAGATTAGATGTAGAAAGCTGAATATTCCGATATAATCCAGGGATGCTGCCTCAGTTGTCAGCTTGTCCATTTGTGAAGCTTCTTTCTCAGAAGGTGGCTGAAAGAAACGAAAAATCCAGTTAAGCTTTGATTAGAATAGATGTAGACAGCTGATTATACTGATCTAATCCAGGTATGCTGCCTCCATTGTCAGCTTGTCCATTTGGCCATTTAAATTCTCAGAAGGTGGCTAAAAGAAACGAAAAATCCAGCTAAGATTTGATTAGATTAGATGCAGACAACTGAATATTCTGACCTTATCCAGGGATGCTGCCTCAGTTGTCAGCTCGTCCAGTTAGGCATCTTTGCCCTCAGACGGTGGCTGAAAGAAATCAAAAATCCAAATAAGATTTCATTAGATTAGATGTAGACAGCTGAACATACTGATCTAATCCAGGGATACCGCCCCGTTGTCAGCTTGTCCATTTGGCAATTTGCATCCTCAGGAGGTGGCTGAAAGAAACGAAAATCCAGCTAAGATTTGATTAGATTAGATGCATAAAGCTTAATATTCTGACCTTATCCAGGGATGCTGCTTCAGTTGTCAGTTTGTCCATTTAGGCATCTTTACCCTCACACAGTGGCTGAAAGAAACCCAAAATCCAGTTAAGATTTGATTTGATGTAGACAGCTGAATATACCGATCTAATCCAGGGATGCTGCCTCAGTTGTCAGCTTGTCCACTTGTGAATCTTCTGTCTCAGAAGGTGGCTGAAAGAAACGAAAATTCAGTTAAGATTTGAATAGATTAGATGTAGACAGCTGAATATACCGATCTAATCCTGGGATGCTGCCTCAGTTGTCAGCTTGTCCATTTGTGAATCTTCTTTCTCAGAAGGTGGCTGAAAGAAACGAAAAATCCAGTTAAGCTTTGATTAGAATGGATGTAGACAGCTGAATATACCGATCTAATCCAGGGATGCTGCCTCAGTTGTCAGCTTGTCCATTTAGGCATCTTTACCCTCAGACAGTGGCTGAAAGAAACCCAAAATCCAGTTAAGATTTGAATAGATTAGATGTAGACAGCTGAATATACCAATCAAATCCAGGGATGCTTCCTCAGTTGTCAGCTTGTCCATTTATGAATCTTCTTTCTCAGAAGGTGGCTGAAAGAAACAAAAAATCCAGTTAAGATTTGATTAGAATAGATGTAGACAGCTGATTATACTGATCTAATCCAGGCATGCTGCCTCCGTTGTCAGCGTGTCCATTTGGCCATTTTCATTCTCAGGAGGTGACTGAAAGAAACAAAAAATCCAGCTAAAATTTGATTAGATTAGATTAGATGCAGGCAACTGAATATTCTGACCATTTCCAGGGATGCTGCCTCAGTTGTCAGCTTGCCAGTTAGGCATCTTTTCCCTCAGACGGTGGCTGAAAGAAACCCAAAATCCAGTTAAGATTTGATTAGAATAGATGTAGACAGCTGAATATACTGATCTAATCCAGGTATGCTGCCTCCTTTGTCAACTTGTCCATTTGGCCTTTTTCATTCTCAGAAGGTGGCTGAAAGAAATGAAAAATCCAGCTAAGATTTGATTAGATTATATGCAGACAACTGAATATTCTGACCTTATCCAGGGATGCTGCCTCAGTTGTCAGGTTTCCAGTTAGGCATCTTTTCCCTCAGACGGTGGCTGAAAGAAACAAAATATCCATCTAAGTTTTGACTATATTAGATGCAGAAAGGTTAATATTCTGACCTTAACCACTAATACTGCCTCACCTGTTAGCTTGTCCATTTACGCATCTTCATCCTCAGATGGTGGCTGAAAGAAATCAAAAATCCAGTTAAGATTTGAATAGATTAGATGTAGACAGCTGAATATACCGATCTAATCCAGGGATGCTGCCTCAGTTGTCAGCTTGTCCATTTGGGAATCTTCTTTCTCAGAAGGTGGCTGAAAGAAACAAAAAATCCAGTTAAGCTTTAATTAGAATAGATGTAGACAGCTGATTATACTGATCTAATCCAGGTATGCTGCCTCCGTTGTCAGCTTGTCCATTTGGCCATTATCATTCTCAGAAGGTGGCTGAAAGAAATGAAAAATCCAGCTAAGATTTGATCAGATTAGATGCAGACAACTGAATATTCTGACCGTATCCAGGGATGCTGCCTCAGTTGCCAGCTTGTCTATTTAGGCATCTTCACCATCAGACGGTGGCTGAAAGAAACCAAAAATCCAGTTAAGATTTGATTAGATTAGATGAGACAGCTGGCTATACAGATCTAATCCAGGGATACTGCCTCCGTTGTGAGCTTGTCCATTTGGCCATTTTTATCCTCAGAAGGTGGCTGAAAGAAACGAAAAATCCATCTAAGTTTTGATTAGATTAGATGCAGAAAGGTTAATATTCTGACCTTATCCAGGAATACTGCCTCACCTGTCAGCTTGTCCATTTACGCATCTTCATCCTCAGACGGTGGCTGAAAGAAATCAAAAATCCAGTTAAGATTTGAATAGATTAGATGTAGAAAGCTGAATATTCCGATATAATCCAGGGATGCTGCCTCAGTTGTCAGCTTGTCCATTTGTGAAGCTTCTTTCTCAGAAGGTGGCTGAAAGAAACGAAAAATCCAGTTAAGCTTTGATTAGAATAGATGTAGACAGCTGATTATACTGATCTAATCCAGGTATGCTGCCTCCATTGTCAGCTTGTCCATTTGGCCATTTAAATTCTCAGAAGGTGGCTAAAAGAAACGAAAAATCCAGCTATGATTTGATTAGATTAGATGCAGACAACTGAATATTCTGACCTTATCCAGGGATGCTGCCTCAGTTGTCAGCTCGTCCAGTTAGGCATCTTTGCCCTCAGACGGTGGCTGAAAGAAATCAAAAATCCAAATAAGATTTCATCAGATTAGATGTAGACAGCTGAACATACTGATCTAATCCAGGGATACTGCCTCCGTTGTCAGCTTGTCCATTTGGCAATTTGCATCCTCAGGAGGTGGCTGAAAGAAACAAAAATCCAGCTAAGATTTGATTAGATTAGATGAATAAAGCTTAATATTCTGACCTTATCCAGGGATGTTGCCTCAGTTGTCAGCTTGTCCATTTAGGCATCTTTACCCTCAGACAGTGGCTGAAAGAAACCCAAAATCCAGTTAAGATTTGATAAGAATAGATGTAGACAGCTGAATATACCGATTTAATCCAGGGATGCTGCCTCAGTTGTCAGCTTGTCCATTTGTGAATCT
Organism: Calotriton arnoldi; assembly: GCA_963921515.1. Taxonomy (NCBI): domain Eukaryota; kingdom Metazoa; phylum Chordata; class Amphibia; order Caudata; family Salamandridae; genus Calotriton; species Calotriton arnoldi. The sequence continues at coordinate 96,647 of CAWUFW010019247.1, read as the reverse complement.
TCTTTCTCAGAAGGTGGCTGAAAGAAACGAAAAATCCAGTTAAGCTTTGATTAGAATAGATGTAGACAGCTGAATATACCGATCTAGACCTGGGATGCCGCCTCAGTTGTCAGCTTGTCCATTTAGGCATCTTTACCCTCAGACAGTGGCTTAAAGAAACCCAAAATCCAGTTAAGATTTGAATAGATTAGATGTAGACAGCTGAATATACCAATCTAATCCAGGTATGCTGCCTCCGTTGTCAGCTTGTCCATTTCGCCATTTAAATTCTCAGAAGGTGGCTGAAAGAAATGAAAAATCCCGCTAAGATTTGATTAAATTAGATGCAGACAACTGAATATTCTGACCTTATCCAGGGATGCTGCCTCAGTTGTCAGCTTGTCCAGTTAGGCATCTTTTCCCTCAGACGGTGGCTGAAAGAAACCCAAAATCCAGTTAAGATTTGATTAGAATAGATGTAGACAGCTGACAATACTGATCTAATCCAGGTATGCTGCCTCCTTTTTCAGCTTGTCCATTTGGCAATTTGCATCCTCAGGAGGTGGCTGAAAGAAACGAAAGTCCAGCTAAAATTTGATTAGATTAGATGCATACAGCTTAATATTCTGACCTTATCCAGGGATGCTGCCTCAGTTGTCAGCTTGTCCATTTAGGCATCTTTACCCTCAGACAGTGGCTGAAAGAAACCCAAAATCCAGTTAAGATTTGATAAGAATAGATGTAGACAGCTGAATATACCGATCTAATCCAGGGATGCTGCCTTAGTTGTCAGCTCGTCCATTTGTGAATCTTCTTTCTCAGAAGGTGGCTGAAAGAAACGAAAATTCAGTTAAGATTTGAATAGATTAGATGTAGACAGCTGAATATACCGATTTAATCCAGGGATGCTGCCTCAGTTGTCAGCTTGTCCATTTGTGAATCTTCTTTCTCAGAAGGTGGCTGAAAGAAAGGAAAAATCCAGTTAAGCTTTGATTAGAATAGATGTAGACAGCTGAATATACCGATCTAATCCAGGGATGCTGCCTCAGTTGTCAGCTTGTCCATTTAGGCATCTTTACCCTCAGACAGTGGCTGAAAGAAACCCAAAATCCAGTTAAGATTTGAATAGATTAGATGTAGACAGCTGAATATACCTATCCAATCCAGGGATGCTGCCTCAGTTGTCAGCTTGTCCATTTGTGAATCTTCTTTCTCAGAAGGTGTCTGAAAGAAACAAAAAATCCAGTTAAGATTTGATTAGAATAGATGTAGACAGCTGATTATACTGATCTAATCCAGGCATGCTGCCTCCATTGTCAGCGTATCCATTTCGCCATTTTCATTCTCAGGAGGTGGCTGAAAGAAACAAAAAATCCAGCTAAGATTTGATTAGATTAGATGCAGGCAACTGAATATTCTGACCTTTTCCAGGGATGCTGCCTCAGTTGTCAGCTTGTCCAGTTAGGCATCTTTTCCCTCAGATGGTAGCTGAAAGAAACCCAAAATCCAGTTAAGATTTGATTAGAATAGATGTAGACAGCTGAATATACTGATCTAATCCAGGTATGCTGCCTCCTTTGTCAACTTGTCCATTTGGCCATTTTCATTCTCAGAAGGTGGCTGAAAGAAATGAAAAATCCAGCTAAAATTTGATTAGATTAGATGCATAAAGCTTAATATTCTGACATTATCCAGGGATGCTGCCTCAGTTGTCAGCTTGTCCGTTTGTGAATCTTCTTTCTCAGAAGGTGGCTGAAAGAAATGAAAATTCAGTTAAGATTTGAATAGATTAGATGTAGACAGCTGAATATACTGATCTAATCCAGGGATGCTGCCTCAGTTGTCAGCTTGTCCATTTCTGAATCTTCTTTCTCAGAAGGTGGCTGAAAGAAACGAAAAATCCAGTTAAGCTTTGATTAGAATAGATGTGGACAGCTGAATATACCGATCTAATCCAGGGATGCTGCCTCAGTTGTCAGCTTGTCCATTTAGGCATCTTTACCCTCAGATAGTGGCTGAAAGAAACCCAAAATCCAGTTAAGATTTGATAAGAATAGATGTAGACAGCTGAATATACCGATCTAATCCAGGGATGCTGCCTCAGTTGTCAGCTTGTCCATTTGTGAATCGTCTTTCTCAGAAGGTGGCTGAAAGAAACGAAAAATCCAGTTAAGCTTTGATTATAATAGATGTAGACAGCTGAATATACCGATCTAATCCATGGATGCTGCCTCCGCTGTGAGCTTGTCCATTTCGCCATTTAAATTCTCAGAAGGTGGCTGAAAGAAATGAAAAATCCAGCTAAGATTTGATTAGATTAGATGCAGACAACTGAATATTCTGACCTTATCCAGGGATGCTGCCTCAGTTGTCAGCCTGTCCAGTTAGGCATCTTTTCCCTCAGACGGTGGCTGAAAGAAACCCAAAATCCAGTTAACATTTGATTAGAATAGATGTACACAGCTGACTATACTGATCTAATCCAGGTATGCTGCCTCCTTTGTCAGCTTGTCCATTTGGCCATTTTCATTCTCAGAAGGTGGCTGAAAGAAATGAAAAATCCAGCTAAGATTTGATTAGATTAGATGCAGACAACTGAATATTCTGACCTTATCCAGGGATGTTGCCTCAGTTGTCAGGTTTTCCAGTTAGGCATCTCTTCCCTCAGACGGTGGCTGAAAGAAATGAAAAATCCATCTAAGTTTTGACTATATTAGATGCAGAAAGTTTAATATTCTGACCTTAAGCACTAATACTGCCTCACCTGTTAGCTTGTCCATTTACGCATCTTCATCCTCAGATGGTGGCTGAAAGAAATCAAAAATCCAGGTAAGAGTTGAATAGATTAGATGTAGACAGCTGAATATACCGATCTAATCCAGGGATGCTGCCTCAGTTGTCAGCTTGTCCATTTGTGAATCTTCTTTCTCAGAAGGTGGCTGAAAGAAACGAAAAATCCAGTTAAGCTTTGATTAGAATAGATGTAGACAGCTGATTATACTGATCTAATCCAGGTATACTGCCTCCGTTGTCAGCTTGTCAATTTGGCCAATATCATTCTCAGAAGGTGGCTGAAAGTAACAAAAAACCCATCTAAGATTTGATTAGATTAGATGCAGACAACTGAATATTCTGACCTTTTCCAGGGATGCTGCCTCAGTTGTCAGCTTGTCCATTTAGGCATCTTCACCCTCAGATTGTGGATGAAAGAAACCAAAAATCCAGTTAAAATATGATTATATTATTATTTTTAAAAAAAAACATTTATTAAGACATCAGAACATACAAAATGTTACAAATTATACAATACCAAAATTAACTGAGATCCATATTTATACATTTATCCCTCCCACCCCCACCCCGGTGGATCCTGACCAAATGAAATAATAGAAAAAGAAAAAGAAATAGAAATTAGTCCTGTATTCCCCTAGCATTCCCCAGGATTAAATGTCTATTAATCCTCATCTTTATTTAACCATCTCGTTAAAGGTTCCCAGATCTTTAACCCCCTTACTCTAGCCCTAATTCCCCTTCTTTTAAATACCGAAATCTCCCATTTATAAATAGAAAGTAATTTCCCAAACCAAACATGTATAGAAGGTGGATTCTGATCAAGCCAGATACTGGCAAGACATAGCCGAAGTACTGCCATTGATATATAAACCAATTTCCGATCAGATTCCTCCATTTCCTGATTACTAATCCCTAATAATATAACCTGGGGGTTAACACAATAGAGTAGCCCAAAATAGAATCGAGGCGTTGTTCAATTTGAATCAGCAGTTGGGAAAGACTTAGACAGGTAGCAAACATATGAATACTGTCCGCCGCCAGCAATCCACACCGAGAGCAATGTATCCCTGAAGTCCCACCCCATCTTTAGATTCGAGCCGGAGTAATATAAAGATTGCACCATGTCTTGAAGCACTGAACTTGCAAACTTGCTGATATACATGCTGTCTGACTAAACAGAAGGGAGTTTTCACACTCTCCCTGCCCTGCTTGTAACGTCACTTGCCACCTGTCAAGATGTTTGGACATATCATCCCCCATCCCTTTAATAATAAGTTTATAAAGCATAGACATTGTGGATCGACCCCCAAAATCAAATCTAATAAAGGAATTCTATTACAAGAAATTACCTTTTTGGTTAAAAAATCCCTTATCTGCAGGTATTTAAAAAATAATTGTTCCCAATCCCAAACTTTTCCTTAATTGAATCAAAAGTACATATTCCAGTGTCAGAGATTAGATCATCTATAAACAGAATTCCTTTCTTATTCCAATTTTTGAAATATGCATCCTGAAATATTTCGGGAGTAATTTATTATTATCGAGAGGGAGTATCTATGTATCCGACCAATCAAGAGCTTTTTCCGGACGACAGTCCAGACCCGGAACGCACCCAACAAAACCTTAAATTTTACCCTCTTGAAATAAGCATAGTCTATATGACGCATAAGGAGTCCTTTAGCTTCAACACCATAGATTAAACGATAAATAGATACTTCCCCAAATCCCAAATTTACCCCTTTCAACAGCTCAGCCATTTGTTTCAGAGCAGATGCCCAATAATAAATTTGAAAGTTTGGTACTGACCACCCCCCGATCTCTAGTTAAAGTCATGTATTTAAGAGCCCTACGTGGGCGTTGTCCAGCCCATAAAAACCATGAAACTATTTGATTTAATTTAAAGAACCAAAATTTATTTATCTCTAGTGGAATTGCTCTGAAATAATAAAGAATTTTGGGTAAAAATATCATTTTGATTACGTTACTTCTCCCAATTAAGGTCAGATGTAAATTATTTATTCTTTGAGAATCAGCCTTTATTTTCTGTATCAGTGGTTTAAAATTAATATCTACAATATCTTCTACTTTAGAACTAATCTCTATACCCAGATATCTAGCACTTTGTGCTATTCGATGATCCTGTAGGATAATTTTATCATTTATTACAATCTGGGTTTTATGTTCATTAAGATGATATCCTGAGATTTTGCCGAATTGTATAGTTAGGATATTTATTTCCTCAAGAGCATGACTGGGAGCAGGTGTTATAATAGCCAGATCATCGGCGTATGCTAAAATTTTTAAATCCCCCTCTTTGGCATATACAGGTTGAATTCTTTGGTGTCCCAGAATTTTCCTGATCAGAGGATCAATATAGATGGCGAATAATAATGGGGAACACGGGCAACCTTGTCTCGTCCCACGTGATATCTTTATTAACCCTGATGAAGCTCCCATCATCGCTATTCTAACAGTAGGTTCTTTATACATGCTTTGGATAGCTCTAATAAATCCTTTTCCGATACAATTTTTTGCCATGACGGCCCATAAAAAGGCCAGGAGACCCTATCGAATGCCTTTTCTGCATCCAGTAGAATTAAGGCCATAGGGTCTCCTGTAACCTTGGTGTAATCAAAAAGGGCAATTGTCCATCGGATATGATCAATAGTTTCCCGACCAGGATCAAAACCATGTTGTTGGGGAGATACCAACTTTTTATTAACCGGCGCTAACCTATTTGCGAAAATTTTTGAATAAATTTTCGTGTCACTATTAATCAATGTGATGGGCCTATATGATCCAGGATCAGTTGCAATTTTACCTTTTTCAAAAATACAACAATTTTAGCTATCTTCCAAGAATCCGGGGTACTTCACCACCTTGCACTATACTAAACATCTCAAACAGTAATGAAATCAGTTGCATCCGGAATCTTTTATAAAATTCACCTGGTAAAAAATCAGTACCAACCGCTTTACCCGCAGGAAGAGATTCTATAGCTATTTGTAATTCCTCCAATCTAATTGGAGCGTCTAGTATGATTTGATCTTGAGAAGTCAGCTTCCCTAATGTAATCTCTTCAAGATATCTCTCGATATCTTCTTGTACCCCACAATTATCTTTGATATCTTCCGTATACAATTTTTGATAAAATTTTTGAAATGCCAAAAGTATTGTTTCTGGGTCCTTGACTAAACCTATATCCGGATCCAAAATTTCAGTAATTCGTGTTTGTACCTCCTTTTCTCTGGCCCGAACTGCTAGCATATGACCCACCCTTTCATTACTTTCATAAAGATTGGATCGCCAGGCTAAATATCTTCCTGCTGATTTGGTAAGTGAAATTTCAGTTATAGCGGATTTAGCAATTGTGATCCTTGTTTGTGCAGTTTCTGCATCCCCACCCTCAGATAAAACCTTGGCCAGATTAGTTTCAGCCTCCCCCAATGTATCGTATAGTACATTAATTTTACTCTTCTCCTCTTTTTGGGTCTCCCAACCATATTTAATCGTTTCGCCCCTGATCCCAGCTTTCAGAGTATCCCAAACATTTTGAATACTTGTACTTCCCAAATTTTCCTCTATAAATTTAGGGATCCATCTCTCCATATGATGAATGTAAGATCTATCATTTAGCAGAGCCCTATTAAAAGTCCAACATGTTATTTGAGTTTTACGTTTAATATTAACTTACAGTACTAGAGGGTTGTGATCGGACATTACTCTCGGAAATTTAGTGATTTTACTACCCTGAACCATACATTGGGAAGTAAAAAGTAATCCAGTCTTGCATGAGTTCTATGTGGGGCATAGAAATAAGAAAACCCTGGGTCATCTCGCTCTAGTTGTGCCCATACATCAATTAATCCATGAAACTCCTTTAATTGGGACAGGGATTTATAAACTTTAATTTTCCGCCCCTGATACCCTATCTCAGGATGGTTAGATATCGGGCAACTCAAGTTTATATTAAAGTCCCCACATAAAATGATTGGGAGTGGCCAGCCCACCAATTCTAAATTCAACCAATTAAACATCTCAGGATCATCTAATACCGGTCCATAAACCGAACATAATGTAAACGGGCAATTGTCAATTAAACATTGTAAAATTACCCATCTACCGAATTTATCCGTAAGAGATCGTGGAAAATTGGCAAGACCCCGTCGAGCAAATATTGCAACGCCCCTGGTTCTAACATCTTGCATGGTCCATGAGATCAATTGATACCCATCAAAATTCATAATTTTACTTCTTCCTGCTTCTATATGGGTCTCTTGAAGGCAGATGATATCAGCCTTCAAGATTCGAAAATCCTGATTTATCCTACGCCTTTTGACAGGATCATTTAATCCACAAATATTGATAGAAGCAATTCTAAGTTTCCCCATCAGAAATAAAAACCAAATCCGAGTATATTGACATCATTAAATTCAAGCATAGCACATCTAAAAAATCATAAACAATACCGTGCAAAATTCCCCTTATAGAATTTAGGATCCACCTCTCGCCCCCCACCCCTCACTAAGGCAAAATAGGTCCTCAGACCCTTGTGATGCCTCCTGCATTCCACTGTGCTCCCACATCACTCCCCAACCTGTCTAAGAAACCCAAAAAAAAACAACAAAAAAAAAAAATACTAAGACCCAATAAGCAGTATACAAGCGTCTTTGACAAAGTTCGCAAACATATTTAGCCATCTATCAGTTCCTGCAAATAACTCTGCGCTTGAATCTCGGAGGTGAATAACCTAACCTTCCCTTGATGAATAATTTTCAAACGTGCAGGATTAATTAAATATGCTTCACAACCCTGTTTTTGGAAGGGGCTAATCATTTGCCGTAGCCGAGATCTTCTTTCCACCGTTGTATGGCAGAAATCCGGCCGTACAAAGAAGGTCTGCCCCTCGGCCGTTCTTTTAGCATCCGGTCTCGCTTTTCGAATATTGCCTGACGCAATAGAAAATTCCCCAGAAAAATTAGAATAGCTCGAGGCTTAACATTTGAGCCAGAGTTATTTTTTTTAACATCAAAGGGAATCTGTGTACGCGTTGAAGTTCAACTTCCCAATTCCAATGTGATAGTTCGGGAAAGGCCGTTTTAAAAGTTTCAGCACGAACCCCCGTATATCATTCCCTTCAGCATTTTCTTCTATACCTAGCAGTCGTAAATTATTTCTTCGCTGCCTGTTTTCAGATTCTTCAAGTTTCCATAATATATCAGTCATCCTAGCATCATTTGCAGTAGTTTTTTGGTCAGTGCTCTCTAGCCCGGCCTCTAGCCCCCTACGCGTTCCTCCAAAGCAGTGGTTCGAGCTATTAATTCTGTACAGGCTTTCGTTGTCTTAAGTATTGCACCATGGATTTTTTTATTCGCAAGCTGTGCTCTTTTATGCTCTTGACGAGCCTCTGCATAGATTTAAGTGTGGCATATATTAATCCCATAGAGGGAGTAGATTCTGTCTTATTGCCAGAAGCCCTTCAGTCTTTACACGGAAATACATTTGTGTTTCCTTCATCAGCTCCTGTATCCAACAAAGTGGCAGAATAATCCCATTGAAGATGTTCACTAGTATCAGATTGAAAACTTCCGCTCTCTAACCCATGAGCGCTCTTCCTCTTTGTGCGATTAACTGCCCTCTTCAGGGTATCCGTTGTTGTGGGGGCGCTATCACTATCATCCCCAGAAGCATCAAGCTCTGTGTTGTCGGGATCACTAACATTGGTATGATCCGATTCGTCGGTTAAAGAAAAGAAGTTTTCCACATCCAGTGTACCTAACATTTTATCTCCTGTCTCAGGTAAATCAGTGCTGTAATCTTTGGACTCCGCACATATTGCCATTTCCGTGTTATCATTCTGTCCTTGTTCACTGAGTATCATTCCTTCCTGCCCCCTTTCGTTGGACCCAGCATTATAATCTTCACTCGGTAGAGCGTTAGAAGTGTCAAGGGCATTGAGAGCTTTGGGGATTTCAAGTATTACAGTCTCCAATGGAGTATTGGGTAAAGCCTTTCTCGCATTGTCTACATCTCTTTCCCGCACTGGAGATTTATTTACCATTTTGTCTTTAAACGAGGGTTTGACCTGTCTGCCGCTTACCCCCTTTCCAGAGAACATCCCAGGCACCATCTGAATCTTCGGTCTTACAGCAGCATCAACGAGACGCCGCTCGCCACTGAGACTTCTGTCAGTGTTCTCCGCCCCTCCTGGCTGAACCTGCGAACAGCGTCTGATCCCCTTGGTGCAGCAGATTTCTTGAGCACAGGAAGAGTCTTGGTGCCGCTCGCTCCCTCCTTCACAACGGGTTTCCGTGGAGCCATCCCGCCTGATGTTGATCCCGGCAGAGAGTTCCCGGCAACCAATGCCTTCCCCGGCGGCAGGTATGTCCGGTTTCTGAATCGTTGTGCTCCAAAGGTAAAGAGCACCGCCGCTCGTCGCAGAAACGATTGAAAATATTGTCGAACGCTCATTCGGGCATCAGTTCGTCTTTTCTTCCCCTAGTCGCAATTCAAACGAGCATGGATTCCGCTAAGGGTTCACCAAACATGCAGAGCTGTCGGTCAGGGAGTGACTCTCGCAGTGGTCACGCAGCCGCCATCTTGCCCACCTAAAATATGATTATATTAGATGTAGAAAGCGGGATATACTGATCTAATCCAAGGATACTGCCTCCGTTGTCAGCTTGTCCATTTGACCATTTTCATTCTCAGAAGGAGGCTGAAAGAAACAAAAAATCCAGCTAAGATTTGATTAGATTAGATGCAGACAGTTGAATATTCTGACCTTATCCAGGGATGCTGCCTCAGTTGTCAGCTTGTCCATTTAGGCATCTTCACCATCAGACGGTGGCTGAAAGAAACCAAAAATCCAGTTAAGATTTGATTAGATTAGATGAGACAGCTGGCTATACAGATCTAATCCAGGGATACTGCCTCCGTTGTCAGCTTGTCCATTTGGCCATTTTCATCCTCAGAAGGTGGCTGAAAGAAACGAAAAATCCATCTAAATTTTGATTAGATTAGATGCAGAAAGGTTAATATTCTGACCTTATCCAGGAATACTGCCTCACCTGTCAGCTTGTCCATTTACGCATCTTCATCCTCAGACGGTGGCTGAAAGAAATCAAAAATCCAGTTAAGATTTGAATGGATTAGATGTAGACAGCTGAATATACCGATCTAATCCAGGGATGCTGCCTCAGTTGTCAGCTTGTCCATTTGTGAAGCTTCTTTCTCAGAAGGTGGCTGAAACAAACGAAAAATCCAGTTAAGCTTTGATTAGAGTAGATGTAGACAGCTGATTATACTGATCTAATCCAGGTATGCTGCCTCAATTGTCAGCTTGTCCATTTGGCCATTTAAATTCTCAGAAGGTGGCTAAAAGAAACGAAAAATCTAGCTATTATTTGATTAGATTAGATGCAGACAACTGAATATTCTGACCTTATCTAGGGATGCTGCCTCAGTTGTCAGCTCGTCCAGTTAGGCATCTTTGCCCTCAGACGGTGGCTGAAAGAAATCAAAAATCCAAATAAGATTTCATCAGATTAGATGTAGACAGCTGAATATACTGATCTAATCCAGGGATACTGCCTCCGTTGTCAGCTTGTCCATTTGGGAATTTGCATCCTCAGGAGGTGGCTGAAAGAAACGAAAATCCAGCTAAGATTTGATTAGATTAGATGCATAAAGCTTAATATTCTGACCTTATCCAGGGATGCTGCCTCAGTTGTCAGCTTGTCCATTTAGAAATCTTTACACTCAGACAGTGGCTGAAAGAAACCCAAAATCCAGTTAATATTTGATAAGAATAGATGTAGACAGCTGAATATACCGATCTAATCCAGGGATGCTGCCTGAGTTGTCAGCTTGTCCATTTGTGAATCTTCTTTCTCAGAAGGTGGCTGAAAGAAACGAAAATTCAGTTAAAGATTTAAATAGATTAGATGTAGACAGCTGAATATACCGATCTAATCCAGGGATGCTGCCTCAGTTGTCAGCTTGTCCATTTGTGAATATTCTTTCTCAGAAGGTGGCTGAAAGAAAAGAAAAATCCAGTTAAGCTTTGATTAGAATAGATGTAGACAGCTGAATATACCGATCTAATCCAGGGATGCTGCCTCAGTTGTCAGCTTGTCCATTTAGGCATCTTTAGCCTCAGACAGTGGCTGAAAGAAACCCAAAATCCAGTTAAGATTTGAATAGATTAGATGTAGACAGCTGAATATACCAATCTAATCCAGGGATGCTGCCTCAGTTGTCAGCTTGTCCATTTGTGAATCTTCTTTCTCAGAAGTTGGCTAAAAGAAACAAAAATCCAGTTAAGATTTGATTAGAATAGATGTAGACAGCTGATTATACTGATCTAATCAGGTATGCTGCCTCCGTTGTCAGCTTGTCCATTTCGCCATTTAAATTCTCTGAAGGTGGCTGAAAGAAATGAAAAATCCAGCTAAGATTTGATTAGATTAGATGCAGACAACTGAATATTCTGACCTTATCCAGGGATGCTGCCTCAGTTGTCAGCTCGTCCAGTTAGGCATCTTTGCCCTCAGACGGTGGCTGAAAGAAATGAAAAATCCAAATAAGATTTCATCAGATTAGATGTAGACAGCTGAATATACTGATCTAATCCAGGGATACTGCCCCCATTGTTAGCTTGTCCATTTGGCAATTTTTGCATCCTCAGGAGGTGGCTGAAAGAAACGAAAATCCAGCTAAGATTTGATTAGATTAGATGCATAAAGCTTAATATTCTGACCTTATCCAGGGATGCTGCCTCAGTTGTCAGCTTGTCCATTTAGGCATCTTTACCCTCAGACAGTGGCTGAAAGAAACCCACAATCCAGTTAAGATTTGATAAGAATAGATGTAGACAGCTGAATATACCGATCTAATCCAGGGATGCTGCCTCAGTTGTCAGCTTGTCCGTTTGTGAATCTTCTTTCTCAGAAGGTGGCTATAAGAAACGAAAATTCAGTTAAGATTTGAATAGATTAGATGTAGACTGCTGAATATACTGATCTAATCCAGGGATGCTGCCTCAGTTGTCAGCTTGTCCATTTCTGAATCTTCTTTCTCAGAAGGTGGCTGAAAGAAATGAAAAATCCAGTTAAGCTTCGATTAGAATAGATGTGGACAGCTGAATATACCGATCTAATCCAGGGATGCTGCCTCAGTTGTCAGCTTGTCCATTTAGGCATCTTTACCCTCAGATAGTGGCTGAAAGAAACCCAAAATCCAGTTAAGATTTGAATAGATTAGATGTAGACAGCTGAATATACCAATCTAATCCAGGGATGCTGCCTCAGTTGTCAGCTTGTCCATTTGTGAATCTTCTTTCTCAGAAGTTGGCTAAAAGAAACAAAAAATCCAGTTAAGATTTGATTAGAATAGATGTAGACAGCTGATTATACTGATCTAATCAGGTATGCTGCCTCCGTTGTCAGCTTGTCCATTTCGCCATTTAAATTCTCTGAAGGTGGCTGAAAGAAATGAAAAATCCAGCTAAGATTTGATTAGATTAGATGCAGGCAACTGAATATTCTGACCTTATCCAGGGATGCTGCCTCAGTTGTCAGCTCGTCCAGTTAGGCATCTTTGCCCTCAGACGGTGGCTGAAAGAAATGAAAAATCCAAATAAGATTTCATCAGATTAGATGTAGACAGCTGAATATACTGATCTAATCCAGGGATACTGCCTCCATTGTTAGCTTGTCCATTTGGCAATTTTTGCATCCTCAGGAGGTGGCTGAAAGAAACGAAAATCCAGCTAAGATTTGATTAGATTAGATGCATAAAGCTTAATATTCTGACCTTATCCAGGGATGCTGCCTCAGTTGTCAGCTTGTCCATTTCTGAATCTTCTTTCTCAGAAAATGGCTGAAAGAAATGAAAAATCCAGTTAAGCTTCGATTAGAATAGATGTGGACAGCTGAATATACCGATCTAATCCAGGGATGCTGCCTCAGTTGTCAGCTTGTCCATTTAGGCATCTTTACCCTCAGATAGTGGCTGAAAGAAACCCAAAATCCAGTTAAGATTTGATAAGAATAGATGTAGACAGCTGAATATACCGATCTAATCCAGGCAAGCTGCCTCAGTTGTCAGCTTGTCCGTTTGTGAATCTTCTTTCTCAGAAGGTGGCTGAAAGAAACGAAAATTCAGTTAAGATTTGAATAGATTAGATGTAGACAGCTGAATATACTGATCTAACCCAGGGATGCTGCCTCAGTTGTCAGCTTGTCCATTTGTGAATCTTCTTTCTCAGAAGTTGGCTGAAAGAAACGAAAAATCCAGTTAAGCTTTGATTAGAATAGATGTAGATAGCTGAATATACCGATCTAATCCAGGGATACTCCCTCCGTTGTCAGCTTGTCCATTTGGCCATTTTCATCCTCAGAAGGTGGCTGAAAGAAACGAAAAATCCATCTAAGTTTTGATTAGATTAGATGCAGAAAGGTTAATATTCTGACCTTATCCAGGAATACTGCCTCACCTGTCAGCTTGTCCATTTACGCATCTTCATCCTCAGACAGTGGCTGAAAGAAATCAAAAATCCAGTTAAGATTTGAATAGATTAGATGTAGAAAGCTGATTATACCGATCTAATCCAGGGATGCTGCCTCAGTTGTCAGCTTGTCCATTTGTGAAGCTTCTTTCTCAGAAGGTGGCTGAAAGAAACGAAAAATCCAGTTAAGCTTTGATTAGAATAGATGTAGACAGCTGATTACACTGATCTAATCCAGGGATGCTGCCTCAGTTGTCGGCTTGTCCATTTACGCATCTTCACCCTCAGATGGTGGCTGAAAGAAACCAAAAATCTAGTTAAGATTTCATCAAATTAGATTTAGACAGCTGGATATACTGTTCTAATCCAGGGATTCCGCCTCCGTTGTCAGCTTGTCCATTTGGCAAATTGCATCCTCACAAGGTGGCTGAAAGAAACGAAAAATCCAGCTAAGATTTGATTAGATTAGATGCAGAAAGGTTAATATTCTGACCTTATCCAGGAACACTGCCTCACCTGTCAGCTTGTCAATTTATGCATCTTCATCCTAAAACGGTGGCTGAAAGAAATCAAAAATCCAGTTAAGATTTGAATAGATTAGATGTAGAAAGTTTAATATACCGATCTAATCCAGGGATGCTGCCTCAGTTGTCAGCTTGTCCATTTGTGAAGCTTCTTTCTCAGAAGGTGGCTGAAAGAAATGAAAAATCCAGTTAAGCTTTGATTAGAATAGATGTAGACAGCTGATTATACTGATCTAATCCAGGTATGCTGCCTCCATTGTCAGCTTGTCCATTTGGCCATTTAAATTCTCAGAAGGTGGCTAAAAGAAACGAAAAATCCAGCTAAGATTTGATTAGATTAGATGCAGACAACTGAATATTCTGACCTAATCCAGGGATGCTGCCTCAGTTGTCAGCTCGTCCAGTTAGGCATCTTTGCCCTCAGACGGTGGCTGAAAGAAATCAAAAATCCAAATAAGATTTCATTAGATTAGATGTAGACAGCTGAATATACTGATCTAATCCAGGGATACCGCCCCCGTTGTCAGCTTGTCCATTTGGCAATTTGCATCCTCAGGAGGTGGCTGAAAGAAACGAAAATCCAGCTAAGATTTGATTAGATTAGATGCATAAAGCTTAATATTCTGACCTTATCCAGGGATGCTGCTTCAGTTGTCAGTTTGTCCATTTAGGCATCTTTACCCTCAGACAGTGGCTGAAAGAAACCCAAAATCCAGTTAAGACTTGATTTGATGTAGACAGCTGAATATACCGATCTAATCCAGGGATGCTGCCTCAGTTGTCAGCTTGTCCACTTGTGAATCTTCTGTCTCAGAAGGTGGCTGAAAGAAACGAAAATTCAGTTAAGATTTGAATAGATTAGATGTAGACAGCTGAATATACCGATCTAATCCAGGGATGCTGCCTCAGTTGTCAGCTTGTCCATTTGTGAATCTTCTTTCTCAGAAGGTGGCTGAAAGAAACGAAAAATCCAGTTAAGCTTTGATTAGAATAGATGTAGACAGCTGAATATACTGATCTAATCCAGGTATGCTGCCTCCTTTGTCAACTTGTCCATTTGGCCATTTTCATTCTCAGAAGGTGGCTGAAAGAAATGAAAAATCCAGCTAAGATTTGATTAGATTATATGCAGACAACTGAATATTCTGACCTTATCCAGGGATGCTGCCTCAGTTGTCAGGTTTCCAGTTAGGCATCTTTTCCCTCAGACGGTGGCTGAAAGAAACAAAAAATCCATCTAAGTTTTGACTATATTAGATGCAGAAAGGTTAATATTCTGACCTTAAGCACTAATACTGCCTCACCTGTTAGCTTGTCCATTTACGCATCTTCATCCTCAGATGGTGGCTGAAAGAAATCAAAAATCCAGTTAAGATTTGAATAGATTAGATGTAGACAGCTGAATATACCGATCTAATCCAGGGATGCTGCCTCAGTTGTCAGCTTGTCCATTTGGGAATCTTCTTTCTCAGAAAGTGGCTGAAAGAAACAAAAAATCCAGTTAAGCTTTAATTAGAATAGATGTAGACAGCTGATTATACTGATCTAATCCAGGTATGCTGCCTCCGTTGTCAGCTTGTCCATTTGGCCATTTTCATTCTCAGAAGGTGGATGAAAGAAACCAAAAATCCAGTTAAGATATGATTATATTAGATGTAGAAAGTGGGATATACTGATCTAATCCAAGGATGCTGCCTCTTTTGTCAGCTTGTCCATTTAGGCATCTTCACCCTCAGACGGTGGCTGAAAGAAACGAAAAATCCAGCTAAAATTTAATTAGATTAAATGCAGACAACTGACTATTCTGACCTTATCCAGGGATGCTGCCTCAGTTGTCAGCTTGTCCATTTAGGCATCTTCACCCTCAAACGGTGGCTGAAAGAAACCAAAAATAAAGTTAAGATATGATTAGATTAGATTTAGATAGCTGGATATACTGATCTAATCCAGGGATATTGCCTCCGCTGTCAGCTTGTCCATTTGGCCATTTTCATTCTCAGAAGGTGGCTGAAAGAAACAAAAAATCCAGCAAAGATTTGATTAAATTAGATGCTGACAACTGAATATTCTGACCTTATCCAGGGATGCTGCCTCAGTTGTCAGCTTGTCCATTTACGCATCTTCATCCTCAGACAATGGCTGAAAGAAAGCAAAAATCCAGTTAAGACTTGATTATATTAGATGTAGAAAGCTGGATATACTGATCTAATCCAAGGATACTGCCTCCGTTGTCAGCTTGTCCATTTGGCCATTTTCATTCTCAGAAGAAGGCTGAAAGAAACGAAAAATCCAGCTAAAATTTGATTAGATTAGATGCAGACAACTGGCTATTCTGACCTTATCCAGGGATGCTGCCTCAGTTGTCAGTTTGTCCATTTAGGCATCTTCACCCTCAGACGGTGGCTGAAAGAAACCAAAAATCCAGTTAAGATATGATTAGAATAAATGTAGACAGCTGAATATACTGATCTAATGCAGGTATGCTGCCTCCGTTATCAGCTTGTCCATTTGGCCATTTTCATTCTCAGAAGGTGGCTGAAAGAAATGAAAAATCCAGCTAAGATTTGATCAGATTAGATGCAGACAACTGAATATTCTGACCGTATCCAGGGATGCTGCCTCAGTTGTCAGCTTGTCCATTTAGGCCTCTTCACCCTCAGACGGTGGCTGAAAGAAACCAAAAATCCAGTTAAGATATCATTAGGTTAGATGTAGACAGCTGGATATAGTGATCTAATCCAGGGATGCTGCCTCCGCTGTCAGCTTGTCCATTTGGCCATTTTCATTCTCAGGAGGTGGCTGAAAGAAACAAAAATCCAGCTAAAATTTGATTAGATTAGATTAGATGCAGGCAATTGAATATTCTGACCTTCTACAGGGATGTTGTCTTAGTTGTCAACTTGTCCACTGAGGCATCTTCACCCTCAGACGGTGGCTGAAAGAAACCAAAAATCCAGTTAAGATTTGATTAGATTAGATGTAGACAGCTGAATATACTGATCTAATCCAGGGATGCTGCCTAAATTGTCAGCTTGTCCATTTGTGAATCTTCATTCTCAGAAGGTGGCTGAAAGAAACGAAAAATCCAGTTTAGCTTTGATTAGAATAGATGTAGACAGCTGATTACACTGATCTAATCCAGGAATGCTGCCTCAGTTGTCGCCTTGTCCATTTACGCATCTTCACCCTCAGATGGTGGCTGAAAGAAACCAAAAATCTAGTTAAGATTTCATTAGATTAGATTTAGACAGCTGGATATACTGTTCTAATCTAGGGATACCGCCTCCGTTGTCAGCTTGTCCATTTGGCAATTTGCTTCATCAGAAGGTGGCTGAAAGAAACGAAAAACTCCAGCTAAGATTTGATTAGATTAGATGCAGACAGCTGAATATTCTGACCTTATCCAGGGATGCTGCCTCAGTTGTCATCTTGTCTATTTAGGCATCTTCACCATCAGACGGTGGCTGAAAGAAACCAAAAATCCAGTTAAGATTTGATTAGATTAGATGAGACAGCTGGCTATACAGATCTAATCCAGGGATACTGCCTCCGTTGTCAGCTTGTCCATTTGGCCATTTTCATCCTCAGAAGGTGGCTGAAAGAAACGAAAAATCCATCTAAGTTTTGATTAGATTAGATGCAGAAAGGTTAATATTCTGACCTTATCCAGGAATACTTCCTCACCTGTCAGCTTGTCCATTTACGCATCTTCATCCTCAGACGGTGGCTGAAAGAAATCAAAAATCCAGTTAAGATTTGAATAGATTAGATGTAGAAAGCTGAATATTCCGATCTAATCCAGGGATGCTGCCTCAGTTGTCAGCTTGTCCATTTGTGAAGCTTCTTTCTCAGAAGGTGGCTGAAAGAAACGAAAAATCCAGTTAAGCTTTGATTAGAATAGATGTAGACAGCTGATTATACTGATCTAATCCAGGTATGCTGCCTCCATTGTCAGCTTGTCCATTTGGCCATTTAAATTCTCAGAAGGTGGCTAAAAGAAACGAAAAATCCAGCTATGATTTGATTAGATTAGATGCAGACAACTGAATATTCTGACCTTATCCAGGGATGCCGCCTCAGTTGTCAGCTCGTCCAGTTAGGCATCTTTGCCCTCAGACGGTGGCTGAAAGAAATCAAAAATCCAAATAAGATTTCATCAGATTAGATGTAGACAGCTGAACATACTGATCTAATCCAGGGATACTGCCTCCGTTGTCAGCTTGTCCATTTCGCCATTTAAATTCTCAGAAGGTGGCTGAAAGAAATGAAAAATCCAGCTAAGATTTGATTAAATTAGATGCAGACAACTGAATATTCTGACCTTATCCAGGGATGCTGCCTCAGTTGTCAGCTTGTCCAGTTAGGAATCTTTTCCATTTGTGAATCTTCTTTCTCAGAAGGTGGCTGAAAGAAACAAAAATCCAGTTAAGATTTGATTAGAATAGATGTAGACAGCTGATTATACTGATCTAATCCAGGTATGCTGCCTCCGTTGTCAGCTTGTACATTTGGCCATTTTCATTCTCAGAAGGTGGCTGAAAGAAACAAAAAATCCAGCTAAGATTTGATTAGATTAGATTAGATGCAGGCAACTTAATATTCTGACCTTATCCAGGGATGTTGCCTTAGTTGACAACTTGTCCACTGAGGCATCTTCACCCTCAGACGGTGGGTGAAAGAAACCAAAAATCCAGTTAAGATTTGATTAGATTAGATGTAGACAGCTGAATATACTGATCTAATCCAGGGATGCTGCCTCAGTTGTCAGCTTGTCCATTTGAGAATCTTCATTCTCAGAAGGTGGCTGAAAGAAACGAAAAATCCAGTTTCACTTTGATTACAAAAGAGGTAGACAGCTGATTACACTGATCTAATCCAGGGATGCTGCCTCCGTTGTCAGCTTGTCCATTTGGCCATTTAAATTCTCAGAAGGTGGCTGAAAGAAATGAAAAATCCAGCTAAGATTTGATTAGATTAGATGCAGACGACTGAATATTCTGACCTTATCCAGGAAGACTGCCTCAGTTGTCAGCTTGTCCAGTTAGGCATCTTTACCCTCAGACGGTGGCTGAAAGAAACCCAAAATCCAGTTAAGATTTGATTAGAATAGATGTAGACATCTGAATATACTGATCTAATCCAGGTATGCTGCCTCCTTTGTCAGCTTGTCCATTTGTCCATTTTCATTCTCAGAAGGTGGCTGAAAGCAACAAAAAATCCAGCTAAGATTTGATTAGATTAGATGCAGACAACTGAATATTCTGACCTTTTCCAGGGATGCTGCCTCAGTTGTCAGCTTGTCCATTTAGGCATCTTCACCCTCAGACGGTGGCTGAAAGAAACCAAAAATCCACTTAAGATATCATTAGATTAGATGTAGACAGCTGGATATACTGATCTAATCCAGGGATATTGCCTCCACTGTCAGCTTGTCCATTTGGCCATTTTCATTCTCAGAAGGTGGCTGAAAGAAACGAAAAATCCAGCAAAGATTTGATTAGATTAGATGCTGACAACTGAATATTCTGACCTTATCCAGGGATGCTGCCTCAGTTGTCAGCTTGTCCATTTACGCATCTTCATCCTCAGACGGTGGCTGAAAGAAAGCAAAAATCCAGTTAAGACTTGATTATATTAGATGTAGAAACCTGGATATACTGATCGAATCCAAGGATACTGCCTCCGTTCTCAGCTTGTCCATTTGGCCATTTTCATTCTCAGAAGGTGGCTGAAAGAAACAAAAACTCCAGCTAAGATTTGATTAGATTAGATGCAGACAACTGAATAATCTGACCTTTTCCAGGGATGCTGCATCAGTTGTCAGCTTGTCCATTTAGGCATCTTCACCCTCAGACGGTGGATGAAAGAAACCAAAAATCCAGTTAAGATTTGATTAGAATAGATGTAGACAGCTAACAATACTGATCTAATCCAGGTATGCTGCCTCCTTTTTCAGCTTGTCCATTTGGCAATTTGCATCCTCAGGAGGTGGCTGAAAGAAACGAAAATCCAGCTAAAATTTGATTAAATTAGATGCAGACAACTGAATATTCTGACCTTATCCAGGGATGCTGCCTCATTTGTCAGCTTGTCCAGTTAGGCACCTTTTCCCTCAGACTGTGGCTGAAAGAAACCCAAAATCCAGTTAAGATTTGATTAGAATAGATGTAGACAGCTGACAATACTGATCTAATCCAGGTATGCTGCCTCCTTTTTCAGCTTGTCCATTTGGCAATTTGCATCCTCAGGAGGTGGCTGAAAGAAACGAAAATCCAGCTAAAATTTGATTAAATTAGATGCAGACAACTGAATATTCTGACCTTATCCAGGGATGCTGCCTCAGTTGTCAGCTTGTCCAGTTAGGCATCTTTTCCCTCAGACTGTGGCTGAAAGAAACCCAAAATCCAGTTAAGATTTGATTAGAATAGATGGAGACAGCTGACAATACTGATCTAATCCAGGTATGCTGCCTCCTTTTTCAGCTTGTCCATTTGGCAATTTGCATCCTCAGGAGGTGGCTGAAAGAAACGAAAATCCAGCTAAAATTTGATTCGATTAGATGCATACAGCTTAATATTCTGAATTTATCCAGGGATGCTGCCTCAGTTGTCAGCTTGTCCATTTAGGCATCTTTACCCTCAGACAGTGGCTGAAAGAAACCCAAAATCCAGTTAAGATTTGATAAGAATAGATGTAGACAGCTGAATATACCAATCTAATCCAGGGATGCTGCCTCAGTTGTCAGCTTGTCCATTTGTGAATCTTCTTTCTCAGAAGGTGTAGGAGAGTAGGATCTGCTTCACAGGGGTACCCCCACTTTTTGCTGATACTTCACTGGTTTTCGACATTAGTCTGGCTGGGGCCCTGCTATTCAGAACCCCAGCCTAGCTGTTTCCTCTTTAAAAGGGTCTCCATGTGCCTTAGGCACATCACTGATTGGGATCTGGAGTGCCCTTGTAAGTCCCTAGTATATGGTATACTATGTACCAAGGGCATAGGTACCTCAGAGGCCTGCCAGGGGCTGCAGCATATATTATGCCACCCCTGGTAGGCCATCCAAACTGACACCACAGGTCTGCTACAGCAGCCTGGGTAAGGTGGTGCATGCACCCCTTGCTGTGGTATAGGTTACCTATATCACTAAATGCATACACACATATAAACCTATAAGTCACTCCTAAGGCAGGCCTTATCAATCCTAAAGGCAGAGTGCATGGTTCCTATGTGAGAGGGTGCCCCTGCATGAGCAGGGCCCCTCTGCAGCGTTCGGAGACCATCTCTGATGCTGTTTGTAGTGCAGCCTGACCATATACTCTTAAACGCATTATATCCTCGCGGTAAAATGCTAACTATGGAATGGCTGCACCGAAACATGTCGTGTTTGGTGTCAAACATCTTGGAATACTACCCCCCGCCAATTCTGGCGGCGGGGGTAGCATTCCACCCTTCTAGAGGGAAAGGCATGTTAACTCTGACGAGTCCAGTAACTTCTTTCCAGAGCCCTGGCATCACAAAATGGATGCTGCTGCCACAGACACGAGTCTGGCCTCCTGCTGCTGGACGAAACTCCGGCAGGGGAGGCCTGGACAATAGGTTTCCTATCCCAGGGAGGTGTGACCACCTCCCCAGACAGGACAATGTGTATTGGGGCTGGGCGGGAGCACTTTCGGGTGCTTTGAAGTCCTGCACTGGGGGCACATTTGGTGTCCCTGTGCATACCCCAGTTCAAACCGGATCAGGGGCTTGCAGCCCCTGCTTTGGCGCGAACTGGACAAAGGGAAAGGGGTGTAGCCACCCCTCTGCCCTGACCCACCCATAGGTGGGGCCACAGAGTAGTCCATCCCCTATTTTTAGAATAAAGGTAGGAACCCAGTCCTTAGGACTTTAGATTATACCTGGACGAAACTCTGACACGGAATCCTGGACCTTCGACGCTCTACGACAAGATTAGAGGACTGAAGAATCTCCCTTGGGGTCAAGGAGTGACTCCCCTGCTTGGCAGGCACCAAAGAAGCATCTGTCCGGTTCGCATCACTGAAGCTCCCGTCAGACGCCGAAGTCATCGCATCACCAGAGGTGGATTCTCAGACTTCCCCGAGGCTACCCTGAGTCCCCAGCAAAGCTGAGGCCCGTGGCTATCGTGGGTGACTTGAGACCGTGACCCCTGGACACCAAGCACATTTGCAAGTGCACCATCTTCTGGGTCTCCCAAGAAGTCGTGCTTTGGGCTCCGAGTAGCCCTAGCCTCCAGTACCACCTGCACCGAAGATCACTGGCCCCCACTCCACGAGTGTCCTGTAAGCCAGCTCCACGTGCGGCGTCACGAGGCTCCTTCGCGGTCGCTAGCCCGTTGGCTAGTAGCCCTTACCGAAGGCCAATCTTTTCTTTACTTGGCAGTCTGGTTGCTCCAGGCCTGCCCTCACTTACCCTTGCTGGGTGAGTTCCCCAGACCTTGCTGGTCTGCACCATCGACGATCTTCAGCTACATCGAGACTTGCCGTTGCCAAGGCTTGTTGGGTCCAATCTGGTCACCGACACCGCAGCACTCGACAGACATTGTGTACCAGCCCGAATCCTGCTCCTGGTTGCCGACAACGCCTCCTGGACCTCGTGGCTGCAGAAACGAGACGACCGTCAACGCACCTGAAGCACTCGACAGCGGTGGGCATCTGTCCATCGCCTCCCTGGTCACTGGCTAGTGACCCAGACTCTGTCCCCTCTGCTTTCAGGTTCTTCAGAACTCCGATCCACTCTTGGATCCACCCGGACACTTTTCTCCTGGTCGCCAGCAGCACTTTGCAGCAGATCGCCATAAGAACCGACGACGAAACCCGACCCCGAAAGGCACCTATGCACCCGGCTTCCCTGGGTGAGGTAACACGAGTACTCCGGTGCTCCCGTGGGTAGAGACTCTTCAAAGTCCTAGATCTCAAAGGGTTTTGTCCTAGTCCTCTTTAAAGTGTCCCTTTCCTCTATTTTCCCGATCCCGACTTTCTCCATAGAAGTAAACGGCGTATCGCGGTTGTGTATTTACACTGCACGCGTCTCCCGTGGGTCCCCTGTGTCACTACCTTGGGTGGTTCCTTGTGGTCCAAGCACTTCTAGAGGCTCTAGGCCTAGTGTCTAGTTCAGTCGTGGTTCGCATACCACTTTATTGGTATATGGTTTGGTACGCCCCTAGGGCCCAAACGTGTATTTGTGCTATTACTATAATTTAAGATCTTATAACCTATGTACTTCGAACTCTAGCCTCATAAAGAGACTAGAGGGGTGTGTTTAGTAATAAATACATATATTTTGAATATATACCTGGTGTGGTGCTCTTTCATTTGGTCACTCAAGAGATTATAGACTGGTAAAACAAGCTGCTTTACATTCCTTCAAGACTTAGCCTGAAGGCTGCTCTCCATAGCTACCACTAGGATAGCTTTCAATAAGGTTGTCTTTAACCTACCTACCATAAGAGTCGATTTGGACTGGTGCAAGGTGCCCACTATAATTAGTGGACAGCATATGCCAGGCCAACTTCTCACATTGGTGTGCAGCGTGTGGGATTCCAGCTTGCTATTGTTCTACCAGATAATCTCAATTGAATTGATCAACTGAAAACCACTAAAGGTACCTAAGGTACATATAATTTAAGCTTAGAATATCAGTAAGTTCTACTGAACTTAGAGTTGTGTGTTAAGGGATAGCACAACCCTTTCTACAACTCAAGAGAGTTTAGTAGGCCACACTAGAGTAGGTAGTGCATACACCACACCACACTAGTAATGTCTTTAAAAGCAGGATCTAGAGATGCCCTGCAGGAAGCCATTGAGCTTCCCCTCCAAGTATGACACACTCCCATTCTTGGAACTGAGAGCTTTGTGTAACGTGAGGAAATTAAGGACAGGCCAAAGTCCCACCACCCAACACCTCCAGGAGATGTTGGTGGCTTATGATCTTAGTAAGTCCTCAGAGACTGAAGGGGCAGGAGCAGAGGGTGGGCCAGCAGATGAGGAAGGGGCCAGGGGTACTACTACCCCCAGCCCCCCTCTGAAACTGACCAGGAGGGTGACAATGACCCTGACCTGGAAAACCCAATCCCTTCTGGGGAAGATGAAGATGAGGATCTGGAGAACCACACCTTTGTCCCCCCAGGAAGGATTATGAGTGTGCTCAGAAAGTCTAGGTCTCCTTCTCAGGAGTCTAACCACTCTGGCACCTCAATAGGGAGCTCTGTTTCTTCTCACAGGAGGGAATCCTCTCATGAGAGAAGAAAGAGACTGGTCCAGTATGAGGAAACTCAACTGGAGATCAGGAAGAAGCAATTGGCTTTAGATAGAGAATCCCTAGATCTCCTTAGGGAGAGAAGAAAGTTGGGACTAGAGTCCCATGGTGGCAGCCATGTCCCTAGAGATAGGGAAAGGTCCTATGACCATAGGAACCTGAGCAAGATTGTCCCTCCCTACCAGAGTGGGGATGATATCCACAAATGGATAACTGCTTTAGAGAGGGCCTGTAAAGTACAGAAGGTCCCTCAGGAGCAGTGGGCAGCAATCTTGTGGCTCTCCTTTGCTGACAAAGGTAGAGACAAGCTCCTCACTGTTAGAGAGGAGGATGCTGACAATTACAAGGTCTTGAAGAGTGCTCTTATTGATGGGTTTGGCCTAACCACTGAACAGTACAGGTTGAAGTTCAGAGACACCCAAAAAGCACAGACTCAAGACTGGGTAGACTATGTGGATTGTTCTGCCAAGGCTCTGGAAGGCTGGTTGATGGGCAGTAAGGTGTGTGACTTCTCAGGATTGTATAATCTGATAATGAGGGAGCAGATTCTTAATAACTGTCAAAACCAGCTGTTGCATCAGTACCTGGTTGACTCTGATCTGACCTCTCCCCAAGAATTGGGAAAGAAGGCAGACAAATGGGTCAGAACCAGGGTGAAGCAGAAGGTACAGAACCAAGGTGGGGAAACCAAGAAGCAAGATGCTAAGAACTCTGACAAGGGTGGGGAGAAGGGTAAAGATCAAAAGTCTTCATCAGGCCCCCAAAAATCTTCTTCTGGTGGGGATTCCCAGTCTACCAAGGGTAAAGGCCAAAGAAAACCATGGTGCAAGGTCTGTAAGCAAAAGACCCACTGGACCAGTGATTGCACCAAGTCCAAAGACTCCAGTCCAGCATCCACCAATGCCCCTAAGGCACCTGTTCCCCCTAGTACAGTTGGTGGAAGTGCTCCAGCAAAGGGTTTAGTAGGGTTCACCCTGGGAACTGAGTTGGGCTCTGACTTAGTCAGGGAACTGACTCAGGCTGTGTTAGTCTGTGATGGAGGCATGGATGTGACCTCCACTGTGAGTCCCAGTAATCTGGGCAAGTACAGACAACAGCCTTTAATCAATGGACGAGAGGCTTTGGCATTTAGGGACACAGGGGCAAGTGTCACAATGGTGACACAAGACCTTGTGCTACCTGGGCAAGTTATACTTGGTGAAATGTACCAAGTGACCAATGCTAGCAATGTCAGAACAGACCATACTCTGGCAGTTGTTAACTTCTCCTGGGGAGGGGTAACTGGCCTTAAGAAGGTTGTGGTGAGTGCAAACCTACCAGTCGAATGCTTGCTTGGCAATGACTTAGAGACTTCTGCTTGGGCAGAAGTGGAGCTCAGGACCCATGCAGAAATGCTGGGGATCCCTGCAGATGTGTTTGCTGTGACCAGGTCACAGGCTAAACTGTCTAAAACTGAACAGGCCTTGGATTCTGGAAGAATGGACCAAGTGCCTTCCAAGAGGAGGAGTAGTAGGGTTAAGGCAGTGCCTTCCCCTTGGCTCAGGAGGAAGATCAGTCCCTTGAGGGGGATGATCTCAGCCCTGAAGAAGGAACTGTCCCAGAGGAACTTGAGCCTGACCAGGTTGAGTTCTTGGGGACAGGGGGACCTTCTAGGGCAGATCTGAGCCAGGAGCAGCAGAGCTGCCCCTCCCTTGAACCCCTCAGACAGCAAGCTGCTGCTGAGGCTGCTGGGAAAGCTAGTGGTCCCCATACAGTGTATTGGGATGATGGACTCCTGTACTCAGAGAGTAGAGACCCCAAGCCTGGTGCTACCAGGAGGTTGGTAATACCTTTGAAGTTCAGGGGCTTCCTATTGACCCTAGCCCATGATATTCCCTTAGCAGGACACCTGGGCCAGAACAAGACTTGGGACAGAATTGTCCCTCACTTTCACTGGCCCCACATGTCTGAAGACAGTAAGGAGTTTTGTCGCTCCTGTGTAACCTGCCAAGCCAGTGGCAAAGCAGGTGGCACTACAAAGGCCCCCTGATACCACTACCTGTGGTGGGGGTGCCCTTTGAGAGGGTAGGGATTGACATTGTTGGTCCCATGGATCCCCAAACAGCATCTGGGCACAGATTTATACTGGTGGTAGTGGATCATGCCACCAGGTATCCAGAGGCTATACCCCTTAGGACCACTACAGCACCTGTGGTGGCAAGGGCCCTCCTGGGAATTTTCTCAAGAGTGGGCTTTCCTAAGGAGGTGGTATCAGACAGGGGTGCAAACTTCATGTCTGGGTACTTAAAGGCAATGTGGAAGGAGTGTGGAGTTACTTATAAGTTCACCACACCCTATCACCCACAATGCAATGGTTTAGTTGAGAGATTCAACAAAACCTTAAAGGGCATGATTAAAGGGCTCCCAGAAAAGCTTAGGCGTAGATGGGACATACTCTTGCCCTGCCTTTTATTCGCATATAGGGAGGTGCCTCAGAAGGGGGTTGGTTACAGCCCTTTTGAACTTCTGTTTGGCCACCCTGTGAGGGGTCCACTGTGCTTGGTGAAGGAAGGATGGGAGTTACCTCTCAAGCCCCCAAAGCAAGATATAGTGGACTATGTACTTGGTCTCCGCTCCAGGATGGCTGAGTACATGAAAAAGGCAACCAAAAACCTTGAGGCTAGCCAGGAACTTCAAAAGGCCTGGCATGACCAAAAGGCTGTCCTAACTGTTTACCAGCCAGGACAGAAGGTGTGGGTGTTGGAGCCAGTGGCCCCAGCAGCTCTCCAAGACAAATGGAGTGGACCCCACACTATTGTTGAGCAGAAGGGTGAGGTCACTTACTTAGTAGACCTGGGAACACCCAGGAGTCCCCACAGGGTTCTCCATGTCAACAGACTTAAGCCATATGTGGACAGGGCAGACATGGGCTTGCTCATGGCTACTGATGAAGGGCAGGAGGAAGAGAGTGACCCACTCCCTGACCTGCTCTCACAGAACCCTGACGATGGGTCAGTTGATGGTGCAGCCTTGGCAGGCAGCCTCACTACCCAGCAACAAACTGATTGCAGGCAAGTCCTCAATCAGTTTAGACATATGTTTTCTCTGACACCCAGTCAGACCACCTGGTGCACTCATGAAGTGGACACTGGGGACAGTCTGCCTATTAAAAACAAGATTTATAGGCAACCTGACCATGTCAGGGACTGTATCAGGACTGAAGTCCAGAAGATGTTGGAATTGGGAGTGATTGAGCCCTCAGATAGCCCTTGGGCTAGTCCAGTAGTCCTAGTACCTAAACCTCACACCAGTGGTGGGAAAAGAGAGATGAGGTTTTGTGTAGACTACAGGGGCCTCAATGCAGTCACTAGGACTGATGCCCATCCAATACCCAGGGCAGATGAGCTCATAGATACTTTGGCCTCTGCCAAATATCTCAGCACATTTGACCTAACAGCTGGCTACTGGCAGATCAGACTAGCTGATGCTGCAAAGCCCAAAACAGCATTTTCAACCCCTAGTGGGCATTATCAATTTG
Organism: Calotriton arnoldi; assembly: GCA_963921515.1. NCBI lineage: Eukaryota > Metazoa > Chordata > Amphibia > Caudata > Salamandridae > Calotriton > Calotriton arnoldi. The sequence continues at coordinate 69,052 of CAWUFW010019247.1, read as the reverse complement.
TGGTGATGCCCTTTGGTCTGAAAAATGCACCTGCCACTTTCCAGAGGTTGGTGAACACAGTTCTCACAGGACTGGAGGCCTATAGTGCAGCTTATCTAGATGATATTGCTGTCTTTAGCTCCACCTGGGAGGATCACCTGGTCCACCTCAGGAATGTTTTACAGGCCCTGCAAAAGGCAGGCCTGACTATCAAGGCCACTAAGTGCCAGATAGGGCAGAGTCAGGTTGTGTACCTGGGCCACCTTGTGGGTGGAGGCCAGGTTCAACCTTTGCAGAGCAAGATCCAGACCATCATGGACTGGACTGCTCCAACTACCCAGACTCAGGTGAGAGCCTTCTTAGGCCTGACTGGGTACTATAGGAGATTTGTCAAGGGGTATGGATCAATAGTGACACCCTTGAATGACTTAACTTCTAAGAAAATGCCCAAAAAGGTTCAGTGGACAGTTAGCTGTCAAAAGGCATTTGATGACCTCAAGCAGGCCATGTGCACTGCTCCAATTCTGCAGAGTCCTGATTACTCCAAGAAGTTCATTGTCCAAACAGATGCATCTGAATTGGGGGTAGGGGCTGTACTGTCACAATTGAATGAAGAAGGTCAGGATCAGCCAGTAGCTTTTATTAGCAGAAGGCTGACCCCTAGAGAGAAACGTTGGTCAGCCATAGAGAGGGAGGCCTTTGCTGTGGTCTGGGCTCTGAAGAAGTTGAGGCCATACTTGTTTGGTACACACTTCCTGGTTCAGACAGACCATAAGCCCCTCTTATGGCTAAAACAAATGAAGGGTGAAAACCCCAAACTGCTTAGGTGGTCCATTTCCCTACAGGGGATGGACTTTACAGTGGAACATAGGCCTGGGAGTAACCATGCGAATGCAGATGGACTCTCTAGGTATTTCCACTTAGAACATGAAGACTTAACTGGGCAAGGTTAGTTTAATGTCCCTACGTTTGGGGGGGTTGTGTAGGAGAGTAGGATCTGCTTCACAGGGGTACCCCCACTTTTTGCTGATACTTCACTGGTTTTCGACATTAGTCTGGCTGGGGCCCTGCTATTCAGAACCCCAGCCTAGCTGTTTCCTCTTTAAAAGGGTCTCCATGTGCCTTAGGCACATCACTGATTGGGATCTGGAGTGCCCTTGTAAGTCCCTAGTATATGGTATACTATGTACCAAGGGCATAGGTACCTCAGAGGCCTGCCAGGGGCTGCAGCATATATTATGCCACCCCTGGTAGGCCATCCAAACTGACACCACAGGTCTGCTACAGCAGCCTGGGTAAGGTGGTGCATGCACCCCTTGCTGTGGTATAGGTTACCTATATCACTAAATGCATACACACATATAAACCTATAAGTCACTCCTAAGGCAGGCCTTATCAATCCTAAAGGCAGAGTGCATGGTTCCTATGTGAGAGGGTGCCCCTGCATGAGCAGGGCCCCTCTGCAGCGTTCGGAGACCATCTCTGATGCTGTTTGTAGTGCAGCCTGACCATATACTCTTAAACGCATTATATCCTCGCGGTAAAATGCTAACTATGGAATGGCTGCACCGAAACATGTCGTGTTTGGTGTCAAACATCTTGGAATACTACCCCCCGCCAATTCTGGCGGCGGGGGTAGCATTCCACCCTTCTAGAGGGAAAGGCATGTTAACTCTGACGAGTCCAGTAACTTCTTTCCAGAGCCCTGGCATCACAAAATGGATGCTGCTGCCACAGACACGAGTCTGGCTTCCTGCTGCTGGACGAAACTCCGGCAGGGGAGGCCTGGACAATAGGTTTCCTATCCCAGGGAGGTGTGACCACCTCCCCAGACAGGACAATGTGTATTGGGGCTGGGCGGGAGCACTTTCGGGTGCTTTGAAGTCCTGCACTGGGGGCACATTTGGTGTCCCTGTGCATACCCCAGTTCAAACCGGATCAGGGGCTTGCAGCCCCTGCTTTGGCGCGAACTGGACAAAGGGAAAGGGGTGTAGCCACCCCTCTGCCCTGACCCACCCATAGGTGGGGCCACAGAGTAGTCCATCCCCTATTTTTAGAATAAAGGTAGGAACCCAGTCCTTAGGACTTTAGATTATACCTGGACGAAACTCTGACACGGAATCCTGGACCTTCGACGCTCTACGACAAGATTAGAGGACTGAAGAATCTCCCTTGGGGTCAAGGAGTGACTCCCCTGCTTGGCAGGCACCAAAGAAGCATCTGTCCGGTTCGCATCACTGAAGCTCCCGTCGGACGCCGAAGTCATCGCATCACCAGAGGTGGATTCTCAGACTTCCCCGAGGCTACCCTGAGTCCCCAGCAAAGCTGAGGCCCGTGGCTATCGTGGGTGACTTGAGACCGTGACCCCTGGACACCGAGCACATTTGCAAGTGCACCATCTTCTGGGTCTCCCAAGAAGTCGTGCTTTGGGCTCCGAGTAGCCCTAGCCTCCAGTACCACCTGCACCGAAGATCACTGGCCCCCACTCCACGAGTGTCCTGTAAGCCAGCTCCACGTGCGGCGTCACGAGGCTCCTTCGCGGTCGCTAGCCCGTTGGCTAGTAGCCCTTACCGAAGGCCAATCTTTTCTTTACTTGGCAGTCTGGTTGCTCCAGGCCTGCCCTCACTTACCCTTGCTGGGTGAGTTCCCCAGACCTTGCTGGTCTGCACCATCGACGATCTTCAGCTACATCGAGACTTGCCGTTGCCAAGGCTTGTTGGGTCCAATCTGGTCGCCGACACTGCAGCACTCGACAGACATCGTGTACCAGCCCGAATCCTGCTCCTGGTCGCCGACAACGCCTCCTGGACCTCGTGGCTGCAGAAACGAGACGACCGTCAACACACCTGAAGCACTCGACAGCGGTGGGCATCTGTCCATCGCCTCCCTGGTCACTGGCTAGTGACCCAGACTCTGTCCCCTCTGCTTTCAGGTTCTTCAGAACTCCGATCCACTCTTGGATCCACCCGGACACTTTTCTCCTGGTCGCCAGCAGCACTTTGCAGCAGATCGCCATAAGAACCGACGACGAAACCCGACCCCGAAAGGCACCTATGCACCCGGCTTCCCTGGGTGAGGTAACACGAGTACTCCGGTGCTCCCGTGGGTAGAGACTCTTCAAAGTCCTAGATCTCAAAGGGTTTTGTCCTAGTCCTCTTTAAAGTGTCCCTTTCCTCTATTTTCCCGATCCCGACTTTCTCCATAGAAGTTAACGGCGTATCGCGGTTGTGTATTTACACTGCACGCGTCTCCCGTGGGTCCCCTGTGTCACTACCTTGGGTGGTTCCTTGTGGTCCAAGCACTTCTAGAGGCTCTAGGCCTAGTGTCTAGTTCAGTCGTGGTTCGCATACCACTTTATTGGTATATGGTTTGGTACGCCCCTAGGGCCCAAACGTGTATTTGTGCTATTACTATAATTTAAGATCTTATAACCTATGTACTTCGAACTCTAGCCTCATAAAGAGACTAGAGGGGTGTGTTTAGTAATAAATACATATATTTTGAATATATACCTGGTGTGGTGCTCTTTCATTTGGTCACTCAAGAGATTATAGACTGGTAAAACAAGCTGCTTTACATTCCTTCAAGACTTAGCCTGAAGGCTGCTCTCCATAGCTACCACTAGGATAGCTTTCAATAAGGTTGTCTTTAACCTACCTACCATAAGAGTCGATTTGGACTGGTGCAAGGTGCCCACTATAATTAGTGGACAGCATATGCCAGGCCAACTTCTCACAGAAGGTAGCTGAAAGAAACAAAAATTCAGTTAAGATTCGAATAGATTAGATGTAGACAGCTGAATATACCGATCTAATCCAGGGATGCTGCCTCAGTTGTCAGCTTCTCCATTTGTGAATCTTCTTTCTCAGAAGGTGGCTGAAAGAAACAAAAAATCCAGCTAAGATTTGATTAGATTAGATTAGATGCAGGCAACTGAATATTCTGACCTTATCCAGGGATGTTGCCTTAGTTGACAACTTGTCCACTGAGGCATCTTCACCCTCAGACGGTGGCTGAAAGAAACCAAAAATCCAGTTAAGATTTGATTAGATTAGATGTAGACAGCTGAATATACTGATCTAATCCAGCGATGCTGCCTCAGTTGTCAGCTTGTCCATTTGTGAATCTTCATTCTCAGAAGGTGGCTGAAAGAAACGAAAAATCCAGTTTCACTTTGATTACAAAAGAGGTAGACAGCTGATTACACTGATCTAATCCAGGGATGCTGCCTCCGTTGTCAGCTTGTCCATTTGGCCATTTAAATTCTCAGAAGGTGGCTGAAAGAAACGAAAAATCCAGCTAAGATTTGATTAGATTAGATGCAGACAACTGAATATTCTGACCTTATCCAGGAAGGCTGCCTCAGTTGTCAGCTTGTCCAGTTAGGCATCTTTACCCTCAGACGGTGGCTGAAAGAAACCCAAAATCCAGTTAAGATTTGATTAGAATAGATGTAGACATCTGAATATACTGATCTAATCCAGGTATGCTGCCTCCTTTGTCAGCTTGTCCATTTGGCCATTTTCATTCTCAGAAGGTGGCTGAAAGAAACAAAAATCCAGCTAAGATTTGATTAGATTAGATGCAGACAACTGAATATTCTGACCTTTTCCAGGGATGCTACCTCAGTTGTCAGCTTGTCCATTTAGGCATCTTCACCCTCAGACGGTGGCTGAAAGAAACCAAAAATCCAGTTAAGATATCATTAGATTAGATGTAGACAGCTGGATATACTGATCTAATCCAGGGATATTGCCTCCGCTGTCAGCTTGTCCATTTGGCCATTTTCATTCTCAGAAGGTGGCTGAAAGAAACGAAAAATCCAGCAAAGATTTGATTAGATTAGATGCTGACAACTGAATATTCTGACCTTATCCAGGGATGCTGCCTCAGTTGTCAGCTTGTCCATTTACGCATCTTCATCCTCAGACGGTGGCTGAAAGAAAGCAAAAATCCAGTTAAGACTTGATTATATTAGATGTAGAAACCTGGATATACTGATCGAATCCAAGGATACTGCCTCCGTTCTCAGCTTGTCCATTTGGCCATTTTCATTCTCAGAAGGTGGCTGAAAGAAATTAAAAATCCAGCTAGGATTTGATCAGATTAGATGCAGACAACTGAATATTCTGACCGTATCCAGGGATGCTGCCTCAGTTGTCAGTTTGTCCATTTAGGCATCTTCACCCTCAGACGGGGGCTGAAAGAAACCAAAAATCCAGTTAAGATATGATTAGAATAAATGTAGACAGCTGAATATACTGATCTAATGCAGGTATGCTGCCTCCGTTATCAGCTTGTCCATTTAGCCATTTTCATTCTCAGAAGGTGGCTTAAAGAAATGAAAAATCCAGCTAGGATTTGATCAGATTAGATGCAGACAACTGAATATTCTGACCGTATCCTGGGATGCTGCCTCAGTTGTCAGCTCGTCCAGTTAGGCATCTTTGCCCTCAGACGGTGGCTGAAAGAAATCAAAAATCCAAATAAGATTTGATTAGATTAGATGCATACAGCTTAATATTCTGACCTTATCCAGGGATGCTGCCTCAGTTGTCAGCTTGTCCATTTGGGCATCTTTATCCTCAGACAGTGGCTGAAAGAAACCCAAAATACAGTTAAGATTTGATAAGAATAGATGTAGACAGCTGAATATACCGATCTAATCCAGGGATGCTGCCTCAGTTGTCAGCTTGTCCATTTGTGAATCTTCTTTATCAGAAGGTGGCTGAAAGAAACGAAAATTCAGTTAAGATTTGAATAGATTAGATGTAGACAGCTGAATATACCGATCTAATCCAGGGATGCTGCCTCAGTTGTCAACTTGTCCATTTGTGAATCTTCTTTCTCAGAAGGTGGCTGAAAGAAAAGAAAAGACCCAGTTATACTTTGATTAGAATAGATGTAGACAGCTGAATATACTGATCTAATCCAGGTATGTTGCCTCCTTTGTCAGCTTGTCCATTTGGCCATTTTCATTCTCAGAAGGTGGCTGAAAGAAACAAAAAATCCAGCTAAGATTTGATTAGATTAGATGCAGACAACTGAATATTCTGACCTTTTCCAGGAAGACTGCCTCAGTTGTCAGCTTGTCCATTTAGACATCTTCACCCTCAGACGGTGGCTGAAAGAAACCAAAAATCCAGTTAAGACTTGATTTTATTAGATGTAGAAAGCTGGATATACTGAACTAATCCAAGGATACTGCCTCCGTTGTCAGCTTGTCCATTTGGCCATTTTCATTCTCAGAAGGTGGCTGAAAGAAATGAAAAATCCAGCTAAGATTTGATTAGATTAGATGCAGACGACTGAATATTCTGACCTTATCCAGGAAGACTGCCTCAGTTGTCAGCTTGTCCAGTTAGGCATCTTTACCCTCAGACGGTGGCTGAAAGAAACCCAAAATCCAGTTAAGATTTGATTAGAATAGATGTAGACATCTGAATATACTGATCTAATCCAGGTATGCTGCCTCCTTTGTCAGCTTGTCCATTTGTCCATTTTCATTCTCAGAAGGTGGCTGAAAGCAACAAAAAATCCAGCTAAGATTTGATTAGATTAGATGCAGACAACTGAATATTCTGACCTTTTCCAGGGATGCTGCCTCAGTTGTCAGCTTGTCCATTTAGGCATCTTCACCCTCAGACGGTGGCTGAAAGAAACCAAAAATCCACTTAAGATATCATTAGATTAGATGTAGACAGCTGGATATACTGATCTAATCCAGGGATATTGCCTCCACTGTCAGCTTGTCCATTTGGCCATTTTCATTCTCAGAAGGTGGCTGAAAGAAACGAAAAATCCAGCAAAGATTTGATTAGATTAGATGCTGACAACTGAATATTCTGACCTTATCCAGGGATGCTGCCTCAGTTGTCAGCTTGTCCATTTACGCATCTTCATCCTCAGACGGTGGCTGAAAGAAAGCAAAAATCCAGTTAAGACTTGATTATATTAGATGTAGAAACCTGGATATACTGATCGAATCCAAGGATACTGCCTCCGTTCTCAGCTTGTCCATTTGGCCATTTTCATTCTCAGAAGGTGGCTGAAAGAAACAAAAACTCCAGCTAAGATTTGATTAGATTAGATGCAGACAACTGAATAATCTGACCTTTTCCAGGGATGCTGCATCAGTTGTCAGCTTGTCCATTTAGGCATCTTCACCCTCAGACGGTGGATGAAAGAAACCAAAAATCCAGTTAAGATTTGATTAGAATAGATGTAGACAGCTGACAATACTGATCTAATCCAGGTATGCTGCCTCCTTTTTCAGCTTGTCCATTTGGCAATTTGCATCCTCAGGAGGTGGCTGAAAGAGACGAAAATCCAGCTAAAATTTGATTAAATTAGATGCAGACAACTGAATATTCTGACCTTATCCAGGGATGCTGCCTCATTTGTCAGCTTGTCCAGTTAGGCACCTTTTCCCTCAGACTGTGGCTGAAAGAAACCCAAAATCCAGTTAAGATTTGATTAGAATAGATGTAGATAGCTGACAATACTGATCTAATCCAGGTATGCTGCCTCCTTTTTCAGCTTGTCCATTTGGCAATTTGCATCCTCAGGAGGTGGCTGAAAGAAACGAAAATCCAGCTAAAATTTGATTAAATTAGATGCAGACAACTGAATATTCTGACCTTATCCAGGGATGCTGCCTCAGTTGTCAGCTTGTCCAGTTAGGCATCTTTTCCCTCAGACTGTGGCTGAAAGAAACCCAAAATCCAGTTAAGATTTGATTAGAATAGATGGAGACAGCTGACAATACTGATCTAATCCAGGTATGCTGCCTCCTTTTCAGCTTGTCCATTTGGCAATTTGCATCCTCAGGAGGTGGCTGAAAGAAACGAAAATCCAGCTAAAATTTGATTCGATTAGATGCATACAGCTTAATATTCTGAATTTATCCAGGGATGCTGCCTCAGTTGTCAGCTTGTCCATTTAGGCATCTTTACCCTCAGACAGTGGCTGAAAGAAACCCAAAAATCCAGTTAAGATTTGATAAGAATAGATGTAGACAGCTGAATATACCAATCTAATCCAGGGATGCTGCCTCAGTTGTCAGCTTGTCCATTTGTGAATCTTCTTTCTCAGAAGGTAGCTGAAAGAAACAAAAATTCAGTTAAGATTCGAATAGATTAGATGTAGACAGCTGAATATACCGATCTAATCCAGGGATGCTGCCTCAATTGTCAGCTTCTCCATTTGTGAATCTTCTTTCTCAGAAGGTGGCTGAAAGAAACAAAAATCCAGCTAAGATTTGATTAGATTAGATTAGATGCAGGCAACTGAATATTCTGACCTTATCCAGGGATGTTGCCTTAGTTGACAACTTGTCCACTGAGGCATCTTCACCCTCAGACGGTGGCTGAAAGAAACCAAAAATCCAGTTAAGATTTGATTAGATTAGATGTAGACAGCTGAATATACTGATCTAATCCAGGGATGCTGCCTCAGTTGTCAGCTTGTCCATTTGTGAATCTTCATTCTCAGAAGGTGGCTGAAAGAAACGAAAAATCCAGTTTCACTTTGATTACAAAAGAGGTAGACAGCTGATTACACTGATCTAATCCAGGGATGCTGCCTCCGTTGTCAGCTTGTCCATTTGGCCATTTAAATTCTCAGAAGGTGGCTGAAAGAAACGAAAAATCCAGCTAAGATTTGATTAGATTAGATGCAGACAACTGAATATTCTGACCTTATCCAGGAAGGCTGCCTCAGTTGTCAGCTTGTCCAGTTAGGCATCTTTACCCTCAGACGGTGGCTGAAAGAAACCCAAAATCCAGTTAAGATTTGATTAGAATAGATGTAGACATCTGAATATACTGATCTAATCCAGGTATGCTGCCTCCTTTGTCAGCTTGTCCATTTGGCCATTTTCATTCTCAGAAGGTGGCTGAAAGAAACAAAAAATCCAGCTAAGATTTGATTAGATTAGATGCAGACAACTGAATATTCTGACCTTTTCCAGGGATGCTACCTCAGTTGTCAGCTTGTCCATTTAGGCATCTTCACCCTCAGACGGTGGCTGAAAGAAACCAAAAATCCAGTTAAGATATCATTAGATTAGATGTAGACAGCTGGATATACTGATCTAATCCAGGGATATTGCCTCCGCTGTCAGCTTGTCCATTTGGCCATTTTCATTCTCAGAAGGTGGCTGAAAGAAACGAAAAATCCAGCAAAGATTTGATTAGATTAGATGCTGACAACTGAATATTCTGACCTTATCCAGGGATGCTGCCTCAGTTGTCAGCTTGTCCATTTACGCATCTTCATCCTCAGACGGTGGCTGAAAGAAAGCAAAAATCCAGTTAAGACTTGATTATATTAGATGTAGAAACCTGGATATACTGATCGAATCCAAGGATACTGCCTCCGTTCTCAGCTTGTCCATTTGGCCATTTGCATTCTCAGAAGGTGGCTGAAAGAAATTAAAAATCCAGCTAGGATTTGATCAGATTAGATGCAGACAACTGAATATTCTGACCGTATCCAGGGATGCTGCCTCAGTTGTCAGTTTGTCCATTTAGGCATCTTCACCCTCAGACGGGGGCTGAAAGAAACCAAAAATCCAGTTAAGATATGATTAGAATAAATGTAGACAGCTGAATATACTGATCTAATGCAGGTATGCTGCCTCCGTTATCAGCTTGTCCATTTAGCCATTTTCATTCTCAGAAGGTGGCTTAAAGAAATGAAAAATCCAGCTAGGATTTGATCAGATTAGATGCAGACAACTGAATATTCTGACCGTATCCTGGGATGCTGCCTCAGTTGTCAGCTCGTCCAGTTAGGCATCTTTGCCCTCAGACGGTGGCTGAAAGAAATCAAAAATCCAAATAAGATTTGATTAGATTAGATGCATACAGCTTAATATTCTGACCTTATCCAGGGATGCTGCCTCAGTTGTCAGCTTGTCCATTTGGGCATCTTTATCCTCAGACAGTGGCTGAAAGAAACCCAAAATACAGTTAAGATTTGATAAGAATAGATGTAGACAGCTGAATATACCGATCTAATCCAGGGATGCTGCCTCAGTTGTCAGCTTGTCCATTTGTGAATCTTCTTTATCAGAAGGTGGCTGAAAGAAACGAAAATTCAGTTAAGATTTGAATAGATTAGATGTAGACAGCTGAATATACCGATCTAATCCAGGGATGCTGCCTCAGTTGTCAACTTGTCCATTTGTGAATCTTCTTTCTCAGAAGGTGGCTGAAAGAAAAGAAAAATCCAGTTATACTTTGATTAGAATAGATGTAGACAGCTGAATATACTGATCTAATCCAGGTATTTTGCCTCCTTTGTCAGCTTGTCCATTTGGCCATTTTCATTCTCAGAAGGTGGCTGAAAGAAACAAAAATCCAGCTAAGATTTGATTAGATTAGATGCAGACAACTGAATATTCTGACCTTTTCCAGGGATGCTGCCTCAGTTGTCAGCTTGTCCATTTAGACATCTTCACCCTCAGACGGTGGCTGAAAGAAACCAAAAATCCAGTTAAGACTTGATTTTATTAGATGTAGAAAGCTGGATATACTGAACTAATCCAAGGATACTGCCTCCGTTGTCAGCTTGTCCATTTGGCCATTTTCATTCTCAGAAGGAGGCTGAAAGAAACGAAAAATCCATCTAAGATTTGATTAGATTAGATGCAGACAGCTGAATATTCTGACCTTATCCAGGGATGCTGCCTCTTTTGTCAGCTTGTCCATTTAGGCATCTTCACCCTCAGACAGCGGCTGAAAAAACCGAAAAATCCAGTTAAGATTTGATTAGATTAGATGTAGACAGCAGGCTATACAGATCTAATCCAGGGATACTGCCTCCGTTGTCAGCTTGTCCATTTGGCCATTTTCATCCTCAGAAGGTGGCTGAAAGAAATGAAAAATCCATCTAAGTTTTGATTAGATTAGATGCAGAAAGGTTAATATTCTGACCTTAACCACTAATACTGCCTCACCTGTTAGCTTGTCAAGTTACGCATCTTCATCCTCAGACGGTGGCTGAAAGAATTCAAAAATCCAGTTAAGATTTGAATAGATTAGATGTAGACAGATGAATATACCGATCTAATACAGGGATGCTGCCTCAGTTGTCACCTTGTCCATTTGTGAATCTTCTTTCTCAGAAGGTGGCTGAAAGAAACGAAAAATCCAGTTAAGCTTTGATTAGAATAGATGTACACAGCTGATTATACTGATCTAATCCAGGTATGCTGCCTCCATTGTCAGCTTGTCCATTTGGCCATTTAAATTCTCAGAAGGTGGCTGAAAGAAACGAAAAATTCAGCTAAGATTTGATTAGATTAGATGCAGACAACTGAATATTTTGACCTTATCCAGGGAGGCTGCCTCAGTTGTCAGCTTGTCCATTTAGGCATCTTCACCCTCAAACGGTGGCTGAAAGAAACCAAAAAAAAAGTTAAGATATGATTAGATTAGATGTAGATAGCTGGATATACTGATCTAATCCAGGGATATTGCCTCCGCTGTCAGCTTGTCCATTTGGCCATTTTCATTCTCAGAAGGTGGCTGAAAGAAACAAAAAATCCAGCAAAGATTTGATTGAATTAGATGCTGACAACTGAATATTCTGACCTTATCCAGGGATGCTGCCTCAGTTGTCAGCTTGTCCATTTACGCATCTTCATCCTCAGACAATGGCTGAAAGAAAGCAAAAATCCAGTTAAGACTTGATTATATTAGATGTAGAAAGCTGGCTATACTGATCTAATCCAAGGATACTGCCTCCGTTGTCAGCTTGTCCATTTGGCCATTTTCATTCTCAGAAGAAGGCTGAAAGAAACGAAAAATCCAGCTAAAATTTGATTAGATTAGATGCAGACAACTGGCTATTCTGACCTTATCCAGGGATGCTGCCTCAGTTGTCAGTTTGTCCATTTAGGCATCTTCACCCTCAGACGGTGGCTGAAAGAAACCAAAAATCCAGTTAAGATATGATTAGAATAAATGTAGACAGCTGAATATACTGATCTAATGCACGTATGCTGCCTCCGTTATCAGCTTGTCCATTTGGCCATTTTCATTCTCAGAAGGTGGCTGAAAGAAATGAAAAATCCAGCTAAGATTTGATCAGATTAGATGCAGACAACTGAATATTCTGACCGTATCCAGGGATGCTGCCTCAGTTGTCAGCTTGTCCATTTAGGCCTCTTCACCCTCAGACGGTGGCTGAAAGAAACCAAAAATCCAGTTAAGATAGCATTAGGTTAGATGTAGACAGCTGGATATAGTGATCTAATCAAGGGATATTGCCTCCGCTGTCAGCTTGTCCATTTGGCCATATTCATTCTCAGGAGGTGGCTGAAAGAAACAAAAAATCCAGCTAAGATTTGATTAGATTAGATTAGATGCAGGAAATTGAATATTCTGACCTTCTACAGGGATGTTGTCTTAGTTGTCAACTTGTCCACTGAGGCATCTTCACCCTCAGACGGTGGCTGAAAGAAACCAAAAATCCAGTTAAGATTAGATTAGATTAGATGTAGACAGCTGAATATACTGATCTAATCCAGGGATGCTGCCTAAATTGTCAGCTTGTCCATTTGTGAATCTTCATTCTCAGAAGGTGGCTGAAAGAAACGAAAAATCCAGTTTAGCTTTGATTAGAATAGATGTAGACAGCTGATTACACTGATCTAATCCAGGAATGCTGCCTCAGTTGTCGCCTTGTCCATTTACGCATCTTCACCCTCAGATGGTGGCTGAAAGAAACCAAAAATCTAGTTAAGATTTCATTAGATTAGATTTAGACAGCTGGATATACTGTTCTAATCTAGGGATACCGCCTCCGTTGTCAGCTTGTCCATTTGGCAATTTGCTTCATCAGAAGGTGGCTGAAAGAAACGAAAAACTCCAGCTAAGATTTGATTAGATTAGATGCAGACAGCTGAATATTCTGACCTTATCCAGGGATGCTGCCTCAGTTGTCATCTTGTCTATTTAGGCATCTGCACCATCAGACGGTGGCTGAAAGAAACCAAAAATCCAGTTAAGATTTGATTAGATTAGATGAGACAGCTGGCTATACAGATCTAATCCAGGGATACTGCCTCCGTTGTCAGCTTGTCCATTTGGCCATTTTCATCCTCAGAAGGTGGCTGAAAGAAACGAAAAATCCATCTAAGTTTTGATTAGATTAGATGCAGAAAGGTTAATATTCTGACCTTATCCAGGAATATTGCCTCACCTGTCAGCTTGTCCATTTACGCATCTTCATCCTCAGACGGTGTCTGAAAGAAATCAAAAATCCAGTTAAGATTTGAATAGATTAGATGTAGAAAGCTGAATATTCCGATCTAATCCAGGGATGCTGCCTCAGTTGTCAGCTTGTCCATTTGTGAAGCTTCTTTCTCAGAAGGTGGCTGAAAGAAACGAAAAATCCAGTTAAGCTTTGATTAGAATAGATGTAGACAGCTGATTATACTGATCTAATCCAGGTATGCTGCCTCCATTGTCAGCTTGTCCATTTGGCCATTTAAATTCTCAGAAGGTGGCTAAAAGAAACGAAAAAACCAGCTATAATTTGATTAGATTAGATGCAGACAACTGAATATTCTGACCTTATCCAGGGATGCCGCCTCAGTTGTCAGCTCGTCCAGTTAGGCATCTTTGCACTCAGACGGTGGCTGAAAGAAATCAAAAATCCAAATAAGATTTCATCAGATTAGATGTAGACAGCTGAACATACTGATCTAATCCAGGGATACTGCCTCCGTTGTCAGCTTGTCCATTTCGCCATTTAAATTCTCAGAAGGTGGCTGAAAGAAATGAAAAATCCAGCTAAGATTTGATTAAATTAGATGCAGACAACTGAATATTCTGACCTTATCCAGGGATGCTGCCTCAGTTGTCAGCTTGTCCAGTTAGGCATCTTTTCCCTCAGACGGTGGCTGAAAGAAACCCAAAATCCAGTTAAGATTTGATTAGAATAGATGTAGACAGCTGACAATACTGATCTAATCCAGGTATGCTGCCTCCTTTTTCAGCTTGTCCATTTGGCCATTTAAATTCTCAGAAGGTGGCTAAAAGAAACGAAAAATCCAGCTATGATTTGATTAGATTAGATGCAGACAACTGAATATTCTGACCTTATCCAGGGATGCCGCCTCAGTTGTCAGCTTGTCCATTTAGGCATCTTTACCCTCAGACAGTGGCTGAAAGAAACCCAAAATCCAGTTAAGATTTGATAAGAATAGATGTAGACAGCTGAATATACCGATCTAATCCAAGGATACTGCCTCCGTTGTCAGCTTGTCCATTTGTGAATCTTCTTTCTCAGAAAGTGGCTGAAAGAAACAAAAATTCAGTTAAGATACGAATAGATTAGATGTAGACAGCTGAATATACCGATCTAATCCAGGGATGCTGCCTCAGTTGTCAGCTTCTCCATTTGTGAATCTTCTTTCTCAGAAGGTGGCTGAAAGAAACGAAAAATCCAGTTAAGCTTTGATTAGAATAGATGTAGACAGCTGAATATACCGATCTAATCCAGGGATGCTGCCTCAGTTGTCAGCTTGTCCATTTAGGCATCTTTACCCTCATACAGTGGCTGAAAGAAACCCAAAATCCAGTTAAGATTTGAATAGATTAGATGTAGACAGCTGAATATACCAATCTAATCCAGGGATGCTGCCTCAGTTGTCAGCTTGTCCATTTGTGAAGCTTCTTTCTCAGAAGGTGGCTGAAAGAAACAAAAAATCCAGTTAAGCTTTGATTAGAATAGATGTAGACAGCTGATTATACTGATCTAATCCAGGTATGCTGCCTCCATTGTCAGCTTGTCCATTTGGCCATTTAAATTCTCAGAAGGTGGCTAAAAGAAACGAAAAATCCAGCTATGATTTGATTAGATTAGATACAGACAACTGAATATTCTGACCTTATCCAGGGATGCCGCCTCAGTTGTCAGCTCGTCCAGTTAGGCATCTTTGCCCTCAGACGGTGGCTGAAAGAAATCAAAAATCCAAATAAGATTTCATCAGATTAGATGTAGACAGCTGAACATACTGATCTAATCCAGGGATACTGCCTCCGTTGTCAGCTTGTCCATTTCGCCATTTAAATTCTCAGAAGGTGGCTGAAAGAAATGAAAAATCCAGCTAAGATTTGATTAAATTAGATGCAGACAACTGAATATTCTGACCTTATCCAGGGATGCTGCCTCAGTTGTCAGCTTGTCCAGTTAGGCATCTTTTCCCTCAGACGGTGGCTGAAAGAAACCCAAAATCCAGTTAAGATTTGATTAGAATAGATGTAGACAGCTGACAATACTGATCTAATCCAGGTATGCTGCCTCCTTTTCAGCTTGTCCATTTGGCAATTTGCATCCTCAGGAGGTGGCTGAAAGAAACGAAAGTCCAGCTAAAATTTGATTAGATTAGATGCATACAGCTTAATATTCTGACCTTATCCAGGGATGCTGCCTCAGTTGTCAGCTTGTCCATTTAGGCATCTTTACCCTCAGACAGTGGCTGAAAGAAACCCAAAATCCAGTTAAGATTTGATAAGAATAGATGTAGACAGCTGAATATACCGATCTAATCCAGGGATGCTGCCTCAGTTGTCAGCTTGTCCATTTGTGAATCTTCTTTCTCAGAAGGTGGCTGAAAGAAACAAAAATTCAGTTAAGATACGAATAGATTAGATGTAGACAGCTGAATATACCGATCTAATCCAGGGATGCTGCCTCAGTTGTCAGCTTCTCCATTTGTGAATCTTCTTTCTCAGAAGGTGGCTGAAAGAAACGAAAAATCCAGTTAAGCTTTGATTAGAATAGATGTAGACAGCTGAATATACCGATCTAATCCAGGGATGCTGCCTCAGTTGTCAGCTTGTCCATTTAGGCATCTTTACCCTGATACAGTGGCTGAAAGAAACCCAAAATCCAGTTAAGATTTGAATTGATTAGATGTAGACAGCTGAATATACCAATCTAATCCAGGGATGCTGCCTCAGTTGTCAGCTTGTCCATTTGTGAATCTTCTTTCTCAGAAGGTGGCTGAAAGAAACAAAAATCCAGTTAAGATTTGATTAGAATAGATGTAGACAGCTGATTATACTGATCTAATCCAGGTATGCTGCCTCCGTTGTCAGCTTGTCCATTTGGCCATTTTCATTCTCAGGAGGTGGCTGAAAGAAACAAAAAATCCAGCTAAGATTTGATTAGATTAGATTCGATGCAGGCAACTGAATATTCTGACCTTATCCAGGGATGTTGCCTTAGTTGACAACTTGTCCACTGAGGCATCTTCACCCTCAGACGGTGGCTGAAAGAAACCAAAAATCCAGTTAAGATTTGATTAGATTAGATGTAGACAGCTGAATATACTGATCTAATCCAGGGATGCTGCCTCAGTTGTCAGCTTGTCCATTTGTGAATCTTCATTCTCAGAAGGTGGCTGAAAGAAACGAAAAATCCAGTTTCACTTTGATTACAAAAGAGGTAGACAGCTGATTACACTGATCTAATCCAGGGATGCTGCCTCCGTTGTCAGCTTGTCCATTTGGCCATTTAAATTCTCAGAAGGTGGCTGAAAGAAATGAAAAATCCAGCTAAGATTTGATTAGATTAGATGCAGACAACTGAATATTCTGACCTTTTCCAGGGATGCTGCCTCAGTTGTCAGCTTGTCCATTTAGGCATCTTCACCCTCAGACGGTGGCTGAAAGAAACCAAAAATCCATTTAAGATATCATTAGATTAGATGTAGACAGCTGGATATACTGATCTAATCCAGGATGACTGCCTCCACTGTCAGCTTGTCCATTTGGCCATTTTCAGTCTCAGAAGGTGGCTGAAAGAAACGAAAAATCCAGCAAAGATTTGATTAGATTAGATGCTGATGTGAGAAGTTGGCCTGGCATATGCTGTCCACTAATTATAGTGGGCACCTTGAACCAGTCCAAACAACCCCTTATTGGAGATAGGTTAAAGACAACCTTATTGAAAGCTATCCTAGTGGTAGCTATGGAGAGCAGCCTTCAGGCTAAGTCTTGAAGGAATGTAAAGCAGCTTGTTTTACCAGTCTATAATCTCTTGAGTGACCAAATGAAAGAGCACCACACCAGGTATATATTCAAAATATATGTATTTATTGCTAAACACACCCCTCTAGTCTCTTTATGAGGCTAGAGTTCAAGTACATAAGTTAGAAGTTATTTAAACACAGTAATAGCACAAATACACGTTTGGGCCCTAGGGGCGTACCAAACCATATACCAATAAAGTGGTATGCGAACCACGACTGAACTAGACACTAGGCCTAGAGCCTCTAGAAGTGCTTGGACCACAAGGAACCACCCAAGGTAGTGACACAGGGGACCTACGGGAGACGCGTGCAGTGTAAATACACAACCGCGATACGCCGTTGACTTCTATGGAGAAAGTCGGGATCGGGAAATTAGAGAAAAGGGACACTTAAAAGAGGACTAGGACAAAACCCTTTGAGATCTAGGACTTTGAAGAGTCTCTACCCACGGGAGCACCGGAGTACTCGTGTTACCTCACCCAGGGAAGCCGGGTGCATAGGTGCCTTTCGGGGTCGGGTTTCGTCGTCGATTCGAATGGCGATCTGCTGCAGAGTGCTGCTGGCGGCCAAGAGAAAAGTGTTCGGGTGGATCCAAGAGTGGATCGGAGTTCTGAAGAACCTGAAAGCAGAGGGGACAGAGTCTGGGTCACTAGCCAGTGACCAGGAAGGCGATGGACAGATGCCCACCGATGTCGAGTGCTTCAGGTGCGTTGACGGTCGTCTTGACTCTTCAGCCACGAGGTCCAGGAGGCGTTGTCGGCGACCAGGAGCAGGATTCGGGCTGGTACACGACGTCTGTCGAGTGCTGAGGTGTTGGTGACCGGATTGGACCCAACAAGCCTTGGCAACGGCAAGTCTCGGTGAAGATGTAGATCGTCGATGGTACAGACCAGCAAGGTCTGTGGAACTCACCCAGCGAGGGTAAGTGAGGGCAGGCCTGGAGCAACCAGGATGCCAAGTAAGAAAAGGATTGGCCTTCATTAAGGGCTACTAGCCAACGGGCTAGCGACCGCAAAGGAGCCTCGTGACGCCGCACGTGGATCTGGCTTACAGGACACTCGTGGAGTGGGGGCCAGTGATCTTCGGTGCAGGTGGTGATGGAGGCTAGGGCTACTCGGAGCCCAAAGCACGACTTCTTGGGAGACCCATAAGATGATGCACTTGCAAATGTGCTCGGTGTCCAGGGGTCACGGTCTCAAGTCACCCACGATAGCCACAGGCCTCAGCTTTGCTGGGGACTCAGGGTAGCCTCGGAGAAGTCTGAGAATCCACCTCTGGTGATGCGATGACTTCGGCGTCCGACAGGAGCTTCAGAAATGCGAACCGGACAGATGCTTCTTTGGTGCCTGCCAAGCAGGAGTCACTCCTTGACCCCAAGGGAGATTCTTCAGTCCTCTAATCTTGTCGTAGAGCATCGAAGGTCCAGGATTCAGTTTCAGAGTTTCGTCCAGGTATAATCTAAAGTCCTAAGGACTGGGTTCCTACCTTTATTCTAAAAATAGGGGTTGGACTACTCTGTGGCCCCAACTATGGGTGGGTCAGGGCAGAGGGGTGGCTACACCCCTTTCCCTTTGTCCAGTTCGCGCCAAAGCAGGGGCTGGAAGCCCCTGATCCGGTTTGGACTGGGGTATGCACAGGGACACCAAATGTGCCCCCAGTGCAGGACTTCAAAGCACACAGATGGTGCTCCCGCCCAGCCCCAATACACATTATCCTGTCTGGGGAGGTGGTAACACCTCCCTGGGACAGGAAACCTATTGTCCAGGCCTCCCCTGCCGGAGTTTCGTCCAGCAGCAGGAGGCCAGACTCGTGTCTGTGGCAGCAGCATCCATTTTGTGATGCCAGGGCTCTGGAAAGAAGTTACCGGACTAGTCAGAGTTAACATGTCTTTCCCTCTAGAAGGGTGGAATGCTACCCCCGCCACCAGGATTGGCGGGGGGGGTAGTATTCCAAGATGTTTGACACCAAACACGACATGTTTAGGTGCAGCCATTCCAAAGTTAGCATTTTACCGCGAGGATATAATGCGCTTAAGAGTATATGGTCAGGCTGCACTACAAACAGCATCAGAGATGGTCTCCGAACGCTGCAGAGGGGCCCTGCTCATGCCGGGGCACCCTCTCACATAGGAACCACGCACTCTGCCTTTAGGAT
The DNA here is from genome assembly GCA_963921515.1 of Calotriton arnoldi. Taxonomy (NCBI): domain Eukaryota; kingdom Metazoa; phylum Chordata; class Amphibia; order Caudata; family Salamandridae; genus Calotriton; species Calotriton arnoldi. Next base: position 49,866 of record CAWUFW010019247.1, on the reverse strand, counting down.
TGATAAGGCCTGCCTTAGGAGTGACTTATAGGTTTATATGTGTGTATGTATTTCGTGATATAGGTAACCTATATCACAGTAAGGGGTGCATGCACCACCTTACCCAGGCTGCAGTAGCAGACCTGTGGTGTCAGTTTGGGTGGCCTTCCAGGGGTGGCATAATACACGCTGCAGCCCCTGGCAGGCCTCTGAGGTACCTATGCCCTTGGTACATAGTATACCATATACTAGGGACTTATAAGGGCACTCCAGATCCCAATCAGTGATGTGCCTAAGGCACATGGAAACCATTTTAGAGAGGAAGCAGCTAGGCTGGGGTTCTGATTAGCAGGGCCCCAGCCAGACTAATGTCGAAAAACAGTGAAGCATCAGCAAAAAGTGGGGGTACCCATGTGAAGCAGATCCTACTCTCCTACAGCTGACAACTGAATATTCTGACCTTATCCAGGGATGCTGCCTCAGTTGTCAGCTTTTCCATTTACGCATCTTCATCCTCAGACGGTGGCTGAAAGAAAGCAAAAATCCAGTTAAGACTTGATTATATTAGATGTAGAAACCTGGATATACTGATCGAATCCAAGGATACTGCTTCCGTTCTCAGCTTGTCCATTTGGCCATTTTCATTCTCAGAAGGTGGCTGAAAGAAACAAAAACTCCAGCTAAGATTTGATTAGATTAGATGCAGACAACTGAATAATCTGACCTTTTCCAGGGATGCTGCATCAGTTGTCAGCTTGTCCATTTAGGCATCTTCACCCTCAGACGGTGGATGAAAGAAACCAAAAATCCAGTTAAGATTTGATTAGAATAGATGTAGACAGCTGACAATACTGATCTAATCCAGGTATGCTGCCTCCTTTTCAGCTTGTCCATTTGGCAATTTGCATCCTCAGGAGGTGGCTGAAAGAAACGAAAATCCAGCTAAAATTTGATTAAATTAGATGCAGACAACTGAATATTCTGACCTTATCCAGGGATGCTGCCTCAGTTGTCAGCTTGTCCAGTTAGGCATCTTTTCCCTCAGACTGTGGCTGAAAGAAACCCAAAATCCAGTTAAGATTTGATTAGAATAGATGTAGACAGCTGACAATACTGATCTAATCCAGGTATGCTGCCTCCTTTTTCAGCTTGTCCATTTGGCAATTTGCATCCTCAGGAGGTGGCTGAAAGAAACGAAAATCCAGCTAAAATTTGATTAAATTAGATGCAGACAACTGAATATTCTGACCTTATCCAGGGATGCTGCCTCAGTTGTCAGCTTGTCCAGTTAGGCATCTTTTCCCTCAGACTGTGGCTGAAAGAAACCCAAAATAAAGTTAAGATTTGATAAGAATAGATGTAGACAGCTGAATATACCGATCTAATCCAGGGATGCTGCCTCAGTTGTCAGCTTCTCCATTTGTGAATCTTCTTTCTCAGAAGGTGGCTGAAAGAAACAAAAAATCCAGCTAATATTTGATTAGATTAGATGCAGACAACTGAATATTCTGACCTTATCCAGGAAGGCTGCCTCAGTTGTCAGCTTGTCCAGTTAGGCATCTTTACCCTCAGACGGTGGCTGAAAGAAACCCAAAATCCAGTTAAGATTTGATTAGAATAGATGTAGACATCTGAATATACTGATCTAATCCAGGTATGCTGCCTCCATTGTCAGCTTGTCCATTTGGCCATTTTCATTCTCAGAAGGTGGCTGAAAGAAACAAAAATCCAGCTAAGATTTGATTAGATTAGATGCAGACAACTGAATATTCTGACCTTTTCCAGGGATGCTACCTCAGTTGTCAGCTTGTCCATTTAGGCATCTTCACCCTCAGACGGTGGCTGAAAGAAACCAAAAATCCAGTTAAGATATCATTAGATTAGATGTAGACAGCTGGATATACTGATCTAATCCAGGGATATTGCCTCCGCTGTCAGCTTGTCCATTTGGCCATTTTCATTCTCAGAAGGTGGCTGAAAGAAACGAAAAATCCAGCAAAGATTTGATTAGATTAGATACTGACAACTGAATATTCTGACCTTATCCAGGGATGCTGCCTCAGTTGTCAGCTTGTCCATTTACGCATCTTCATCCTCAGACGGTGGCTGAAAGAAAGCAAAAATCCAGTTAAGACTTGATTATATTAGATGTAGAAACCTGGATATACTGATCGAATCCAAGGATACTGCCTCCGTTCTCAGCTTGTCCATTTGGCCATTTTCATTCTCAGAAGGAGGCTGAAAGAAACGAAAAATCCAGCTAAAATTTGATTAGATTAGATGCAGACAACTGGCTTTTCTGACCTTATCCAGGGATGCTGCCTCAGTTGTCAGTTTGTCCATTTAGGCATCTTCACCCTCAGACGGGGGCTGAAAGAAACCAAAAATCCAGTTAAGATATGATTAGAATAAATGTAGACAGCTGAATATACTGATCTATTGCAGGTATGCTGCCTTCGTTATCAGCTTGTCCATTTAGCCATTTTCATTCTCAGAAGGTGGCTGAAAGAAATGAAAAATCCAGCTAGGATTTGATCAGATTAGATGCAGACAACTGAATATTCTGACCGTATCCTGGGATGCTGCCTCAGTTGTCAGCTCGTCCAGTTAGGCATCTTTGCCCTCAGACGGTGGCTGAAAGAAATCAAAAATCCAAATAAGATTTGATTAGATTAGATGCATACAGCTTAATATTCTGACCTTATCCAGGGATGCTGCCTCAGTTGTCAGCTTGTCCATTTGGGCATCTTTATCCTAAGACAGTGGCTGAAAGAACCCCAAAATACAGTTAAGATTTGATAAGAATAGATGTAGACAGCTGAATATACCGATCTAATCCAGGGATGCTGTCTCAGTTGTCAGCTTGTCCATTTGTGAATCTTCTTTATCAGAAGGTGGCTGAAAGAAACGAAAATTCAGTTAAGATTTGAATAGATTAGATGTAGACAGCTGAATATACCGATCTAATCCACGGATGCTGCCTCAGTTGTCAACTTGTCCATTTGTGAATCTTCTTTCTCAGAAGGTGGCTGAAAGAAAAGAAAAATCCAGTTATACTTTGATTAGAATAGATGTAGACAGCTGAATATACTGATCTAATCCAGGTATGTTGCCTCCTTTGTCAGCTTGTCCATTTGGCCATTTTCATTTTCAGAAGGTGGATGAAAGAAACAAAAAATCCAGCTAAGATTTGATTAGATTAGATGCAGACAACTGAATATTCTGACCTTATCCAGGAAGGCTGCCTCAGTTGTCAGCTTGTCCATTTAGACATCTTCACCCTCAGACGGTGGTTGAAAGAAACCAAAAATCCAGTTAAGATATGATTAGATTAGATGTAGACAGCTGGATATACTGAACTAATCCAAGGATACTGCCTCCGTAGTCAGCTTGTCCATTTGGCCATTTTCATTCTCAGAAGGTGGCTGAAAGAAACAAAAAATCCAGCTAAAATTTAATTAGATTAGATGCAGACAACTGACTATTCTGACCTTATCCAGGGATGCTGCCTCAGTTGTCAGCTTGTCCATTTAGGCATCTTCACCCTCAGACGGTGGCTGAAAGAAACCAAAAATCCAGTTAAGATATGATTAGATTAGATGTAGACAGCTGGATATGCTGATCTAATCCAGGGATATTGCCTCCGCTGTCAGCTTGTCCATTTGGCCATTTTCATTCTCAGAAGGTGGCTGAAAGAAACAAAAAATCCAGCAAAGATTTGATTAGATTAGATGCTGACAACTGAATATTCTGACCTTATCCAGGGATGCTGCCTCAGTTGTCAGCTTGTCCATTTACGCATCTTCATCCTCAGATGGTGGCTGAAAGAAAGCAAAAATCCAGTTAAGACTTGATTATATTAGATGTAGAAAGCTGGATATACTGATCTAATCCAAGGATAGTGCCTCCGTTGTCAGCTTGTCCATTTGGCCATTTTCATTCTCAGAAGGAGGCTGAAAGAAACGAAAAATTAAGCTAAAATTTGATTAGATTAGATGCAGACAACTGGCTATTCTGACCTTATCCAGGGATGCTGCCTCAGTTGTCAGTTTGTCCATTTAGGCATCTTCACCCTCAGACGGTGGCTGAAAGAAACCAAAAATCCAGTTAAGATTTGATTAGATTAGATGTAGACAGCAGGCTATACAGATCTAATCCAGGGATACTGCCTCCGTTGTCAGCTTGTCCATTTGGCCATTTTCATCCTCAGAAGGTGGCTGAAAGAAATGAAAAATCCATCTAAGTTTTGATTAGATTAGATGCAGAAAGGTTAATATTCTGACCTTAACCACTAATACTGCCTCACCTGTTAGCTTGTCAATTTACGCATCTTCATCCTCAGACGGTGGCTGAAAGAAATCAAAAATCCAGTTAAGATTTGAATAGATTAGATGTAGACAGAGGAATATACCGATCTAATACAGGGATGCTGCCTCAGTTGTCAGCTTGCCATTTGTGAATCTTCTTTCTCAGAAGGTGGCTGAAAGAAACGAAAAATCCAGTTAAGCTTTGATTAGAATAGATGTAGACAGCTGAATATACCGATCTAATCCAGGGATGCTGCCTCAGTTGTCAGCTTGTCCATTTAGGCATCTTTACCCTCAGACAGTGGCTGAAAGAAACCCAAAATCCATTTAAGATTTGAATAGATTAGATGTAGACAGCTGAATATACCAATCTAATCCAGGTATGCTGCCTCCGTTGTCAGCTTGTCCATTTGGCCATTTAAATTCTCAGAAGGTGGCTGAAAGAAATGAAAAATCCAGCTAAGATTTGATTAGATTAGATGCAGACAACTGAATATTCTGACCTTATCCAGGGATGCTGCCTCAGTTGTCAGATTGTCCGGTTAGGCATCTTTTCCCTCAGACAGTGGCTGAAAGAAAAAAAATCCAGTTATGCTTTGATTAGAATAGATGTAGAGAGCTGAATATACTGATCTAATCCAGGTATGTTGCCTCCTTTGTCAGCTTGTCCATTTGGCCATTTTCATTCTCAGAAGGTGGCTGAAAGAAACAAAAATCCAGCTAAGATTTGATTAGATTAGATGCAGACAACTGAATATTCTGACCTTATCCAGGGATGCTGCCTCAGTTGTCAGCTTGTCCATTTAGGCATCTTCACCCTCAGACGGTGGCTGAAAGAAACCAAAAATCCAGTTAAGACTTGATTATATTAGATGTAGAAAGCTGGATATACTGATCTAATCCAAGGATACTGCCTCCGTTGTCAGCTTGTCCATTTTGCCATTTTCATTCTCAGAAGGAGGCTGAAAGAAACGAAAAATCCATCTTAGTTTTGATTAGATTAGGTGCAGAAAGGTTAATATTCTGACCTTAACCACTAATACTACCTCACCTGTTAGCTTGTCCATTTACGCATTGTGAGAAGTTGGCCTGGTATATGCTGTTCACTAATTAAAGTGGACACCTTGCACCAGAACAATTCGACTCTTATGGTAGATAGGTTTAAGACAACCTTTATAGAAAGCTATCCTAGTGGTAGCTGTGGAGAGCAGCCTTCAGGCTAAGTCTTGAAGGAATGTAAAGCAGCTTGTTTTACCACACAATCTCTTGAATCACCAAATGAAAAGACACCACACAGGTATATATATCAAATATATATGTATTTATTAATAAACACTCTCTACTAATCTCTTTATGAGATTAGAAGTCAGGAACATATGTACAAGTCAAATATTATCACAATAAGTTTAGCACAATCGAATATCACAATCTTAGTTTGCTAGACCTAGGTCTAGGGCATCTAGAATCGAGGGACCCCCAAGAACCACCCCAGGTAGTTGTAGGAGACCCACAGGGGACGGACGCGGTGACCTGGCACCGGTGCGAGTCCTGTGCGAGTCTATGCACTCAGACGCGATTGAGATATCAATGTTAAAGGTCCCTTGCGTGTTCGAGGCGAACACACCGATCGGTCCTTGTACGAGTCGAAGGACGCGGTCACAGATAGAGATGCAAGGGAGATGGATGCGCTGTGTCTAACACAGACGCGAACCTTGTGCGAGTCAGTGCAATGGAGATCTCAGAGTTACAGGCCCTTTGTGTGTTCGAGGCGAACACCGATCGGACTCAGTACGAGTCGAAGGATACAGTTTTAGATAGTGTTACAAAGGAGATGGACGCGGTGTGTCTAACACAGACGCGAACTCTGTACGAGTCAGCGCAATTGTCGCACTTAGAAAGTTAGAGTTTTAGGACACTTCTAGGGAAGCTACAAGCAAGTCACTTACAGGGTAAGTAGTTCTAGGGCCCACACCCACAGGAGCACCGTAGTGCTGAAGTTACCTCACCCAGGGGAGCCGGGTGCATAGGTGTTCTTTGGTGTCGGGTCGCAGCGTCGTTTTCAATGGGAGCCAGTGAAGACTTGCTGCTTGCGGCGACAGGAGAAGTGTCCGGAGGAATCCAAGCCTGGATTCGGAAGATGGAAGACCTGAAAGCAGAGGGGACAGTGTTCAAAGTCACTTGGCAGTGACTCGGGGCAAGGAAGATGGATGCCCACCGTCGTCGCAAGATTCAGGTCGTTCGCAGTTGCCTTGACTCTTCAGCCACGAGGTCCAGGAGGCGTCGACGATGACCAGGAGCTGGATTCCGCGTGTCCCACAATGTCTGCAGCTTACTGCTGTATCGGCGACTCGATCAGAGCCAACAAGCCTTGGTAACAGCAAGTCTCGGGGAAAGTGTGAAGAGGCAATGGCGCAGACCAGCAAGATCTGGGGGACTCACCCAGCGAGGGTAAGTCAGGGCAGGCCTGGAGAAACCAGGGGAGCCCTTTGGTTTCTTTAGAAAGTCTTCTGGGGACCCACAAGCCGGCTGGCAAGGGATTGCAAAGACGCCTCGGGAGGAATCACTCACAGGGGCCCACGGTCACTCGGGACGTGGTAGGCCTCTGATCTTAGGAGGGATTCCTGCTGGAGGCTGGGACCACACGTGGTCCAAAGCACAAGTTCGTGGAACGTTGTGAAGGGGTTACACTTGACAATAGTGAACGGTACCCAGGGGTCGCGGTTCCTCGTTACTCTTGGGGTCCACTGGCCTCAGCTTCGCTGGGGACTCACGATGGCCTTTGAGAAGTCAGGAAATCCACTTCTTGGGCTGCAGGGACTTCGGACTCCGGCGGGAGCGGCATAGTTTGCGACCGTCGTTTGTAGTTTTTGGTGCCTGCCAAGCAGGGGAGTCACTCCTTGACTCCAAGGAGATTCTTCAGTCTTCCAAAGGTAGTGGAACGTCGAAGGTCCGGGATTCTTCTTGTAGAGCGTCGTCCAGGGAAATCTAGGGTGCAATGCACAGGTTCCCCCTCTTATACTAAAAGAAAGGGAGGGACTAGCTCTATGACCCTACCTATGGGAGGGTCAGGGGAGTGGGTGGCTACACCCACTTCCCTTTGTCCAGTTTCGCGCCAGAGCAGGGACAGGTAGCCCCTGAGCCGGTTTGAACTGGCATATGCACAGAGGAGCCTTCTGCTCCCCCAGTGCAGGACTTCAAAGCACTCTAAGAGTGCACCCACCCAGCCCCAATACACTAAACCCTGTCTGGGAGGTGGTCACACCCCCTTGGGACAGGATATCTATTGTTGGGCTTCCTCCACTGCGAGTGTTGGTCATCAGCAGGAGGGCAGCCCAGTGTCTGTGACTGGTGGCATCCATTTTGTGATGCCAGGGCTCTGCAGGATTCTACCGCGTTTCCACAGTAGGTACATGTCTATCCCTCTAGAAGGGTGGAATGCTACCCCCGCCGCCAGGACTGGTGGGGGGTAGTATTCCAAGGTGTTTGACACCAAACACGACATGTTTCGATGCAGCCATTCCAAAGTTAGCATTTTACCGCGAGGATATAATGCACTTAAAAGTATATGGTTTAACCGCATCCACAAACAGCACCAGAGAATGGACTCTGAGAGCTGCAGAGGGGCCCTGCTCAGGCAGAGGCACCCCCTCACATAGAAGCCAAGCACCCTGCCCTCAGGATTGATAGGGCCTGCCTTAGGGGTGACTGATAGGGTTATATGTGTGTGTAGGAGAGATATAGGTAACCTATATCTCAGTGAGGGGTGCTAGCACTTCCTCACTCAGGCTGCAGTAGCAGGCCTGTGGTGTCAGATTTAGTCTGCTTCCCAGGGGTGGCATAATACATGCTGCAGCCCCTGGTAGGCCTGTGAAGTACCTATGCCCTTGATACCTAAGGTACCATATACTAGGGACTCATAAGGTGCCACAGTATCCAATCACTAGTGCACCTAGAGTGCACTCCAAATCGTTTAGAGAGAACAGAGAGGCTGGGGCCCTGATTAGCAGGGTCCCAGCCTGACTATAGCCAGAAACCAGTGTAAACATCAGAAAAAAAGTGGGGGCAACATAAGAGGCAGATCCTACTCTCCTACACAACCCCCCCAAACGCAGGGACACTAAACTAACCTTGACCAGTTGAGTCTTCGTGTTCAAAGTGGAAATACCTTGAGAGTCCATCTGCATTGGCATGTTGGGTCCCAGGTCTATGTTCCACTGTATAGTCCATCCCCTGTAGGGAAATGGACCACCTCAAAAGTTTTGGGTTTTCTCCTTTCATTTGTTTAAGCCATAGGAGGGGCTTGTGGTCGGTCTGAACTATGAAGTGAGTACCAAACAAGTATGGCCTCAGCTTCTTCAGGGCCCATACCACAGCAAAGGCCTCCCTCTCTATAGCTGACCAACGTTTCTCTCTAGGGGTCAGCCTTCTGCTAATAAAAGCTACTGGCTGGTCTTGACCTTCATCATTCAGTTGAGACAGTACAGCTCCCACACCCAGCTCAGAAGCATCTGTTTGGACAATGAACTTTTTGGTGTAGTCTGGACTCTGTAAGATGGGGGCAGTGCACATGGCCTGCTTTAGGTCTTCAAATGCCTTCTGACAGCTAGCTGTCCACTGAACCTTTTTTGGCATTTTCTTTGAGGTCAGATCATTCAAGGGGGTCACTATAGATCCATATCCCTTGACAAACCTCCTATAGTACCCAGACAGGCCTAAGAAGGCTCTCACCTGTGTCTGGGTGGTTGGAGCAACCCATTCCATTATGGTTTGGATTTTGCTCTGTAAAGGCTGAACCTGGCCTCCACCTACAAGGTGGCCCAGGTACACAACCTGACTCTGCCCTATCTGGCACTTAGTGGCCTTGATAGTGAGGCCTGCTTTCTGCAGGGCCTCCAAAACATTCCTGAGGTGGACCAGGTGATCCTGCCAGGAGGAACTAAAGACAGCAATATCATCTAGATAAGCTGAGCAATAAGTTTCCATCCCTGTCAGAACTTTATTCACCAACCTCTGGAAAGTGGCAGGTGCATTTTTCAATCCAAAGGGCATTACCACAAAGTGGTAGTGCCCACCAGGGGTCGAAAATGCTGTTTTGGCTTTTGCATCATCAGCTAACCTGATCTGCCAGTAGCCAGCTGTCAGGTCAAACGTGCTTAGATACTTGGCTGAGGCCAAAGTATCAATCAGCTCATCTGCCCTTGGTATGGGATAGGCATCAGTCCTAGTGACTGCATTGAGGCCTCTGTAGTCTACACAAAACCTCATTTCTTTCTTACCACCCTGGGTATGAGGCTTGGGTACCAGGACTACTGGACTAGCCCAAGGGCTATCTGAAGGCTCAATTACACCTAGCTCCAACATTTTCTGGACTTCAGTCCTGATACAGTCCCTGACATGGTCAGGTTGCCTGTAGATTTTATTCTTGACAGGCAGACTGTCTCCAGTGTCCACCTCGTGGGTGCACCAGGAAGTCTGACTAGGGGTCAGGCTAAACATATGTCTAAACTGTTGCAGAACTTGTCTGCACTCAGTTTGCTGATGGTCGGTGAGGCTGCTTGCCAAAGCAACACCATCTACTGACCCATCATCAGGGTTCTGAGAGAGCAGGTCAGGGAGAGGGTCACTCTCCTCCTCCTGGTCCTCATCAGTTGCCATGAGCAAGCCCATGTCAGCCCTGTCAACATATGGCTTTAATCTGTTGACATGGAGCACCCTCAGGGGGCTCCTGGGAGTTCCAAGATTCACCAGGTAGGTGACTTCTCCCTTCTGTTCAACTATTGTATGGGGGCCACTCCACTTGTCCTGGAGGGCTGCTGGGGCCACAGGCTCCAACACCCACACTTTCTGTCCTGGCTGGTATACAGTCAGTACAGCCTTTTGGTCATGCCAAGCTTTTTGTAATTCTTGGCTGGCCTCCAGGTTTTTGGTTGCCTTTTTCATGTACTCTGCCATCCGGGAGCGGAGACCAAGTACATAGTCCATCACATCTTGTTTGGGGGCTTGAGAGGTAACTCCCAGCCCTCTTTTACCAAACACAGTGGACCTCTCACAGGATGCCCAAACAGAAGCTCAAATGGGCTGTAACCAACCCCCTTCTGTGGAACCTCTCTGTATGCAAACAACAGGCAAGGAAGAAGAAGGTCCCATTTCCGCCTAAGCTTCTCTGGGAGACCTTTAATCATTCCTTTCAAGGTTTTGTTGAAGCGTTCAACTAAACCATTGCATTGTGGGTGATAGGGGTGGTGAACTTGTAAGTTACACCACACTCCTTCCACATTGCTTTTAGATATCCTGACATGAAGTTGGTACCTCTGTCAGAAATGACCTCCTTTGGGAAACCCACTCTGGAGAAGACTCCAATGAGGGCTCTTGCCACCACAGGGGCTGTGGTGGTCCTCAGAGGAATTGCTTCTGGGTACCTGGTGGCATGATCCACTACCACCAGGATAAACCTGTGCCCAGATGCAGTTTGAGGGTCAAGGGGACCAACAATGTCAATCCCTACCCTTTCAAAGGGTACCCCCACCACCGGTAGTGGTATCAGGGGGCCTTTGTTGTGCCACCTGCCTTACCACTGGCTTGGCATGTGACACAGGAGCGACAAAACTCCTTTGTGTCCTCTGACATATGTGGCCAATGAAAATGTGGAACAAGCCTGTCCCAGGTCTTGTTTTGGCCCAAGTGTCCTGCTAAAGGGATGTCATGTGCTAGGGTCAAGAGGAACCCCTAAACTTCTGAGGTATTACCATCCTCCTGGTGGCTCCAGGGGCTGGGTCTCTACTCTCAGAATATAGGAGTCCCTCATCCCAATAAACTTTATGGGACCCACTAGCACTCCCAGCAGCCTCAGCAGCAGCCTGCTGTCTGAGGGGTTCAAGAGAGGGGCAGCACTGTTGCTCCTTACTCAGATCTTCCCTAGAAGGGCCCCCTGCCCCCAAGAACTCAACCTGATCAGGCTCAAGTCCCTCTGGGGCAGTTCCTTCTTCAGGATCTGCTTCACCTCCCTCTGGGGGTGAATCTGTGATCTGAGACAGAGGGGAAGGCACTGCCTTTACCCTACTGCTCCTCCTCTTGGGAAGCATCTGGTCCATTGTTCCAGGATCCAGAGCTGGTTCAGTGTCATGCATTCTTGCTTGTGACCTGGTCACAGCAAATACCTCTGCAGGGATGCCCAACATCTCAGCATGAGTCCATAACTCTACTTCAGACCAGGCTGAAGTCTCTAGATCATTGCCCAATAGACATTCGACAGGGAGGTCTGCACTGACTACAACCTTCTTGAGGCCAGTTACCCCTCCCCAGGAGAAATTCACAACTGCCAGACTATGGTTGGTCTTGACGTTGCTTGCATTGGTCACCTGGTACATTTCACCCAGGATGATCTGTCCAGTGTCCACAAGGTCCTCTGCCACCATGGTGACACTAGCACCTGTGTCCCTAAATGCCAAAGCCTGTTTGCCATTTATTACAGGCTGCTGTTTGTATTTGCCCAGATTACTGGGACTCACTAGGAAGGACATATTAAGGTCTCCCTCACAAATCAGCATTGCCTGAGTGGGCACTCTGACTAGGTCAGAGTCCACTTCAGAACCCAGGGTCAACCCTACTACACCCTTATTCTGAGTACCACCTCCACCAGTAGCTGAACTAGGGGGAACAGTTGCCTTAGGGGCAGGAGTGGTGGTGGTTTGGTCTTTGGACTTGTTACAGTCAGAAGTCCAGTGCCCTTTCTGTTTACAGAATTTGCACCAGGGCTTCTTTTGGCCTTTTCCCTTGTTGGATTGTGACTCCCCACCAGATGCAGATTTTTGGGGCCCTTGTGAAGACTTCTGGTCTTTTGACTTATCCCCACCTTTCTCAGAGCCCTTAGGATCTTGCTTCTTGGTGTCACCCCCTTGGTTCTGGGGTTTCTGCCTCACCCTGGTTCTGACCCATTTGTCTGCCTTCTTTCCCAATTCTTGGGGAGAGGTCAGATCCGAGTCCACCAGGTACTGATGCAACAACTGGTTCTGGCAATTATTAAGGATCTGTTCTCTCATCATCAGATTATACAATCCCTTGAAATCAGTAACCCTACTGCCAACCAGCCAACCCTCCAGAGCCTTGGTTGCACAATCAACAAAGTCAGTCCAGTCCTGAGTCTGTGCCTTCTGGGTGTCTCTGAACTTCAACCTGTACTGCTCAGTGGTTAAGCCAAACCCATCTATCAGTGCACTCTTCAGGACTTCATAATCATCAGCATCCTCTTCTCTAACAGTGAGGAGCTTGTCTCTACCTTTATCTGAAAAGGAGAGCCACAAGATTGCTGCCCACTGCTTTTGGGGGACCTGCTGTACTCTACAGGCCCTCTCCATAGCAGTTATCCACTTGTGGATATCATCCCCACTCTGGTAGGGAGGAACAACCTTGCTCAGGTTCCTATGGTCTGGAATAGATTCTCTGCCTCTAGGGACACTGTTGCTGCCACCAAGGGGTTCTAACCCCTCTCTTCTAGAAGCTCTCTGGATCTCCAGGGCTTCTCTATCCAGTGCCAACTGCTTGGTTCTGAGGGCAACTCTTGCTTCCTCATACTGCAGCAGTTTGCACATTCTTTCAGAGGAGGTCTCTCTTATGGGAAAGTATGAGTTCCTCTGGTGGACAAATTCTCTGCCAGAGTGATAAGAGTGCTCAGATTCCCTGGAAGGGGACCTATGCCTCTCCTCCACTCTGTCAGCTCTCTTAGGGAGAATTCCTCTGTCCTTTTCAGGCCCCTTGAGGCCTGGCCCTTCAATCACAGAGTCCTGGTCATTCTGATTTTCATCATCTGACCCAGATACTGTAATTGACCCACCCACTGATTCAGACCCATTAGCTCCTAGAGCCAATCTAAGATCATCTGCTGTCAGCAGATCTATCAGGTGTAGGGTTGAGGGACTCTGTCCTAGCCTCAGGTGTCTTTCAACACACATGGCTCTCAAGTCAGAGAAAGCCATGTCCTTATACTGAGGCTGAGTGGATCCACTGGTTCCACCCTTTAAGGACATTCTAGTGTTGTGCAGTGTTGTACTACCTACACTAGTTTGTGGCCTACTGATACTAGCTTGAGCTGTAGAAAGGGTGTGCTATCCCTTGGCACACAGCTCTAAGTTCAGTAGAACTTATTGATACTAAGCTTGACTTTATATGTACCTTAAGTACCTATAGTGGTTTTCAGTTAGTAATTCAAATAGAGATTTTCTGGTAAAACAATAGCAAGCTGGAATCCCACACGCTGCCCACCAATGTGAGAAGTTGGCCTGGTATATGCTGTTCACTAATTAAAGTGGACACCTTGCACCAGAACAATTCGACTCTTATGGTAGATAGGTTTAAGACAACCTTTATAGAAAGCTATCCTAGTGGTAGCTGTGGAGAGCAGCCTTCAGGCTAAGTCTTGAAGGAATGTAAAGCAGCTTGTTTTACCACACAATCTCTTGAATCACCAAATGAAAAGACACCACACAGGTATATATATCAAATATATATGTATTTATTAATAAACACTCTCTACTAATCTCTTTATGAGATTAGAAGTCAGGAACATATGTACAAGTCAAATATTATCACAATAAGTTTAGCACAATCGAATATCACAATCTTAGTTTGCTAGACCTAGGTCTAGGGCATCTAGAATCGAGGGACCCCCAAGAACCACCCCAGGTAGTTGTAGGAGACCCACAGGGGACGGACGCGGTGACCTGGCACCGGTGCGAGTCCTGTGCGAGTCTATGCACTCAGACGCGATTGAGATATCAATGTTAAAGGTCCCTTGCGTGTTCGAGGCGAACACACCGATCGGTCCTTGTACGAGTCGAAGGACGCGGTCACAGATAGAGATGCAAGGGAGATGGACGCGCTGTGTCTAACACAGACGCGAACCTTGTGCGAGTCAGTGCAATGGAGATCTCAGAGTTACAGGCCCTTTGTGTGTTCGAGGCGAACACCGATCGGACTCAGTACGAGTCGAAGGATACAGTTTTAGATAGTGTTACAAAGGAGATGGACGCGGTGTGTCTAACACAGACGCGAACCCTGTACGAGTCAGCGCAATTGTCGCACTTAGAAAGTTAGAGTTTTAGGACACTTCTAGGGAAGCTACAAGCAAGTCACTTACAGGGTAAGTAGTTCTAGGGCCCACACCCACAGGAGCACCGTAGTGCTGAAGTTACCTCACCCAGGGGAGCCGGGTGCATAGGTGTTCTTTGGTGTCGGGTCGCGGCGTCGTTTTCAATGGGAGCCAGTGAAGACTTGCTGCTTGCGGCGACAGGAGAAGTGTCCGGAGGAATCCAAGCCTGGATTCGGAAGATGGAAGACCTGAAAGCAGAGGGGACAGTGTTCAAAGTCACTTGGCAGTGACTCGGGGCAAGGAAGATGGATGCCCACCGGTGTCGCAAGATTCAGGTCATTCGCGGTTGCCTTGACTCTTCAGCCACGAGGTCCAGGAGGCGTCGACGACAACCAGGAGCTGGATTCGGTGTGTCCCACGATGTCTGCAGCTTACTGCGGTGTCGGCGACTCGATCGGAGCCAACAAGCCTTGGTAACAGCAAGTCTCGGGGAAAGTGTGAAGAGGCAATGGCGCAGACCAGCAAGGTCTGGGGGACTCACCCAGCGAGGGTAAGTCAGGGCAGGCCTGGAGCAACCAGGAGAGCCCTTTGGTTTCTTTAGAAAGTCTTCTGGGGACCCACAAGCCGGCTGGCAAGGGATCGCAAAGACGCCTCGGGAGGATTCACTCACAGGGGCCCACGGTCACTCGGGACGTGGTAGGCCTCTGATCTTAGGAGGGATTCCTGCTGGAGGCTGGGACCACACGTGGTCCAAAGCACAAGTTCGTGGAACGTTGTGAAGGGGTTGCACTCGACAATAGTGCATGGTACCCAGGGGTCGCGGTTCCTCGTTACTCTTGGGGTCCACTGGCCTCAGCTTTGCTGGGGACTCACGATGGACTTTGAGAAGTCAGGAAATCCACTTCTTGGGCTAGCAGGGACTTTGGCCTCCGGCGGGAGCGGCGTAGTTTGCGACCGTCGTTTGTAGTTTTTGGTGCCTGCCAAGCAGGGGAGTCACTCCTTGACTCCAAGGGAGATTCTTCAGTCTTCCAAAGGTAGTGGAACATCGAAGGTCCGGGATTCTTCTTGTAGAGCGTCGTCCAGGGAAATCTAGGGTGCAATGCACAGGTTCCCCCTCTTATACTAAAAGAAAGGGAGGGACTAGCTCTATGACCCTACCTATGGGAGGGTCAGGGGAGTGGGTGGCTACACCCACTTCCCTTTGTCCAGTTTCGCGCCAGAGCAGGGACAGGTAGCCCCTGAGCCGGTTTGAACTGGCATATGCACAGAGGAGCCTTCTGCTCCCCCAGTGCAGGACTTCAAAGCACTCTAAGAGTGCACCCACCCAGCCCCAATACACTAAACCCTGTCTGGGAGGTGGTCACACCCCTTGGGACAGGATATCTATTGTTGGGCTTCCTCCACTGCGAGTGTTGGTCATCAGCAGGAGGGCAGCCCAGTGTCTGTGACTGGTGGCATCCATTTTGTGATGCCAGGGCTCTGCAGGATTCTACCGCGTTTCCACAGTAGGTACATGTCTATCCCTCTAGAAGGGTGGAATGCTACCCCCGCCGCCAGGACTGGCGGGGGGTAGTATTCCAAGGTGTTTGACACCAAACACGACATGTTTCGATGCAGCCATTCCAAAGTTAGCATTTTACCGCGAGGATATAATGCACTTAAAAGTATATGGTTTAACCGCATCCACAAACAGCACCAGAGAATGGACTCTGAGAGCTGCAGAGGGGCCCTGCTCAGGCAGAGGCACCCCCTCACATAGAAGCCAAGCACCCTGCCCTCAGGATTGATAGGGCCTGCCTTAGGGGTGACTGATAGGGTTATATGTGTGTGTAGGAGAGATATAGGGAACCTATATCTCAGTGAGGGGTGCTAGCACTTCCTCACTCAGGCTGCAGTAGCAGGCCTGTGGTGTCAGATTTAGTCTGCTTCCCAGGGGTGGCATAATACATGCTGCAGCCCCTGGTAGGCCTGTGAAGTACCTATGCCCTTGGTACCTAAGGTACCATATACTAGGGACTCATAAGGTGCCACAGTATCCAATCACTAGTGCACCTAGAGTGCACTCCAAATCGTTTAGAGAGAACAGAGAGGCTGGGGCCCTGATTAGCAGGGTCCCAGCCTGACTATAGCCAGAAACCAGTGTAAACATCAGAAAAAAAGTGGGGGCAACATAAGAGGCAGATCCTACTCTCCTTCACACATCTTCATCAAAAATCCAGTTAAGATTGGAATAGATTAGATGTAGACAGCTGAATATACCGATCTAATCCAGGGATGCTGCCTCAGTTGTCAACTTGTCCATTTGTGAATCTTCTTTCTCAGAAGGTGGCTGAAAGAAACGAAAAATCCAGCTAAGATTTGATTAGATTAGATGCAGACAGCTGAATATTCTGACCTTATCCAGGGATGCTGCCTCTTTTGTCAGCTTGTCCATTTAGGCATCTTCACCCTCAGACTACGGCTGAAAAACCCCAAAAATCCAGTTAAGATTTGATTAGATTAGATGTAGACAGCAGGCTATACAGATCTAATCCAGGGATACTGCCTCCGTTGTCAGCTTGTCCATTTGACCATTTTCATCCTCAGAAGGTGGCTGAAAGAAATGAAAAATCCATCTAAGTTTTGATAGATTAGATGCAGAAAGGTTAATATTCTGACCTTAACCACTAATACTGCCTCACCTGTTAGCTTGTCAATTTACGCATCTTCATCCTCAGACAGTGGCTGAAAGAAATCAAAAATCCAGTTAAGATTTGAATAGATTAGATGTAGACAGATGAATATACCGATCTAATACAGGGATGCTGCCTCAGTTGTCACTTTGTCCATTTGTGAATCTTCTTTCTCAGAAGGTGGCTGAAAGAAACGAAAAATCCAGTTAAGCTTTGATTAGAATAGATGTACACAGCTGATTATACTGATCTAATCCAGGTATGCTGCCTCCGTTGTCAGCTTGTCCATTTGGCCATTTAAATTCTCAGAAGGTGGCTGAAAGAAACGAAAAATTCAGCTAAGATTTGATTAGATTAGATGCAGACAACTGAATATTTTTACCTTATCCAGGGAGGCTGCCTCAGTTGTCAGCTTGTCCAGTTAGGCATCTTTACCCTCAGACGGTGGCTGAAAGAAACCCAAAATCCAGTTAAGATTTGATTAGAATAGATGTAGACAGCTGAATATACTGATCTAATCCAGGTATGCTGCCTCCTTTGTCAGCTTGTCCATTTGGCCATTTTCATTCTCAGAAGGTGGCTGAAAGAAACAAAAAATCCAGCTAAGATTTGATTAGATTAGATGCAGACAACTGAATATTCTGACCTTTTCCTGGGATGCTGCCTCAGTTGTCAGCTTGTCCATTTAGGCATCTTCACCCTCAGACGGTGGTTGAAAGAAACCCAAAATCCAGTTAAGACTTGATTATATTAGATGTAGAAAGCTGGATATACTGATGTAATCCAAGGATACTGTCTCCGTTGTCAGCTTGTCCATTTGGCCATTTTCATTCTCAGAAGGAGGCTGAAAGAAACGAAAAATCCAGCTAAAATTTAATTAGATTAGATGCAGACAACTGACTATTCTCACCTTATCCAGGGATGCTGCCTCAGTTGTCAGCTTGTCCATTTAGGCATCTTCACCGTCAGACGGTGGCTGAAAGAAACCAAAAATCCAGTTAAGATATGATTAGATTAGATGTAGACAGCTGGATATGCTGATCTAATCCAGGGATATTGCCTCCGCTGTCAGCTTGTCCATTTGGCCATTTTCATTCTCAGAAGGTGGCTGAAAGAAACAAAAAATCCAGCAAAGATTTGATTAGATTAGATGCTGACAACTGAATATTCTGACCTTATCCAGGGATGCTGCCTCAGTTCTCAGCTTGTCCATTTACGCATCTTCATCCTCAGATGGTGGCTGAATGAAAGCAAAAATCCAGTTAAGACTTGATTATATTAGATGTAGAAAGCTGGATATACTGATCTAATCCAAGGATAGTGCCTCCGTTGTCAGCTTGTCCATTTGGCCATTTTCATTCTCAGAAGGAGGCTGAAAGAAACGAAAAATCCATCTAAGTTTTGATTAGATTAGATGCAGAAAGGTTAATATTCTGACCTTAACCACTAATACTGCCTCACCTGTTAGCTTGTCAATTTACGCATCTTCATCCTCAGACGGTGGCTGAAAGAAATCAAAAATCCAGTTAAGATTTGAATAGATTAGATGTAGACAGATGAATATACCGATCTAATACAGGGATGCTGCCTCAGTTGTCAGCTTGTCCATTTGTGAATCTTCTTTCTCAGAAGGTGGCTGAAAGAAACGAAAAATCCAGTTAAGCTTTGATTAGAATAGATGTACACAGCTGATTATACTGATCTAATCCAGGTATGCTGCCTCCGTTGTCAGCTTGTCCATTTGGCCATTTAAATTCTCAGAAGGTGGCTGAAAGAAACGAAAAATTCAACTAAGATTTGATTAGATTAGATGCAGACAACTGAATATTTTGACCTTATCCAGGAGGCTGCCTCAGTTGTCAGCTTGTCCAGTTAGGCATCTTTACCCTCAGACGGTGGCTGAAAGAAACCCAAAATCCAGTTAAGATTTGATTAGAATAGATGTAGACAGCTGAATATACTGATCTAATCCAGGTATGCTGCCTCCTTTGTCAGCTTGTCCATTTGGCCATTTAAATTCTCAGAAGGTGGCTGAAAGAAACGAAAAATTTAGCTAAGATTTGATTAGATTAGATGCAGACAACTGAATATTTTGACCTTATCCAGGGAGTCTGCCTCAGTTGTCAGCTTGTCCATTTAGGCATCTTCACCCTCAGACGGTGGTTGAAAGAAACCCAAATTACAGTTAAGACTTGATTATATTAGATGTAGAAAGCTGGATATACTGATCTAATCCAAGGATACTGTCTCCGTTGTCAGCTTGTTTATTTGGCCATTTTCATTCTCAGAAGGAGGCTGAAAGAAACGAAAAATCCAGCTAAAATTTAATTAGATTAGATGCAGACAACTGACTATTCTGACCTTATCCAGGGATGCTGCCTCAGTTGTCAGCTTGTCCATTTAGGCATCTTCACCCTCAGACGGTGGCTGAAAGAAACCAAAAATCCAGTTAAGATATGATTAGATTAGATGTAGACAGCTAGATATGCTGATCTAATCCAGGGATATTGCCTCCGCTGTCAGCTTGTAAATTTGGCCATTTTCATTCTCAGAAGGTGGCTGAAAGAAACAAAAAATCCAGCAAAGATTTGAATAGATTAGATGCTGACAACTGAATATTCTGACCTTATCCAGGGATGCTGCCTCAGTTGTCAGCTTGTCCATTTACGCATCTTCATCCTCAGATGGTGGTTGAAAGAAAGCAAAAATCCAGTTAAGACTTGATTATATTAGATGTAGAAAGCTGGATATACTGATCTAATCCAAGGATAGTGCCTCCGTTGTCAGCTTGTCCATTTGGCCATTTTCATTCTCAGAAGGAGGCTGAAAGAAACGAAAAATCCAGCTAAGATTTGATTAGATTAGATATAGACAGCTGAATATACTGATCTAATCCAGGGATGCTGCCTCAGTTGTCAGCTTGTCCATTTGTGAATCTTCATTCTCAGAAGGTGGCTGAAAGAAACAAAAAATCCAGTGATGCTTTGATTAGAATAGATGTAGACAGCTGAATATACTGATCTAATCCAGGTATGCTGCCTCCGTTGTCAGCTTGTCCATTTGGCCATTTTAATCCTCAGAAGGTGGCTAAAAGAAACGAAAAATTCAGCTAAAATTTAATTAGATTAGATGCAGTCAGCTTAATATTCTGCCTCAGTTGTCAGCTTGTCCATTTAGGCATCTTCATCCTCAGATGGTGGCTGAAAGAAAACAAAAATCCAGTTAAGATTTTATTAGATTAGATGTAGACAGCTGAATATACTGATCTAATCCAGGGATATTGCCTCCGTTGTCAGCTTGTCCATTTGGCCATTTTAATCCTTAGAAGGTGGCTGAAAGAAACAAGAAAATCCAGCTAAGATTTGATTAGATTAGATGCAGATAGCTGAATATTCTGACCTTATCCAGGGATGCTGCCTCAGTTGTCAGCTTGTCCATTTAGGCATCTTGATTCTCAGGAGGTGGCTGAAAGAAACGAACAATCCAGCTTAGATTTGATTAGATTAGATGTAGAGAGCTGAATATACTGATCTAATCCAGGGTTGCTGCCTGAGTTGTCAGCGTGCAATTTAGGGCATCTTCATCCTCAGAAGGTGGCTAAAACAAACCAGGAATCCAGCTAAGATTTGATTAGATTAGATGCAGAAACCTGAATATTCTGACCTTATCCAGGGATGCTGCCTCAGTTGTCAGCTTGTCCATTTAGGCATCTTCATCCTCAGACGGTGGCTGAAAGAAACCAAAAATCCAGTTAAGATTTGATTAGAATGGATGTAGACAGCGGAATATACTGATGTAATCCAGGTATGCTGCCTCCGTTGTCAGCTTGTCCATTTGGCCATTTGTATCCTCAGAAGGTGGCTGAAAGAAACCAGAAATACAGCTAGGATTTGACTAAATTAGATGCAGGCAACTGAATATTCTGACCTTATTCATAGATACGGCCTCAGCTGACAGCTTGTCCATTTAGACATCTTCACCCTCAGAAGGTGACTGAAAGAAACCAAAGTCCAACTAACATTTCTAATGGATTAAACACATATTC
The DNA here is from genome assembly GCA_963921515.1 of Calotriton arnoldi. NCBI lineage: Eukaryota > Metazoa > Chordata > Amphibia > Caudata > Salamandridae > Calotriton > Calotriton arnoldi. Next base: position 28,779 of record CAWUFW010019247.1, on the reverse strand, counting down.
CTCTATTCAGTTTACACCACCATTTTTACAAGTCCCTAGAGAATTTTTGTTGATTTGATAACTAGTTTTTATTCCCCTTAGCTTCTGTATCCTTGTTATTGGAGTGCTCTTAAAAACCATAAGAAAGTGCATTTTTTTGCTTGGCTGCCCCATTGTTTGTGGCTTGATGCTGCTGGTGTTTGAACAGTGCACACTGGGCACTGCTGTCCAGTGCCCAATACATATCTTCTGACCCCTATAACATGGGGTAAAATTGGTTAATCCTCAACTGGTATATTGGCCAAAAAAGTATCTATGCGTCACCTCCACGCACTGGCTAGACAATTGAAAAAATAAGGGCCCCATCCTCAGCACCTCAGAACGCTTTCTGTACCATTAGGGGAAGAGAAGAGGACTGGGCCTGCTGTCTGTAACCTGTGAGGAGAGATGAAGGGATGGACCTGCTACCTCTTTCACCATGAGACTAAGAAGTAGACTACAAGGGTCAGTTGTCTGAACTCCTTTGTGACTATGAGGACATAACAAGGTGCAAGAGGCTTTTCTTTAGAGTGACCAGTGGGTAAGTTACAAGTGGAACTGGACTTGACCCTGCAGGAGGCCTCTGCTGGGGTGTGTCCTGGCTTTACTCTACCTACCAATTTCAGAGTTCACCACCAGCCTTGCGGTTCATACAAAGCCTTTTAAAAGGATGGGGTTTTTATGTCATCGGTGACAGACGTTCATTACAAAACTAACTGAATTTATTTGAAATAGTTGCAAATTAAAAATGTGTGATTTAATGTTAACAAATCTAAAATTAAAACATATTTATTATTGAATTCTAAAACGTTTTAGCAACCTTATTAAACATATAATGCAATATAATATATGTTTAACAAAATATAATCAAATTCTTTTAATAAATTCTAGATATCACTTTTAATAAATAATGCATAATCAAAAACAGTTTATGTTTTTTTCTTTAGGCAAGACGTTCATTTCTTCACAATTAGATGTAGGCAGCTTAATATACTGACTGACCTTATTAAGGAAGCTGCCTCAGATGTCAGCTTGTCCGTTTGGGAATCTTCATTCTCAGGAGGTGGCTGAAAGAAACCAAAAATCAAGTTAAAATTTGATTACATTAGATGTAGACAGCTGAATATACTGATCTAATCCAGTGATGCTGTCTCAGTTGTCAGCTTGTCCATTTGGTCATCTTCATCCTCAGAAGGAGGCTGGAAGAAGGTACAAATCCAGCTAAGATTTAATGCAGACAGCTGGACATTCTGACCATTTTCAGGGATACTGCCTCAGTTGTCAGCTTCTCCATTTGGGCATCTTCATCCTCAGCCGGTGGCTGAAAAACCCCAAAATCCAGCTAACAATTGTAGTGGGTTAAACACATATTCTACTGTTCAGTTTACACCACCATTTGGGAAGCCCCTATAGAATTGTTTATGGTTTGATAACTGGTTTTGATTCCCCTTAGCTTCTTCATCCTTTTTGTTGGAGTGCTCAATAAAAGCAGTGAGAAAGCGCCTCTTTTTGCTTGGTTAGCTCATTGTTTGTGGCTTGATGCTTCTGGCTTTTGATCTGTGCACACTGGGGCACTGCTGTCTAGTCACTAAGACATGTCTTCTGATCCCTATTACATAGTAAAATTGGTTAATCCCCAACTGGCTATAAGTCAGAAAGTGTCCATGAGTCAACTCCACACACTGGCTAGACAACTGAAAAAAGTAGGACCTCACCCTTAGCACCCCAGAACACTTTCTGGACCTTTGGCGGAAGAGAAGAGAACTGGACCTGCTGTCTGTAACCTGTGAGGAGAGCTGAAGGGATGGACCTGCTACCTCTTTCACCATGAGACTAAGAAGTACACTACAAGGGTCAGTTGTCAAAACTCCTGTGTGACTACAAGGACATAACAAGGTGCAAGAGGCCTTTCTATAGAGTGTCAACTGGGTAAGTTACAAGTTACAAGTGGAACTGGACTTGACCCTGCTGGAGGCCTTTGCTGGAGTCTTTCCTGGCTTGACTCTACCTACCACCAGCCTTGCATTTCATACAAAGCCTTTTAAAAGGATGGGGTGTTTATGTCATTGGTGACTGATGTTTATTGCATAACTAAATGAATTTATTTGAAATAGTTGCAAATTAAAAATGTGTGATTTAATGTTAAAAAATCTAAAATTAAAGCATATTTATTATTGAAATATACAAAATTTAGCAACCTTTTTAAACTTATAATGCAATGTAAAATATGTTTAAGAAAATATAATCAAATTACTTTTAATTAATTCTAGATATCACTTTTAATGAATATTGATGCATAATTTAAAATATTTTATGCTTTTTTACTTTAGATGAGTTGTTCATTTCTTCACAATTAGATGTAGGCAGCTTAATATACTGACCTTATTCAGGATGTAGCCTCAGCTGTCAGCTTGTTCATTTGGGCATCTTCATCCTCAGAAGATGGCTGAAAGAAACCAAAATTACAGCTAAGATTAGATTACATTAGAAGTTGGTAGATGAATATTCTGACCTCATCCAGTGATTCTTCCTTAGTTGACAGCTTGCCCATTTGTGAATCTTCATCCTCAGAAGGTTGCTGAAAGAAACCAAAAATCCAGCTAAGATTAGATTAGATTAGATGCAGACAGCTGACTATACTGAGCTTTTCCAGGGTTGCTGCCTCAGTTGTCACCTTGCCATCGTCAGAAGGTGGCTGAAAGAAACCAAAGTCCAGCTAACATTTCTAATGGATTAAACACATATTCTACTGTTCAGTTTACACCACCTTTGTTACACATCCTTAGAGAACGTTTGTTGGTTTGATAACTAGTTTGTATTCCCCTTAGCTTCTGTATCCTTGTTGTTGGAGTGTGCTCTTAAAAACCGCAAGGTTGCCCCATTGTTTGTGGATTGATGCTGTTGGCGTTTGAACAGTGCACACTGGGGCACTGCTGCCCATTCGCTAATACATGTCTTCTGACCCCTATAACATGGTAAAATTGGTTAATCCCCAACTGGCATATTGGTCCAAAGGTGTCAATGAGTCACCTCCATGCACTGGCTAGCAATTGAAAAAATGATGGGCCACTTTCTCAGCACCTCAGAGCGCTTTCTGTACCATTAGCGGAAGAGAAGAGGACTGGGGCTGCTGTCTGTAACCTGTGAGGAGAGCTGAAGGGATGGATCTGCCCAACTTTCACCATGAGACTAAGAAGTAGACTACAAGGGTCAACTGTCTGAACTCCTTTGTGACTATGAGGACATAACAAGGTGCAAGAGGCCTTTCTCCTAGAGTGACCAGTGGGCTAATTTACAAGTTACAAATCGAACTGAACTTAACCCTGCTGGAGTCCTCTGCTGGAGCGTGTCCTGGCTTTACTCCACCTACCAAATTTATAGCTCAACACCAGCCTTGCGGTTAATACAAAGCCATTTAAAGGGATGGCGTGCATATGCCATTGGTGATAGACAGTTACAGGAAACTTTTTAAAGTTTTTACTTTTACTTCCAAAATGGGAGTTTGTGTTTGGAAAAGTTAAAGCTAATGGCCCCAACATCATGATAGTTTTTCTTCCATAGTGTCAGGGTCCTTTTGTTAATTTTTCCTATCCCTCACCTCCAGGATGTTACTGGCAACGACAGACAGTAAAAAAAAGGAATCCAACTGCTCTCTGCAGCAGCCTGTGGCCAGACTTATTAACTTGTCACGCAACGTATTTACAAATTTGCACTCCTACCCCGAATTGCTAAGCTCCTATTGCCTACTGAAGGTCTAGAGGACAGATAGGGGAGGTAATTTTTCTCTCCTTAATGGCGGAGGAGCGTCGCCCCACTGAATCAGCCAGCAAAAAATAAAATGATAATAAAACAATATTATCATTTTTTCCCACTGAGTGACTGAGCCAGGGAGTCTTGGGCGGTGTGGGGCAAGGCCATGGCAGGGAGGAGGAGTGGTAGGTGCACTGTAAAGTGAGCATGTCGGTTTGGCCGTCTGTCTTAGGCCAGCCAAACAGACATGCGCACTTAGGTTTCTCCAATCCAACTGTGTTGCACACCCGGGTTGAAGAAACAGCACAGACTCCCAGGCACTGTCTGAGCAGCAAACCAGGCCAAAAAGACCAATCCTGGTGCTGCTCTCATGCTGTTGAGAGCAGCGCCTGGATTGGGTAGGGAGCCTGTGCTGGGACACCATCAGGAGAGAAGAGGATCACCGATGCAGCCGGCAGCATTGGTTGCAGGACAGGTAAGTTTTTATTTTAAATTATTATTTCCCTTATTCCTCGTCACCCTCATCCCCAACCCCCCACTTCAGTTTACGGGGGCCACCACTGCTCTCTACATCACCGGATGTGAAGGGCGAGGAAAAGATATGAGAAATGGCGCATACCTGACGTTTATAATCCCTGGCCTGAGCTCATGTTTAAATGGTCAGCCCAGTAGGCACAAAGTACAATTCAGCCCGACTTACAACGCAGGTTGAAAAAGCGAGCCAGATCGCTGATCTGTGTAACACTACAAGAATGAGCTGCATGGGGTCAAGGATAAGGGAGAGAGATGAGGTGTTTATGAGGAGGGTCCAAGGACGAGGGACCGGCTGCCATTACCAGAGCTGGAGTCTCGGCATGCAATTCCATCTATTCAGATCTGTCCAGGAATTTAGAAAAAAAACATACATTCCACACCTGTAGTCCGGCACAGAGCTGAGATGTTGGGATCCCCTCTGAGCTGACTACCAAAATTATGTGTTTTGCTTTCATTGCTCAGTGGGATAGGGCACCAGTGGTAGGGATTCAGCAAGGGGGGCACTGCAACTGAGGAAGTTAGGGAAGACAGATGGACAGAGTGATCAGAATATTGTGCAATACATTCTAACATGACAACACAAGTTATTTCTTTCTTGTGCAGGAAGCATCTGTGCTTTTATTTTGGGAAATGTCTCCAGTTTCCCATAAATTGAATCTAATAGAAGCGGAGGATATATGGTTAAATGTTTGCTGTGCTGCAGCAGTAGGCATCTGGAAACACCATAAGTGCCAAATTGCCACTCGCAACGTGTGACAACTTAAGCAATTCATTGCTCTTTAACCAACAGATGTTTTCATTTTGGGACGTGTTGTTTTTATTTTTACATTTTTCTATGCAGCACACAAAGTGTTGTTGACTAACACACAGGGCTGGCTAAGGTGTCTCAATGAAATAAGGTTACCTGACAGTTATGTAAGAGAGTGCGTTCTTCACTCTTTGACAAGCATCTGTTTTAGAAGTGTTTATAATGTTTTTGTCAGATGTTTGATTTCAGTTCTGTTAAATGTTTATGTTTATTTATTACTGGTTTCATGTTAAAAACAGTTAAAAAGCGGACTCCCAGTGAAATAATTATAGCTTTAAATATTACATACAAAGTGGAATTAGTGCTAAAACGATACTATAGGAAATAATACATTTAATCCAAACCCATGACAAATATATAAGTATTTAAACTATTCACGGGTTTATCAATATATCAAGAATATTATTGGGTTATAAAGTGCATATCATATTTCCACATTTTAGAAACTGTGTGAAAGTGAGCAGATCATTTTTGGCTATGATGCCCAGGACCTTTGCTTGCCTCACATTGGTAGCATGTAGAGGCAAGGGTATATAGGGGCCAATTACGATGTCGGTGGGACCGACACAGACGTGCAGTCGGCAACACTAACATCTACAGCCGCGGTCAGACCGACACATTAGGATGCGGTCGGTCGGACTGCATTGCCCCAGTGACCGACCGACAGCTTCTGACGGGCTAAAGGAGCCCGTCAGGTGGTCGGTCGGATCGCATTCCCCACAATTGAGGCGGTGCCTTCTAAGGCATCGCCGTGGGGATTACGAGCCACCTTTCCGCCAGCCATTTTACGTTGGTTCTTCTGATGTGAAAAGGCTGGCGGAAAGGCTTTTTTGGGTCCCCTAGCAGGGCCCCTGTCACCATTGGCCCTACGCTATGGGCCCTGGGGGGCAAGTGGTGCCCCTCTGAACATCCCTGCATTGTGTGGCAGGCACCGCATGGTGCCTGCCACAGGTGCAGGGATGTTTACAAACATGCCTTTTGGCATTGGAGCTTGCGCAGCGGCCCTTTTTCCGGGCTGCAGCACAAGCCTCAATGCTTACAGGCATGCTTCCGACTGCCTCCAAGGTGGTTGGATCGTAAATTGGCAGGCGGGTCCGCCGACTACCTGTCGACCAGTCCCGTTCCCACAACGATGTTGGTTGGACGTTTGTCTGACCGCCATCATACTCAGCCCCATAGTGTGTGTTATGGAGGAAAATTCATGCATTTGCATTCCAGCCACCACATACCATGGCATGAGGGTCATATTGAGCTTCTCCTGGAGTTTTTTTCTTATCCAACAGTTTTGCATCAAAATTACAAGTCACTGAATCCAAAATAGTTTTTTGCTTTCATTTTCCATACCCCTTCCATCTTTCAAAGAGATTCTCAGACACATAATGACTGATAAGCTACTTGCAAAGCACAGATCGCAACACCAGTAGAAGTTGAAGATAGAATAAAAGGAGGCTCTTTAAATGGTGTGAGAAATAACATGATACCAGAACAAGTTGCAATTTTTCTTGGGAAGCTCGAGCTTGCTCAGCAGTTCTAAACTAAGTATTGGAATATTTTCTGCATTCATTTGCACCACTCCCCAGATCATTTTTAGCAAAGATTGAGTGGAGGTTGTCAGATCTGAAATTTAAAAGCTTAAAATGGAAATGTGTGTTTAAATAGTAGTTTGTGATAATGTCTGGAAAATGTGTACCCATCTTGATGAGGACATCAAAATAAACGCCCAAATAGGTCAATGGGCACTGGAATGTGGAAAATGATAGGACTGCATATTAATCCCATCCCTGTTTTATCTGGGCAACACAGCTGGCTGAAATTAATTTGAAGGGTAATAGTTGCAGTAAGTAGTGTGTGACTGAGTACTACCCTGAGAGTATTGGAAACGCGCAAGACTGTATATGCATCATTGCATGCATCATTGTGTGTGGGTGCAGAATAAGAGTTTTTCAATGTTATAGGTGTGATATTGTTTGACTTTCTCCCAAACTTTGATAGACGAGGTAGTTTTCTGATTTTGTTTCAATGATTAACTTACTTTAAGGTGTTTGAAGCAATTCCCCAATATTGTATCTCACCCGAAGGGTTTATAAGATGGAATCTATGGCATGGAGTATTTTCCATGAGTAATATTGAAGCCTGCAATGCTATAACAGATGCTGGTCCTGATCTCTGCTCCCAGTGAACCTCTTTCATGTGTGTCTGAGACAGGCATAGGGATCTGTAATTGATTCAGCATGGCATGATTACGTGGCAAATAATGACTTCACCTGACTATAAAACAGCTGCATCCTTGACATAGTAGAGGTAAGGAAAATAACTAGCTAAACAGAACTGTACCTCCTTTAGCAACTGTGGTGTTACTTTATAAATCCAAAATGTAATGCTTAATTTAGCACGTGTACATTTTTTTACTTTGGTGAGCTCTCATCCAGAGAGGTCCTCAGGGTAAAAGTTAATGAAATCACTTTGTGTAATGCCAGCAGGAGTGAATTTGTGCAATGGAACTGTAGCACGCACAATCAAGAGGTGGAAAAGCCACAAATATATAGTCCAGTGAAGATCAGCAGGCAGGTGTATTTGTAGAAGCAAAATCCTTTAATCTAAAGGGCCCATGACCGCATCAACCACCGACAGGTCCAGAGAACAGCGGGTAACTCGCACCAGCCTGAAGTTCCACAACCAACCCAGTGCTTGATGTCATCGTTGTTCCAAATAGGAATACCAATGGCATTACTAGCAACAACAACAATAATGAAAGCAGATTATGTTTTCCACACATAAACACTTCATATGTAAATACTACATCCCCCCCTTGCCTTATACAAAAAACAACGTCTAAGACATAATGTAATCACGCAGTTTGGGAGGTAATTTGGTCATTCACAAACTGAGTGTTCACACAGGTTCCTGTAAAGTATTTTCTACTGTAATTTTCCCCTTACCCGAATCATAACAAAAAGTTTCAAAATTGCTGTCAACGCAAGATCTCTCAGCAAACCTAGAAGGTTGCTCGCCATCATTGTTACCAGGCACGTTGATAGTAGAACGCCTGCCACTATCATCACTACCATCATTCACCAGAGCCTTACGTAAAAAAAATTTCTTGTTGGCCTCTGAAGTGGCCAACCTGGAATCCTGAGCATTGCATGATAAAGCATTATCACTAACAATGTCAGAGGACAACATAAAATGTCTGGTCTTCCTGTTACAGTACATGCACAACTAAATATCTGCTTGTGAATCAGATAGCGGAACCACAGTAGCTCTGTTCCACCATCTTTTCCCTTCCAACAACACGGAAGCTCTGCTTGTTTTGATTACTTTTACAGGTGAAGAAAACGTAGGGCCTTATTTATGTGAAGTGACGCATCGCTGCGTGAAAACAGCGATGCGTCACTTCTCAGTGCGCTCTCCTTGCGATATGATGGATGCGTCATATTTACTGTATGACGCATCATGCCGCAAGGAATGACAGATACGTCAGTATTACTGATGTATCTGTCGTCGCAAAAGTGACGCATTGCTGGGGTGTGTCTGAAAACAGACGCAACTCCAGCAATGTGTCTTTTCACATGGGGCAAGCCCCATGTGAAAGGGCCTGCGTCAGTCTTACGCCTGTTGTGAGGCAGGCGTAACATATTGATGTAGTAGCGTCCTAGAAGTGGCGCAGTGAAATCTGATAGATTTCACTGCGCCACTTCTACGAGGCTTTTTCCAGGGGAACCCCCACCCTGCATACATTATACCTGACGCAGGTATAATGTAGCGCAGGGCTTTACAAAGTGACGCATCTGCTTAGATGCGTCACTTTGTAAATAGGGTGCAATGTGGCGCATTTTTTACACTGCTGGTGCGTCACAAAACGTGAAGCAAATTCGGCGTAATAGTGTCGCAAGGCCTCATAAATAAGACCCTTAGACTCTCCTTTATTAATCTTAAATGTTTTTTTAATAAAAATCTAATCATTCACATTCACTTGGACATTGCTGACACATTTTCTGTCATCATAACAGCTTTTCTGTACCTGCTGTTTAGCTAACACTCTCTGTTTAATTTGGCTTACATCATTGATTCCAGATACAACATCTCTGCCAGCCAAAATCTTAGACTTCCATTCTTGTACTAGCGTAGTCCTGGCATTCCTACCCCTGAGAGCCTTAAAAGGGGTCACTCCCGTTGTGGAATGTGGACTTGTTAGATATTCCCATATTTTCTCTTGTAGAAACAGAGAAGCATCAATGTTAGCTGCTATTGCAGTCTGAATGCCTTCTTTCAAAATGTGGTTAGCCCTCTAGACCATACCATTGGTCGAAGGACATTATAAAGCCACTTCTGAATGTTTCATGTCAAATTTTCCCATAAAGTCAGCTATTTGTCTAGAAACAAAATGCATACCATTGTCAGTGACAATATTACATGGGGAACCCGCCACCATTTAATATGCTCTCCAGAAAAGAAACTACTGTTGCAGAGTTGGCAGTTTCCACAAAGGAATAATAGATCCATTTACAAAATAGCCTATAGCTACTATAAGATATTTCTTATCCCTAGGCAATAAGTTAAATGGCCCTGAAAAATCCAAGGCCAGTTTTTCCCAGGCCTTTTCTGGAAGAAGAACGGTAAACAAAGGTCTTGTTGAGGTTTTCCAAAGTTTGTCAGAAATAACACACTCAAAAACACTTATCAATATAGTTGGAAACTTGTTTGTCTAAACCTGGCCACCAATAAGTTTGCCTTAACTTCTTGCAAGTGGCAGAAACATCCATGTGTCCTTCATGGGCAATTCCAAAGATTCTGTCTCTAAGCTCACTAGGTGGAACAAACATACCACCTCTTAAACAGCTATTGTTCTCACATGACAATTCCATGGCTACCTGACCAAAACATCTGAGTTCTCTCGTGAGATTTTCTCTAAAGGCCAACATGTCTTAATAAAATCTAGCACCTTTAACAAAACTTTATCTCTGGCAATAACTACCCTCCAATCATGCTCAGTAATATCCTCTTTACAAGCTGACAACGCATCTACAAGAGCCACCACAATTCTGTTTCCTGGTCATCATCCAAAACATCACCATGAGCAGTGGCGGCTGGTGAAGTTTGATAGTGGTGAGCCTGGGCTGGGCTGGGCGGTGTTGGGGTGCATTTAAAGGTGACACAGCATTTTTTGGGAGGCTGGTCGCCATTTCCCAGTGCAAATCTTTTTGAAAAAACAAAGGGATAAAATGATGCATTTTCCACCCCCAAAAAAAAAAAATAGAAAGAACAAAAAGCAATAGATTTCATAGGCTTTCGTACAGGAACTCTTGCAAATCATGCAACATTTCGGTTCGCCATGATGTCATGCATGCCCAATGTAACATTCGTATGATCCTTCATATATTTACTACAAGCCAATACTGCTTTAAGAAATACACAAACATGACAACATTGTTGCTGACTTATAACTTGTAATAATAAAGTGAGGTCAGGTTCTGCAAAGGATCAATTGCCCCCAAACTAAAAAATAACCATTGGTGGCTTATGTGATGTCTTGGACCGTGAACAATTTGATGAATGTAATGCAGTTAAAGAAGTGCTTTGTCTACCATTGTCAATTTACAGCTGTTGTAAACATCTGCTGAGTATTCACTCATGCTCACTCACAGATTAATTTCATTCTTTGGGATTCAAGCTACTGTATTCTTGAAAGGAGTCAAAGATTAAAGGCCCTCCAGGTGGTATGGAAGTTGAAGTTGAATTTATTGTATAGTTAATTAAAACCTTTACAATCATGCAATAAGACATTTTTTTTTTGTAACCACTTAAAATACATCATTGTAAAAACACAATAAAAAAAAACACAATAGAAGAAAAAAAGAAAGAAAACGGTAAAATTTGACCCAAAAGTGCTGTGCAGCAAAAGTAAGAAGTATCAGGCAGGCTAGGGATATAGAGTAAAGTGCAGGATGCAAGGCATAAATTGAAGCGGTGTGCGCAAAGCCATTGAGTACTGGGGGGAGCTGAAGCTAGGTAGCTGTGGCTGTGACTTGCTATAGCATGTAGCTGTGGAGCAGTACGTACCATAAAAGGTACCATAAGGTGCCCAACGGCATTGGTCTGGTGCCTAGCAGCGATTTAAATTGGGGGGCAAAGCTAGAAAGAATGCTTCTTGCAGATAAAGGGTGCGGATTGCTTGCAGCGGGAGCTGCTTCTTCTAGATATTGGTGACGAACGTTGGTATTTGGCCTAAAATGCGACAGGATAAAGTGCTGTGTGCTAATAGTGCTGTTTTTTTCCGAATCTTGCTATAGGGAAGGGTAAAGTGCTGTGTGCTAAAAGTGCTGGTTTTTTGAGAATCTTACTGAAGTAATAATCTTCGTTGGATGCTAAGTATAATAGTATATACGAGGGCTTGCAATAAAGTTATGCATTAGGACTTAGAAGGGGTAGATTGGTCAACTTAGAGAGAAAGGTTGGAGAAGGCTTTCTACCTCGTACGAGACATTTAAGGTGCATAAAGTACATCTTTAACATTAATAAAGTTCCCAAATACGGCAGCAGCACAGTCTATAAAGTGCATGAAGTACCAGCCTTAACGGTTCTGAAGTTTCTATTTAAGGCAGCCGAGCAGGCACCGTGGTCCGTTCAGTTGTAGTGCAGTCTGCCGCCTGGGTAGCCTGTCTTTTTATGATCGTTTCTGCGGCGGATAAGTATTTTACCAGACGACAGCTTAGTTGGATGTCCTCACCAGAGAAGGATGCTAGCACTGCTCGTCTGCAGGTTCGGATGGATTTTTTGTTGAAGAAAGGTCTTAGCAACGTCCGTCGTTCCTGTTTTAGGGCCTTGCATATGGTCAGTAGGTGCAGTATATCCTCCTCCCCCTCCCCACAGAGTCGGCAGGTTGCTGGCCTTGGGGGACGAAGCCAAGGCGGCATGTGATATGCAGATGGTAGTATGCCTAGGCGGACTTTCAGGAATTTCTCTTTTGTTACTCTGGAGAAGCTGGTGAGGAGGTAGGCTTGTGGAATTGCCTTGTTGTAAGACTGCAAGGTAAACCAGCCATGTGCACGCTCTGTCAGGGCGGCTTTGTCCTGTATGAGTGATTCTTTTTTGATCACATTATTTACTATTTTCTTGAAGCTTGCAACGTTCGCTGGTACCTCCCAAAGTTCCTGCAGGCCCAGCTGATTGAGTGAATCGTCCAGATACCTTCGGGCTGGGCATGCCCCCTTGATGTTCAGTTCTTTCCACAGAAGCGTGTTTAGCGAATCCGGCGGTCCCCTTTTGATTTTGAACCAGCTTTTGATGAATGCCCCTTTGCGGACTAGCTCTTGCCTTTGTATCCCAAACTCCAGCCTTAATTGTGCGGGAGAAGTATAACCTGGTAGCCAAAAAATCAGTCGAATTGCTCTTGTTATTGTGCGATCCAGAGTTTCAGCATCTCTCCCTCTCATAGCTTCGCTTCCATAGCTGATCGATGGTATAAGCTTTGCCTGGATCACTCTAATTAAGGGAATTAGATTTGGGCCAGAGATGTTGTTTTTAAGGTTTCTTTAATCCCCTTTTTTTATGGCCTCAAGTTGAGCTGTGTACTTCCCTCTATCATCGACGATGATTCCAAGTTACTTGTAGTTTTGTACAGCTTCCAGTTTATATGACGCCATATGCCAACAAGATTGTGTCTTTTTTTGCGCCAGTTCACACAGAGAGTTTTAGTTTTTTCTCTATTAATACTGAGTTGGTTCTCCTCTGAGTACCGAGATGTGGTATCAAGCAGACGCTGCAAACCCACTGGTGTCCGGCTTATGAGGACGAGGTCGTCTGCATAGAAAAGGTTAGACAACTGGAGGCCACCTATTTTGGGTGCGTGCGAGTTATTGCCATTAAGGGAAATTGAAAGCTCTGCCATGAAAAGATTAAAGAGTAGCGGAGCGAGCACGCAGCCTTGCTTTAGCCCATTGGTGGTTGGGATCTTTTTTGTTAGGTGGTCTCCTTTGCCCAGTTTTACTTGTCCAGGTGGTATAGTACTATTGTATGACAGAATATAGTGTCCTAAATACCTTTTATAAAAGTATGTCCCATTGGAGGTGATAATAGAAAATCTACACCCGACTGGATGATATTTTTGTATATTAGAAAATATAAGCTGACAGACATTCTACTGACACTTGTACACATCTGGGTGCCATCAGCTTTTGGCTCAACCATGGAGTGCTGTTTTCTCCTTGATTGGCAATGCCATCCTCAGTGGTTGATGGCTATCCTCTGATTCGACTGGGCCAACTTTCCTCAGTGTAGATCTTTCTCAAATTTGGGTCACAGATAGTAATCAAGAAAGGCATCTACTTTTAGGCATGACAGTGTCATGTGGTAAAAGGTGTATTACTTAGACTATGATAATGACAAGGATAATGAGCACTTTGTTTTATTAATGGGAGTCATTGTTTTTGTTGTAAAAAGTACTCTGACAGTCATGAGAATAAGGACTCTGTATTTCACAAACTCAGGTGAGAGCTGGCTTGTAGAAATCACAGATTAACAAATGAACTCCCTCACATTCCTTTATAAGTGATGCAAGTGCAGTGAATGTCCTAGCACCACCATTCAAGCTCGGTCTCAGTCAGATTTGTAGCACAGATAATTCTGCAGACACCCATGTGAAAATCATATCTCAGCAGTTTGGAAACAAACATTTTTAGACTATAAATCCTCCATCTGGCCTCTAATGGCAGAAAGCTTTCAGACCACTGTGAGGCAGGGTGGCGCATGTACGCTGTGATCACACTACGCGTTTGGCATTCCAGACGCCTAATACGTTTTTGGGGGATTCTCCAAGTCACTACAAGACACACCACAACGTCTCAGTGTGTATAGCTCCACAAGCCCCTGAGCTGGTTGCCAGCAATTTCAATGAACAGGACAAGGCCTTTTATTTGTTTTTTAAAAAGCATTCCTTTGCTTCTCCTGTTGAACTGGGCCTGTGAATATGCAAACTGCTTTTGCCACAGGATTAAAACTGAAATCATTCCATTAAGGAGAAAGTTCACAGAACTGAAAGAGGGTGAAAGTAGATTTTGAGCCAAAACGGTCAGATGACTGCACGACAGCAGCGTAAAAACAACATCAGAGCATAGATTGTCTGTGGAGAATCTATAATTCCCAAACACTGCTAGTATCCACCAGACTGCAAACAAATGTTAATTACCCAATGCTGCCACACTCACAAGGACAGAATCCTGGCTGCCACTAGTAGCTCCTCCACAAAGCTCCCTGAATCACAGGGCTGGGCACGCAGCAGTCATGCTGGCCTCCCCATCGCATGCGCCCTGCCCTCAGAGCCCTTTGGAGCTGCCTGTTAGCCAAAGGGCCGAAGTCAGGTCCCTGGTACCAGCGTGCAGAGCAGAAGACAATTACAGTTTATTAAGGTCCCGCCAAGGCTGGACTAACCAAAACTGAGTTTTCCCAACTATCTCCTACAGAGTCCGACTGAAGGATTGTCTCACCTGATTACGGGCAACTGGGCCCTCTTTGTCCACCTTGGTACAGTTGTTAGATTGCTTTTCTATGGCCTCTTGCTCTGCTCGAGCTGGAAGTGTGTTAATTGGAAAAGAAGTGGCTAGAGCTTCCCTGTCAGTTCTAGTTAAAACCGGTAGAAGACTCAGGATTCGTCAGCAGCGGAGCCAGACTTCCTACTGCTGCAAAAGAAACAATTGATGGACGGAATGCTGGACAATGCAAACATTCACCCCCAGTCACAAGGATCTCGGTCAAATCCATCATTCTTTTTCCCACCACAGCACCCCAGTTTGGACCCAACCATATGCAAATCAGTCTTGACCCTGTTCCTTATGGGAACAGTCCAGCCTGAACTGCCAAGCCAGGTCCTCCCTGGACCGGAAACAAGCATCCTGGGACCGGTTTCAGGGCATCACCCTTCATCAGCCAGGCTAGCTTGAATCCAGTGGTGTAGTGAGCACAGGACCCACGTCTGGGCATACCCTTCCCACTTAGGGGGACATATGCAAAAGAAACAATTGATGGACGGAATGCTCGACAATGCAAACATTCACCCCCAGTCACAAGGATCTGGGTTTAATCCATCATTCTTTTGCTCACCACACCACCCCAGTTTGGACCCAGCCATATGCAAATCAGTCTTGACCCTGTTCCTTATGGGAACAGTCCAGCCTAAACTGCCAAGCCGGGTACTCCCTGGACCGGAAACAAACATCCTGGGACCGGTTTCAGGGCATCACCCTTCATCAGCCAGGCTAGCTTGAATACAGTGGTGTAGTGCGCACGGGACCCACGTCTGTGCATACCCTTCCCACTTAGGGCGACATATGCAAAAGAAACAATTGATGGACGGAATGATGGACAATGCAAACATTCTCCCCCAGTCACAAGGATCTGGGTTTAATCCATCATTCCTTTGCTCACCACACCACCCCAGTTTGGACCCAGCTATATGCCAATCAGTCTTGACCCTGTTCCTTATGAGAACAGTCCAGCCCGAACTGCCAAGCCAGGTCCTCCCTGGACTGGAAACAAGCATCCTGGGACCGGTTTCAGGGCATCACCCTTCATCAGCCAGGCTAGCTTGAATACAGTGGTGTAGTGAGCATGGGACCCACGTCTGGGCATACCCTTCTCACTTAGGGCGACATATGCAAAAGAAACAATTGATGGACGGAATGCTGGAAAATGCAAACATTCACCCCCAGTCACAAGGATCTGGGTTTAATCCATCATTCTTTTGCTCACCACACCACCCCAGTTTGGACCCAGCCATATCAAATCAGTCTTGACCCTGTTCCTTATGGGAACAGTCCAGCCCGAACTGCCAAGCCTTTGTACTGGGGTGAATGTATGACATTGTTCTGCATTCTGTCCATCAATTGTTCTTTTTGCATCAGACTTCCTACTCCAGCACTCATGAGAACGGAGTCTGGGGCCTGAGTAGACCCTGGGATGGGCCTTGGATGGGGAGAAAAAGGTGCACCGTGAGAGGGGTGAGGTAGACCATGGAAAGGCAGGTGCACTTTGACAAGGGTGTGGTCAGAGCCTGCCAGTGAAACACTGCAGCTGCAAATAAATGAAGGCAGCTGTCCACATGGTGCTGCAGCAGCAGTGTGGGAAGCAGACACCTCGATTCTGCCCAGTGCATCTTCAAATGTCCTGATGACAAACTGCACAGACTCAGCTTCCCACCTGCAGCCTCTACCACACCTTTTCCCAACTCGTCACAGGGCAGGACCCCCCCCTGTGCTGAGTTGGGAAAGGGTGGGGTGACCATCCTCTCCACTCCCTGACTAACGTGAAGCCCCTAGCACTACCGGGCTTGAGCCTGAAACGTCCAGGGCTAACTTTATCCCCACATGATTAGTGGGTGGCGACAGGTCCTTAAGGCTATATCTTTGCCAAGCTGATGACCTCTCAGGCCTCAGGGCTGTGAGCTTGTCAGCCTGGCAAAGTAAATTCAGGGCCAAAATGCAATGCTTCGTTGCCAGGGTCACGTGACATGACACTCGATCACTTAAGATCACAGCAACATCAGCCCCGGGCCCGGCCCCAAATAAGAAGAGGTGTGTGTACATTTTTAATTTTTTTTTACTAATAATTATAAGAGTTTGTTTTTACGTTTTTAATGGCCGGACCTTGGGGTGAAAGTAAAGGGGGCGGAGCCCCGACGCCCTCATGCAGAAACCATCGCTGACCATGAGGCAGTGGCAGATGAGACAAACAGTCTGCCCAAATGTTTCTGCCCCCTTATATATATTTGACTAACAAATCATATTCCTGCAATTTTGACAACAAACAAACTAATCGAGCAGATGTTTTACCCAAGCCATTTCCATCAAAAGATAAACCAAAGGTTTATGGTCCATGTAAATGTAACAAGTGGTACCTCAATGTAGGTCTTAAACTTCTGCGCCACCCAGACGCATGCCAAAGTCTCCCTTTCAATGGTGCTGTAATTGCTTTCAGCGTCAGAAAGTATTCTAGATGCAAATGTTTTCCTGCCCATTAACCCACTGTCCAAAAATGGCTCCAAGACCCTTGAGACTGGCATCAACTGTGCTAAATGATTTACCTGTGGGTACAAATGATTGTAACACTGGGGCATTGAGTACTAAACCTTTCATTTCCTCATACGCTGTATTGAAGTGACTGTTCCATTCAAACTTATTACCTTTTTTTTAGAAATGTTCTCAAAGGTTGTACAGTCAAAGCATAACCAGGCACAAACCATACATAGTACTCAAAGAGCCCTAGAACAGAATGCAGGGCATCTTTGTCAGCAGGCGGAGGAGCATTCTTACTAGCTTCTTAAATTACAAAACGTAGGTTTTATACCTTGCTCAGAAATTGTGTGACCCAAGTACTCCACTTCTTGCACTAAAAGTGTACACTTATTGGGTTTCACCGTCAAATCCCTGGGTCTGTAAAACATGCAAAACTCTTTCTAACACTTGCATATGTTCCTCTTCGGTTTCAGTAAAAACCAAAATATCATCCTGAAAGTCTTGCACTTGGGGCATATCTTCAAACAGGGCATCCATCATTTTCTGAAAGACGCTCGCTGCGGATGCAAGTCCCAATGGTAAGCGTTGATACTTGAAAGCACAATACAGAGTCACAAACTTGGAGAGAGACTGTAAATCTTCACTTAAGGGAATTTGACGGGATGCCGAATACAGATCAATGTGGAGAAATATTTCGACTGCCCGACATTGGTAATAATCTTGTGTATGTAAGGAAGAGGATGACAATCCACCAAAATATTCTAGTTTAGAGACCTTAAGTCCACACACACACAATCTCAAGTCACCTACCTTTTTTTTCATAAGAATGACTGGAAAAACCCATTCAGAGGAATCTGTTGGAGCAATAATACCTTCACATTTCAATTTACCCAACAAATCTTTCAAATCCTGTCTAACACTCAACGGTACTGGTCTACCCTTGTGCACAACTGGTAAAGCATTTTTCTTTAGTTTGATGCAATGCTCAAACCCATGAACCATGCTCATATTCTCTTTAAAATCATTAGGAAAGGTCAAAATCATATGATCCATAACTTCACTTTTCACATTTACTGACAAGACAGGCGCACTCACACCTAATTCAGGCAAGCCACCAAAGACAATGGGTATATCATGACCGGGACGCACGATAATACCCAACTTGGCAAAATCCTTCCAGCCTACAGTGTCCCTCCCATTGATTGCAACATAAACCTTGGTGACCATGGATCTCCCGAAGCACTCCAAGGATGACCAGAAGAAACCCAAGAGATCAATATCCTGATCACCAAAAACTTTGTGGCTAATATCTGAGTGAACCAATTTAAACAATTTAGGCCACAACTTGTGGTAAGGGTGATCCGCTAAAATTGTGACAGCTGCCCACTTGTTTACCATCAATGATTGCTTCACACAATGGTCTCTTAATATGCTTCGGTGTTCCTTGGTAAAGAGCTTTAGGCATATAAACTGTCAACAACGCATTCGAAAATCTGTTCACATATTCCTGTGTTTTATCAGCCAAATCACTAGTGTACGCATTGCTAATTTTTCCTTTGTTTGAACTACTACTCAAAATAGAGACATTCTTACACACCCCTTGAAAATGGACAACTTTCCAACACCGATTACACCTTTCCCCAATTGCAGGGCAAGAGGAATTGTTCCCAATGTGATTTTTAGAAGCATAGTGATAACATCCTTGCTGTCCTTGCCCTTGCAGCCGTCTCTTCCCTTTAAAATATGTATTATTAACAGCACAAACAAGATCCTCCTCTACAAGACAATTAACAGGTGGTTGCCCCACATGAATGGACAATACTTTGGAGGTGATAACTGACTTCTCTATACTTTTAGCCACCTCAATAGTCTCCGCTAAGGTTGGATTACGAAACATTTACAGACATTCTTGAATTTTCTATGAAAAACAATAAAATACAAACTGGTCACTATGTAAGCATCTACATTGTTACCAAAATCACATTTTGAAGCTAAAACATGCAAAGTAGCAATGTACTCTTACACTTTTTCATCAGAAGTTTGTTTACACATAGCGAAATGTAACTTTCCTAAAACAACACTCGGGTCATCTGAATATCGGGACAGATTTACAAGCTCCTTGCGCTGCCAGTACATCTCTTTTTGTGACGCACTGGTAGCGCATTACACGCCACCCTGCGTGGCTTTTCCTGGCCTTGTAAATACGGCCCCTTTACACGCAGCACTTTGCGTGAAAGGGGCGTTCCATGGTTGTTGCTGTGGGTGTTCCCACACAACACCCATGGAACCAGACACATTTCCAGATTTACGAAGATTCGTAAACCTGGAAATGCGTCAGTATGCTACGCAACCCCGAAGGTGCCCCTTCCTGCACAAAAACAATCTCCCCATGATGCAGGCATCCTTGCACCATGGTACAAGGGTGCCTGTGCCAGGGTATGGCAGCTGTTTGTGCGCCAGCGCTGGGGAGAGCACAGGAATGCGACATATCATTGTAAATATGTTGCATTAATGTGCTCTGAAAGTGCTGCAGCGGGGCACAGCCATAGGGCTTGCGGTGCCACGCTGCGGCACCTTCTTGTAAATCTGCCTCATCGTTTTTTAATCCTCTCCTTTCCTTCCAAATAGACATTACACTGAGTATCTTCATTCAAAGACACATGAATGGGAGGCAAATTGTCAAAAACACATTGACCGGCTAGCGTCAAGTGCCATAAGATAGTTTTCAAATATGCACAGCCACTCACACCACTTTATTTCTGGCTTTCCAGCTTCTTTGTAGGAAAGGTGGTGTTTGGACAACCCCTTGACTTGTTGCCATGGTAAATTAAGTAGATACTCAAGCATTGCCAACTGTTGTCACAATAGTCTTTCCAGTTCTCCCCCAGAGGAACTGCACAACACTCACTGCTGCAAAAATTGTTATGCAGCCATCAAATAAACACTTCACAAAGCTACGGTTACCTGGGGAACTATCCTTTTAATGAGACACCAACTGCACTGCCAAGTAACGAGCACTTGACACCACGCTTGGAAACACCTCACCGAAGTCTAATATTCTGAACCCAATCAGAAGGAAATCCAAAATGGCCACCTGTAGCGTGACGTGGTGATGTCACATCACATGCCGGATGTACCACTGGATACAGTGAGCTTCACCACGGCCTCACATGATGACGTTGAATTCTCCTGTGCCATTTTGAGCCGCAGTAGGCTAGGCACGTCACTGAACGGAATCCAACTGATCGATCGCCTTGCTCCCATGCACGAGACTCCCGCATGCAGTCAGGCCAGTGACGATCCTGCCGTTGCCCAGGTAACCCAACCTTTGAAATACTCCCTGGAACCGTTGACATGATGTGGATTAAGGCTGTTGAAGAGGAAAACACCAAAAATGTGCGACACCTCCAGTTTAGGTCAGAAAACATTCTCCCAACTCGAAGATGAAATTATAGATAACTATTGTGTTAGAAGGGTTCTTAGGAAGGAGTCACAGCCGAGTAGCGTAGGGGGTGAACTTCTTTATTCAGTTGTCACACAACACGAACCCGACACACCCAGCTGCTTCAGAGGTCTCCGGAATAACTGCCAGAGCCTCGAACATACAGCTCGAACCCCCAACACATTCTACTCCCAGATTCCATCAACATTCTGGAAATCATGGGAATGACATCACGACACATCTTCCCCCTTAACACAATAGAACAAATGAAAACTATTAACAACTAATAAGACACAAAAATAAAAGGTAACATGGAAAAATGAAGAACAAGGAAACCAAGGAAAAATACAGGGAAAATCAATTAAGAATATAATCTTTCAAATAATGAGGAAGACAAGGTCTCCTCTTGCTTTCTCTTGGAGCAGTGCGATACCAAAGGGGATGATGGACGGGGCGTTAGAGCAAATCAAACACTCACCCCCAGTCAACTGATCTGGGTTTAATCCATCATCATTCTTTAGCTCACTCCACCACCCCAGTTCAGACATGGCCATATGCAAATCAGTCTGACCCTGTGCCTCATGGGAACAGTCCAGCCCGAACTGCCAAGCCATGTCTTCCCTGGACCGGAAACAAGCATCCTGGGACCGGTTTCGGGTTCAAAACCCTCATCAGCCAGGCTATCTTGAATCCAGTGGCAAAGTGAGCAAGGGACCCACGTCTGGGCATACCCTGCCAACTTAGGGCGAACAAAGCGATACCAAAGGGGATGATGGACGGGGCGTTAGAGCAAATCAAACACTCACCCCCAGTCAACTGATCTGGGTTTAATCCATCATCATTCTTTAGCTCACTCCACCACCCCAGTTCAGACATGGCCATATGCAAATCAGTCTGACCCTGTGCCTCATGGGAACAGTCCAGCCCGAACTGCCAAGCCATGTCTTCCCTGGACCGGAAACAAGCATCCTGGGACCGGTTTCGGGTTCAAAACCCTCATCAGCCAGGCTATCTTGAATCCAGTGGCAAAGTGAGCAAGGGACGCACGTCTGGGCATACCCTGCCAACTTAGGGCGAACAAAGCGATACCAAAGGGGATGATGGACGGGCGTTAGAGCAAATCAAACACTCACCCCCAGTCAACTGATCTGGGTTTAATCCATCATCATTCTTTAGCTCACTCCACCACCCCAGTTCAGACATGGCCATATGCAAATCAGTCTGACCCTGTGCCTCATGGGAACAGTCCAGCCCGAACTGCCAAGCCATGTCTTCCCTGGACCGGAAACAAGCATCCTGGGACCGGTTTCGGGTTCAAAACCCTGATCAGCCAGGCTATCTTGAATCCAGTGGCAAAGTGAGCAAGGGACCCACGTCTGGGCATACCCTGCCAACTTAGGGCGAACAAAGCGATACCAAAGGGGATGATGGACGGGCGTTAGAGCAAATCAAACACTCACCCCCAGTCAACTGATCTGGGTTTAATCCATCATCATTCTTTAGCTCACTCCACCACCCCAGTTCAGACATGGCCATATGCAAATCAGTCTGACCCTGTGCCTCATGGGAACAGTCCAGCCCGAACTGCCAAGCCATGTCTTCCCTGGACCGGAAACAAGCATCCTGGGACCGGTTTCGGGTTCAAAACCCTCATCAGCCAGGCTATCTTGAATCCAGTGGCAAAGTGAGCAAGGGACCCACGTCTGGGCATACCCTGCCAACTTAGGGCGAACAAAGCGATACCAAAGGGGATGATGGACGGGCGTTAGAGCAAATCAAACACTCACCCCCAGCCAACTGATCTGGGTTTAATCCATCATCATTCTTTAGCTCACTCCACCCCCCCAGTTCAGACATGGCCATATGCAAATCAGTCTGACCCTGTGCCTCATGGGAACAGTCCAGCCCGAACTGCCAAGCCATGTCTTCCCTGGACCGGAAACAAGCATCCTGGGACCGGTTTCGGGTTCAAAACCATCATCAGCCAGGCTATCTTGAATCCAGTGGCAAAGTGAGCAAGGGACCCACGTCTGGGCATACCCTGCCAACTTAGGGCGAACAAAGCGATACCAAAGGGGATGATGGACGGGCGTTAGAGCAAATCAAACACTCACCCCCAGTCAACTGATCTGGGTTTAATCCATCATCATTCTTTAGCTCACTCCACCACCCCAGTTCAGACATGGCCATATGCAAATCAGTCTGACCCTGTGCCTCATGGGAACAGTCCAGCCCGAACTGCCAAGCCATGTCTTCCCTGGACCGGAAACAAGCATCCTGGGACCGGTTTCGGGTTCAAAACCCTCATCAGCCAGGCTATCTTGAATCCAGTGGCAAAGTGAGCAAGGGACCCACGTCTGGGCATACCCTGCCAACTTAGGGCGAACAAAGCGATACCAAAGGGGATGATGGACGGGCGTTAGAGCAAATCAAACACTCACCCCAGTCAACTGATCTGGGTTTAATCCATCATCATTCTTTAGCTCACTCCACCACCCCAGTTCAGACATGGCCATATGCAAATCAGTCTGACCCTGTGCCTCATGGGAACAGTCCAGCCCGAACTGCCAAGCCATGTCTTCCCTGGACCGGAAACAAGCATCCTGGGACCGGTTTCGGGTTCAAAACCCTCATCAGCCAGGCTATCTTGAATCCAGTGGCAAAGTGAGCAAGGGACCCACGTCTGGGCATACCCTGCCAACTTAGGGCGAACAAAGCGATACCAAAGGGGATGATGGACGGGCGTTAGAGCAAATCAAACACTCACCCCCAGTCAACTGATCTGGGTTTAATCCATCATCATTCTTTAGCTCACTCCACCACCCCAGTTCAGACATGGCCATATGCAAATCAGTCTGACCCTGTGCCTCATGGGAACAGTCCAGCCCGAACTGCCAAGCCATGTCTTCCCTGGACCGGAAACAAGCATCCTGGGACCGGTTTCGGGTTCAAAACCCTCATCAGCCAGGCTATCTTGAATCCAGTGGCAAAGTGAGCAAGGGACCCACGTCTGGGCATACCCTGCCAACTTAGGGCGAACAAGCGATACCAAAGGGGATGATGGACGGGCGTTAGAGCAAATCAAACACTCACCCCCAGTCAACTGATCTGGGTTTAATCCATCATCATTCTTTAGCTCACTCCACCACCCCAGTTCAGACATGGCCATATGCAAATCAGTCTGACCCTGTGCCTCATGGGAACAGTCCAGCCCGAACTGCCAAGCCATGTCTTCCCTGGACCGGAAACAAGCATCCTGGGACCGGTTTCGGGTTCAAAACCCTCATCAGCCAGGCTATCTTGAATCCAGTGGCAAAGTGAGCAAGGGACCCACGTCTGGGCATACCCTGCCAACTTAGGGCGAACAAAGCGATACCAAAGGGGATGATGGACGGGCGTTAGAGCAAATCAAACACTCACCCCAGTCAACTGATCTGGGTTTAATCCATCATCATTCTTTAGCTCACTCCACCACCCCAGTTCAGACATGGCCATATGCAAATCAGTCTGACCCTGTGCCTCATGGGAACAGTCCAGCCCGAACTGCCAAGCCATGTCTTCCCTGGACCGGAAACAAGCATCCTGGGACCGGTTTCGGGTTCAAAACCCTCATCAGCCAGGCTATCTTGAATCCAGTGGCAAAGTGAGCAAGGGACCCACGTCTGGGCATACCCTGCCAACTTAGGGCGAACAAGCGATACCAAAGGGGATGATGGACGGGCGTTAGAGCAAATCAAACACTCACCCCAGTCAACTGATCTGGGTTTAATCCATCATCATTCTTTAGCTCACTCCACCACCCCAGTTCAGACATGGCCATATGCAAATCAGTCTGACCCTGTGCCTCATGGGAACAGTCCAGCCCGAACTGCCAAGCCATGTCTTCCCTGGACCGGAAACAAGCATCCTGGGACCGGTTTCGGGTTCAAAACCCTCATCAGCCAGGCTATCTTGAATCCAGTGGCAAAGTGAGCAAGGGACCCACGTCTGGGCATACCCTGCCAACTTAGGGCGAACAAGCGATACCAAAGGGGATGATGGACGGGCGTTAGAGCAAATCAAACACTCACCCCAGTCAACTGATCTGGGTTTAATCCATCATCATTCTTTAGCTCACTCCACCACCCCAGTTCAGACATGGCCATATGCAAATCAGTCTGACCCTGTGCCTCATGGGAACAGTCCAGCCCGAACTGCCAAGCCATGTCTTCCCTGGACCGGAAACAAGCATCCTGGGACCGGTTTCGGGTTCAAAACCCTCATCAGCCAGGCTATCTTGAATCCAGTGGCAAAGTGAGCAAGGGACCCACGTCTGGGCATACCCTGCCAACTTAGGGCGAACAAGCGATACCAAAGGGGATGATGGACGGGCGTTAGAGCAAATCAAACACTCACCCCAGTCAACTGATCTGGGTTTAATCCATCATCATTCTTTAGCTCACTCCACCACCCCAGTTCAGACATGGCCATATGCAAATCAGTCTGACCCTGTGCCTCATGGGAACAGTCCAGCCCGAACTGCCAAGCCATGTCTTCCCTGGACCGGAAACAAGCATCCTGGGACCGGTTTCGGGTTCAAAACCCTCATCAGCCAGGCTATCTTGAATCCAGTGGCAAAGTGAGCAAGGGACCCACGTCTGGGCATACCCTGCCAACTTAGGGCGAACAAGCGATACCAAAGGGGATGATGGACGGGGCGTTAGAGCAAATCAAACACTCACCCCAGTCAACTGATCTGGGTTTAATCCATCATCATTCTTTAGCTCACTCCACCACCCCAGTTCAGACATGGCCATATGCAAATCAGTCTGACCCTGTGCCTCATGGGAACAGTCCAGCCCGAACTGCCAAGCCATGTCTTCCCTGGACCGGAAACAAGCATCCTGGGACCGGTTTCGGGTTCAAAACCCTCATCAGCCAGGCTATCTTGAATCCAGTGGCAAAGTGAGCAAGGGACCCACGTCTGGGCATACCCAGACGTGGGTCCCTTGCTCACTTTGCCACTGGATTCAAGCAAGCCTGGCTGATGACGGCTGAAATGCCAGAAACCGGTCCTAGGATGCTTGTTTCTGGTCCAGGGAAGACATGGCTTGGCAGTTCGGACTGGACTGTTCCCATGAGGCACAGGGTCAGGCTGATTTGCATATGGCCATGTCTGAACTGGGTGGTGGAGTGAGCTAAAGAATGATGATGGATTAAACCCAGATCAGTTGACTGAGGGTGAGTGTTTGATTGGCTCAAACGTTCCGTCCATCATCCCCTTTGTATCGCTTTGGTCGCCCTAAGTTGGCGGAGGTATACCCAGACGTGGGTCCCTTGCTCACTTTGCCACTGGATTCAAGCAAGCCTGGCTGATGGCGGCTGAAATGCCAGAAACCGGTCCTAGGATGCTTGTTTCTGGTCCAGGGAAGACATGGCTTGGCAGTTCGGGCTGGACTGTTCCCATGAGGCACAGGGTCAGACTGATTTGCATATGGCCATGTCTGAACTGGAGTGGTGGAGTGAGCTAAAGAATGATGATGGATTAAACCCAGATCAGTTGACTGGGGTGAGTGTTTGATTGGCTCAAACGTTCCGTCCATCATCCCCTTTTGTATCGCTTTGGTCGCCCTAAGTTGGCGGTATACCCAGACGTGGGTCCCTGCTCACTTTGCCACTGGATTCAAGCAAGCCTGGCTGATGATGGCTGAAATGCCAGAAACCGGTCCTAGAATGCTTGTTTCTGGTCCAGGGAAGACATGGCTTGGCAGTTCGGGCTGGACTGTTCCCATGAGGCACAGGGTCAGACTGATTTGCATATGGCCATGTCTGAACTGGGGTGGTGGAGTGAGCTAAAGAATGATGATGGATTAAACCCAGATCAGTTGACTGAGGGTGAGTGTTTGATTGGCTCAAACGTTCCGTCCATCATCCCCTTTTGTATCGCTTGGTCGCCCTAAGTTGGCGGGGGTATACCCAGACGTGGGTCCCTTGCTCACTTTGCCACTGGATTCAAGCAAGCCTGGCTGATGACGGCTGAAATGCCAGAAACCGGTCCTAGGATGCTTGTTTCTGGTCCAGGGAAGACATGGCTTGGCAGTTCGGGCTGGACTGTTCCCATGAGGCACAGAGTCAGACTGATTTGCATATGGCCATGTCTGAACTGGGGTGGTGGAGTGAGCTAAAGAATGATGATGGATTAAACCCAGATCAGTTGACTGGGGGTGAGTGTTTGATTGGCTCAAGCGTTCCGTCCATCATCCCCTTATGTATCGCTTTGGTCGCCCTAAGTTGGTGGGAGTATACCCAGACGTGGGTCCCTTGCTCACTTTGCCACTGGATTCAAGCAAGCCTGGCTGATGACGGCTGAAATGCCAGAAACCGGTCCTAGGATGCTTGTTTCTGGTCCAGGGAAGACATGGCTTGGCAGTTCGGGCTGGACTGTTCCCATGAGGCACAGGGTCAGACTGATTTGCATATGGCCATGTCTGAACTTGGGTGGTGGAGTGAGCTAAAGAATGATGATGGATTAAACCCAGATCAGTTGACTGGAGGTGAGTGTTTGATTGGCTCAAGCGTTCCGTCCATCATCCCCTTTTGTATCGCTTTGGTCGCCCTAAGTTGGCGGGGTATACCCAGACGTGGGTCCCTTGCTCACTTTGCCACTGGATTCAAGCAAGCCTGGCTGATGACGGCTGAAATGCCAGAAACCGGTCCTAGGATGCTTGTTTCTGGTCCAGGGAAGACATGGCTTGGCAGTTCGGGCTGGACTGTTCCCATGAGGCACAGGGTCAGACTGATTTGCATATGGCCATGTCTGAACTGGGGTGGTGGAGTGAGCTAAAGAATGATGATGGATTAAACCCAGATCAGTTGACTGGGGGTGAGTGTTTGATTGGCTCAAACGTTCCGTCCATCATCCCCTTTTGTATCGCTTTGGTCGCCCTAAGTTGGCGGGGGTATACCCAGACGTGGGTCCCTTGCTCACTTTGCCACTGGATTCAAGCAAGCCTGGCTGATGACGGCTGAAATGCCAGAAACCGGTCCTAGGATGCTTGTTTCTGGTCCAGGGAAGACATGGCTTGGCAGTTCGGGCTGGACTGTTCCCATGAGGCACAGGGTCAGACTGATTTGCATATGGCCATGTCTGAACTGGGGTGGTGGAGTGAGCTAAAGAATGATGATGGATTAAACCCAGATCAGTTGACTGGGGTGAGTATTTGATTGGCTCAAGCGTTCCGTCCATCATCCCCTTTGTATCGCTTTGGTCGCCCTAAGTTGGCGGGGTATACCCAGACGTGGGTCCCTTGCTCACTTTGCCACTGGATTCAAGCAAGCCTGGCTGATGACGGCTGAAATGCCAGAAACCGGTCCTAGGATGCTTGTTTCTGGTCCAGGGAAGACATGGCTTGGCAGTTCGGGCTGGACTGTTCCCATGAGGCACAGGGTCAGACTGATTTGCATATGGCCATGTCTGAACTGGGGTGGTGGAGTGAGCTAAAGAATGATGATGGATTAAACCCAGATCAGTTGACTGGGGGTGAGTGTTTGATTGGCTCAAAGCGTTCCGTCCATCATCCCCTTTGTATCGCTTTGGTCGCCCTAAGTTGGCGGGGGTATACCCAGACGTGGGTCCCTTGCTCACTTTGCCACTGGATTCAAGCAAGCCTGGCTGATGACGGCTGAAATGCCAGAAACCGGTCCTAGGATGCTTGTTTCTGGTCCAGGGAAGACATGGCTTGGCAGTTCGGGCTGGACTGTTCCCATGAGGCACAGGGTCAGACTGATTTGCATATGGCCATGTCTGAACTGGGGTGGTGGAGTGAGCTAAAGAATGATGATGGATTAAACCCAGATCAGTTGACTGGGGGTGAGTGTTTGATTGGCTCAAACGTTCCGTCCATCATCCCCTTTTGTATCGCTTTGGTCGCCCTAAGTTGGCGGGGGTATACCCAGACGTGGGTCCCTTGCTCACTTTGCCACTGGATTCAAGCAAGCCTGGCTGATGACGGCTGAAATGCCAGAAACCGGTCCTAGGATGCTTGTTTCTGGTCCAGGGAAGACATGGCTTGGCAGTTCGGGCTGGACTGTTCCCATGAGGCACAGGGTCAGACTGATTTGCATATGGCCATGTCTGAACTGGGGTGGTGGAGTGAGCTAAAGAATGATGATGGATTAAACCCAGATCAGTTGACTGGGGGTGAGTGTTTGATTGGCTCAAACGTTCCGTCCATCATCCCTTG